>VZRF01009549.1:126680-174274 GCA_013396875.1 Vireo altiloquus | reverse complement strand
GAAGCGGAGCAGTTCGGAAGCGGAGCCGGAGCAGTTGGGAGCAGAAGCGGAGCAGTTCGGAGCAGAAGCGGAGCAGTTCGGAAGCGGAGCAGTTCGGAAGCGGAGCGGAGCAGTTCGGAGCAGTTCGGAGCAGTTCGGAAGCGGACCGGAGCAGTTCGGAGCAGTTCGGAGCAGAAGCGGAGCAGTTCGGAGCAGTTCGGAGCAGAAGCGGAGCCGGAGCAGTTCGGAGCAGTTCGGAGCCGCAGTTCGGAGCAGTTCGGAGCAGTTCGGAGCAGTTCGGAGCAGTTCGGAGCCGCAGTTCGGACGCTCCCCATCGCGGCCGCCAGAGGGCGCCGCCCCCCGCCCCAGCCCCGCGGGAGCGCAGTGCTCGCCCCGGGGCTCGTCACAGACCGGGCTCGGTGTTCTCCTGGTGTTCTCCTGGTGTTCTCCGAACAAACTGTCCTTTCCCCTCTTCCCTTTTCCTCTTCCATCTCCTTTCTCCTCTCCTCTCCCATCCCCATTCTCTCTTCTCTCCCCTTTTCCCGTTCTTCATTCCTCTCTCTCCTTTTCCCCTCTTCCACCCTCTGCAGGTCTTCCTGCGGTTACCAGGATAATCGCTATGTTAAACCCGCTCTGTTTGAACACTGCGGCTATTTTCCTGTAGAATTCTGTATTCTGGGGTAAAAAGGCAGAGAGACAGTTTGGGGCCGCTGGTGCTCGCCCCATCTCAGCCAGGCTCTGGAGGTCTCAGTGCTCCCCACTCCCTGGAACGTGAGCGCAGTGGGTTCCGTGTCAGCTCCCCGTGGGCTCTGCCGGAGGAGCACCGGCAGCCGAGCCTCCTGGGATTTCAGCAGGGGTGAGGTGACCGTGTCAAGACTCACACTTCCCAGTGGGAGCACCGATGGCTGTGCCAATGCCCTGCTATTTATTGAGTTCTAATTAATGTCCCGCCCAGTCCTGGAAACAGCCTCTCCTCCTCAGTCCCAGGCAAAGACATCTCTCAGGGGTCTTCACCTTTTGTCCTCAAAACCTGTTCAGGGCTGGATCCAAGAGCGGCCTGTTCTGAGCTACTGTGGCACAATGGCACACTTTGGCATTGTTCAGTCCTTTCCATCAATCCTGTCCCTCCTGCAGGAGCCCTGGATCACTGTCCCCATCTCACACCACTCATCTTGTCTGCAGCAGCATCCTGGGGGGCCCGGCAGCCTCCAAAGCTCCAGGAATAGGTTAAGGTTCCCCCAAAGCTCCTCTAACTTTAATATACCCTGAGAAAAGCCTTTTTCGGGTCTTGGACTCACATTAAATCCCTCTGGCCTTTCCATGTCCCTCCCACTCCCTTCCCCACCAACAGAGACCACTGCTCAGAGGGGATGACAACGTGATTTTCCCCATCTCCTCTGTTACCTGCGTCTGTTTGCTTGGGTGGCAGCCAGAAAAGTGACTTCATGCATTCAATCTTTTTTTCCCCTGCCCTATATGTTTCATTTTATTTTTCTACCAGCCCGAGGCTCCCGCCTGTTGTAGAGTCAAGGGTGAAGCATCCCGGCCAAATCCTGCCCCTGTGTTATGGTAATCGCGGCTGCCACCCAGCAGATGCAGCTCACTGAAATAAAAAGGCTGTTTAACAGGCTCGGAGAAGGAGAGGGGGGCTTTTGTTTGGCACTCACCAGGGCTGGAGTACACTTGTAAAGCAACAACTGGAGCTCCTTGAAAAGAAGTGGAGGTTATTAGATTCATTTCACATCACTGCAGATGGCCCTGCTATTTTTTTCCCTTAATATTCCAGGCAAAAATCCTCATTCTGAGAAGGAAGAGGAAGGAGATGCCACCTGAAAACCTGCTGCCTCGGCTGCTGACCATGGACATAGATATATGTCCATGGTTAGCGGCCGAGGCAGCAGGTTTTCAGGGCTGGTGCCTGCTGGCAGGGTTCTGGTTGATTGGAGCCCAGAGTTCAAGGGTGCTCAGGCTAGTCTCCTGTGTTGGGGATGCTCCTCTCTCTGCCCAGGGCCCCTTCTTTTTCCTGGTAAGGCTGTGGGGCTGGAGGAAGAAAATCACCTTCCTCAGATGGTGCTGAGCAGGGGTGCCCTACTGAATGCAGGCTCTTCTCTACCCATTGGGGACCTAGACAGTCATGCAGGGGTTTCCTCCTCATGGGACACGGCCTTTCCTGGTGCTCCTCTACCTTCTAGGACGCTTGGTCGTGCCTGTTGGGAGACAGCAAAGTTAAGAGGGCTCAAGGGCACACTTGATTGTGCTTGGAGCTATCAAAACACAGAGCTTTTCACCAGCAAAGGAAGTCCAGAATTTGTCAGAGCTTGGACAGAAATAGGTTGCTGGTGGGGAGGAAGGAAATTCAAGTGACTGTAGAAGCTGGGATGACATAAACCTGCACCCTTGGGGGTTAGAGTCTCATTTGAAGTGTTTCAGCTTTGGATGGGAGAATGACAGAAAGTAGTGCCGTGGGGTTTTTATCTTCCCCCAGGTAAGTGGGGACAAGAAAATTATGAGATGGCTTGGAATTCTGTCCCTGGTTGCCTCTACCTACCTATCTATCCCTCTGTCTCGATGCATCTCTCACCAGCCCTCTTTGCTCTGAGAAACAGCAGTGATCCCCTTCAGCAGCCAGGAATAAAATCAATACATTCCCTCTCCAATTCAGGTAGCTGTCCATAAATCTTCCCAGATTCAGGCTGGTCTCCTAGGACTCCCACATCGGTTGGGAACATATTTAATCAGCTGAGATGATCACTGCTGTTTGTTGCCCAAAGGCCCTTTGAACTCTTTGTCTCCTCGCTGAATGATGCTCGAATCCCGTGAGGATTCTGTGTGACAAGTCTCAGGTGAATAATGCTGGGAGCTGGCAGTGCCCACCAAAGTCTGGCTGCAAGCCCAGGGTGCTGAGAAGAGTCACAGCCCCTCTTTATCTCCACATCTTCCCGTGGCCCCTCTCTTGGCTCTCTGCACAGCTCCATAAACCCACACCAGCATGAAGAGCACCCAGCCTGGTGCCAGGGGAAGAGAGCTATAGCTCCTTTTGGGCAGGCTTGGCAAGGGCTCTATATGAAATCACAGCTCTCTCATCCTGGGGCTGCAGGCTTGATTTTCAGCATATTTAAATGCATTTTAGCTTTTAGCTGGTTGGGAAACAGTCCCGTGCAGTGGCTTTGCTGAGAGATTTCTGGGAGAGGTTTTCCACACTTCGAAACATGGAACTCAGTATTGCTTAGGATCTCACCTCCAGGAAACAAATCTAGAGCTGCCCCGAAGCAGCAGGGCTCTTGGATCAGTTTTCAACCAGGGAAACGCTGAAGTGCCACCTTCAATAGCCAGGGCTCTCCTCTAGGCTGTGTTGAAGTTGTGCTGGAGGTGGCTTCCCCTCAGCCTCCAAGAAACCCAGCCTGGTGAGACCCAGCCAGGTCCTCGCCCCAACTCCATCCAGCTCTGGCCCAGGGGGTCAGTGTTTCCAAAGGCTTCTGCACTCCGTAAATCACAACTTAGCCTGGACCACCATCAAGACAGGCAAAGTAACCTAATCTGCCCACACATTAGGGTGTTGGAAAACAATAATCCAAGAAGGAAACACATTATCTGGCCTTGTTACTTTACCAAGTAATTTAAATTAATTTTTCCCTAGAGTGGTTAGGGAGCACCGCAACTTGCCCTTGTCTATTCTCTCCGGCTAATGAAGCTTTACCAGAGGCTGCTCGTGAATTCCTATTAAGACCTCATCTTAGAGGTTACAGGGCAAAGCAATTTCTGCTCCTGGGAAAAATGCCTATGAATTTGTAATTGTAAGTCCATGTTTGATAGGGATTAGCATCTGAAAGGGGTA
Source organism: Vireo altiloquus (assembly GCA_013396875.1). Lineage (NCBI taxonomy): Eukaryota > Metazoa > Chordata > Aves > Passeriformes > Vireonidae > Vireo > Vireo altiloquus. Next base: position 170,460 of record VZRF01009549.1, on the reverse strand, counting down.
GAGTGGTGGGTAGCAGAGAAAACATTATTTCAATTAGCTGAAGAAAAGCAATTTAACATCTGATTATAGTTTACACTTTTATTTTTCTCCTATTCTGGCATCTGAGATAATAATTTCACCCTCACCACCTTTACTTTCTTTTCCTTTTGTCCATCATGGTTGAGATTCACATGTAAATGGTTGGTGAGTTGGGTTTTTTCTTTCCCTTCTTCTCTTCAGATTCACTGAATTTGGGGCTGATGTAGAGGATGCTGTATCAAATCACACTGAAATGGGAGAGGATATTTCTCTTCATGCCAAGGAGGTGAAAGATGAAGAGAAGGAGGCTTTGCTCTGCCTCCAGGCTCATGGTCAGGCTTGTGCCCAGCAGCTTGACACAGTGCCAGTGCCTGATGCTCCCAGCCAGAGCCCCAGCGCCTAAAGATTCTCTCTGTGCTCAGAAATTACTTCCAATTCCCTCTTTTCCTCCCACCCCTTGGCCTTAGCCTTGAGCTCAGCTGTGCTCCATCTATTTTTTCGTGGCTTCTTGGTCTCCTATTTCCTAATGACGATGCAATCAGTTTTCGGATGGGAGATCCCTCGTGAGTAGGCTTGTTGTTATTTAAGGAAGATCATGAAATCCATCCTTAATGAAAGGACAGGAGAAAACCCTTCCACCAAGTTACGCTGAAGCCTGAGATTATCATTTTTATGGGCTTCCAATCTTTCCTGCCTCATGTCTTATCAGCAAATGCAGCTGGAGGCTTCAAAAACCCTCCCAGCTTGCTGCTGATTTTATGGGATGAAGATTAGAGATGATCGGATAGCAAATTATTCATTCCATTCGGTATCTCTGGGTGGGAGGGAATATCCAGAGCAAAGTCAGCTCCTTTCTCCCTTTCTGAGCATCACACGTTGGGAACCTTCCTATCTGCCACTCCAGCAACGTGGCAGTGCTTTCCCCCCCACTCAGAGGTGATTAGGGGTGCAACATTCCCTCTGAACAGATGGAAAAGCCAAGGGGAAATCCCAGATGCAGGCTCATCCCCCAACCCTGAGGCAGAGCAGAGGCAGGTGTGGTTTCCTCTTGTTTCAGGGATTTTCACTTTGATTCCTCCCAGCCCAGGGCAAGGTGGGGCAGATCAGGTGGGTGTTTTTTCAGCCTTAATTTCCCAAGGCTGTAGGCCCTGAGGCTGATGTGGACGTGCTGTCAGACCCCTGGCAGCTCTTGATGTCAGGGACAGAGGAGCAGGGAGCTCAGAGGGGAAAATGGAGAGAGGAGAGGGCCCAGTGCTGCCCTTAGATGTAGGGAGCAGCAGCATCAGGCCCCAGCACAGACAGTGGAGGGCGGGAATGCTGCCCAGAGATCCACCCCCAAATCAACTGGTGTAAAAAATATCACCCATAATATCCCATGGAACACTTGTGGGCCACAGTGGTGCTGCTGAGCAGATCTTGAGGGCAAATGAAGGCCATACCAGGTGGAGGAGGCCAGTGTGGGATGATGCCCTTTTGCCACACCACTGATGCTGGGGTTTTCAACAGCACATAAAAAAACATATTGCAATTTAAAGGCATTTTTAAAGAGGAGAAGTGGGGTACAGAGCTGTGATAGATGGAAACCCTGATCAGGAGCTGCCTTTTTCTGCTGCCTTTTCACCACACTGGCACACTGAGCCAAGAAAATGCCCTTTTCACAGTGGTTGTAGCTCCTGGTTCTCTCCTGGCAGCATCCATAGCAGGCAGGATTTGAAAGACAAGTGTCAATGGGAAATGAGGGAACTCAGGCACAAGCAAGAAATATTTGGTTTGGATGGCAAATGTCAAAAGAAAGAAGCAATTATAAACTGGGTTTGTGGGTTTTGAATTTCTTTTTTTCAGTGGGTTTTCTGTTGTGGATTTTTTAAATGTTTTGTAGTAGCTATTGAAATGTAATAAATTTATAATTACTTTTCTAGGAAACATACAATCTCTTCTTTAGGGGATGTTCAGGTTTGCTCTCATATAGTATTTTTTTATTTTTATGGATCTCTCAGGGAGACAGGGCGGGCATGGAGATAATGAAAGAGAGAAGGAAGGAGGGAGGAAGGAAGGAAGTGAAAGAGAAAGAAAAACAATTTCGATTGAAACACAGAGTCCCACAATGTTTTTTCAAAGAGGAACTGGCATCTGAGCTTTCAGTTGTATCATCCAGGAATGTTGCTTTGAGAAAATATTAATTTTTCCTAAAAGTTATGCATTTTTTAGAGGAAATAATCACCAGTTTTTGGAAGATATCAGTGTAAAGCCTGAAATTCCAAGCCCTGCTTTGTGCAAGGTCTGTTGTACAGGCAAATTCTCACATGGGTCCTTGAGAGAGGACTGAGCTGGCTCGGGCTCCACTTGGCTTTGACTAAATGCTGCCAGGGTGATCCGTCCTTCTGTGCCTTGGTTTCTCTCAGCTCTAAAATGGACCTGTAGGGCTTTGACTCACCATGGCAGGGTGATGCTGAAGGCTTAAATGAGAGAAACAGCAAGATTTCCAGCACACTGCAGCAGAAGCACACAGTCATTTGTCATTGCAGGTCCCAAGCCACAGCCAGGATGACGAAAGGAAAACCTGGTTGGCAAATAATTTGTTGAAATTTCAGACTTTGCCCCTGCAGTGAGGCCGCTACAGTGACTTGCAGCTTCTCATCCCCCCCAGGCCGGACCCAGGGATGTGCAACCAAGGAGGAACCAGGGAGCTTTGTCACAAAGGCACGATGCCTTCCTAGCAGCTGCGGGGGCTAAACGTGCTTTGGAGCACAGGGGAGCTCTGAGATAAGCACCAAGTGATTCCCTGGCCTCATCAGTGAGGCCAAAACAGTTAAACCACTGAATTGTCTTAAATTTCGTATAAATGTGAGAACATGCAATTGGTCAAGTGTTATTTGCTCCTCAGGATGGAGCTAACAGCAAGTCCCCAGTCTGGAAGGCACAGAGCCCTGCCTTCATCCCAGGGCCTGGTCTCTCATGTCCTATCACACTGACACACCACAGCATGCGGGTGGATCCTTGAGACATCCTTGTCCTCGGGAAATCAGCCCAGAGTCCCTGGAGCTATGCTGGGCAGAGCCCTGGGGTGATAACACAACCCAGAGTTCATGGGGAGGAGAAGGAACCTCAGGACCCAGCCCCAGGCGTGACAGGGGAGTGGACAGCAATAGCAGAATGTCTCAGACCTTGAATTTCCCGAGGGCAGCAGCAGGACCGGCTTCTCTAGGGCTTCTGATCTGCTGATAAAGCCTTCTGCTCCAAACACCCAGGCTGCTTTTGCTGGGCTTTTGCAAAGAGACCAGCAGCAGGCAGGCAGCAATGATGGCCAGCTCTGCATGCTTTCCCAGATAATGTAGAAGCAAGCCATGGGGAACCCAAAGTTCACTCTCATTTTTACTTATTCACAAGCCATTCCTTTTCCTCTGTAATATGATTAGATTGTTTTACAGGGCCTAATTATGGGCCAGCCCCTGTTGTGACACTTCCTTGCTGGGTGCAGCAGGAAAGTCCCTGCCCCACAGAGTTTGCAAGCAAAAATTAGCGAGGTTGGCAGTGGGGTTATCCCACATTGCAGCTGGGGACCTGGCCATGGAAAGGAATCTGGAAAAGAGTTGGGAACTGGCCTTCGATCTCGTACAGCTCCAGTCAGATCTGGTTTGTCTTGAGGATAAGGGATATTACTGTAAATACAGGGTAAAAAGTTGAGATGCTGAGGACAGTCCTCCTCCACTGGGTGTGTATTCCTGAGGGTGCTGCACATCTCTGAACACGGGTTCTATGTGGATAAAGTGTCATTTGCTTCTCGGGATGGAGCACCCAGGCAGGGGCCCTGGAGGGGGAATCACCAGACCCAGAGGCTGGGGGCTCAGATGCTGCTGAGGGGTCACAAAGATGCTGTGACACACCACAAGAATAGTGACAATGAAACCCCTGGCTCACAATTTTATAATTTCCTTCAGGAGCGACTTCCTTTGAAGTTTCTCAGCTGTGAAGACAAATACCTTTTATTCTTCCTGTGGGGTGGGTTTGCCAGTCATCCAAACCTGTCATGGGCTGGAAAACTGCTTAACTCAGGGCCTGCAATGTTCTCTGTCCAGCAGCATCTGTGCAGCTTTTGTGAAGGGCAAACCTTGCTGCCTGCTGCAGCTCTTTGGCTGTTTCTACCTCTTCTGGTATTGAAGAAGTTTTGGGGACAGCCCTGATGACTCAATAAAATGAAGGCTGCGTTTGCTCTGTTTAATAGCGTCACCATTAAACAAGGTGTGGGAGGTGACAGGCAGTACACTGTGTCTGGTTTATTAAAGGGATGTTTTCAAGTCACAGATGTGTTTTGCTGGGTTGTTAGTGACACTTGCTGAAAAGAAAAGAGCAAGGAAGTGAGTGGGGATCCTAGAGGGTGGGAAGGGATGTCAGAGCTGGAGCATTGCTGGAGTCCCCCTTTGCAGGGTAGGGAAACCTGGGGGATACCACACTCCCCAAGCACCACATCTTCACTGGGGAAGAGTTTTACCCGCCTGGGTGTTGTTGTTTCCTCCTGGGCCAACACAAATATTTCGTACCTGAGCTCCCTTCCACGCCCTGCCTGAGGGGACTGTCAGGTTCAAGTCACCGTGCCCCGAATTCCCCCGCCGGCCTCCACGGAAGAAGGCAGATAGGCACCTCCTTCCGCCCCTTCCCGCAGCAGGATTTGAATAACCAGGTGAGAGCATCGGGCCTCCCTCGTTAGGGCGTTTGATAATTGACCAGGCGCTCATTCCTGCGGGAGGGCTCCGTGCCCAGGAGCAGCGCCCAGCTCTTCTTCCTCCGCGCCCCGCAGCCACCATGCCTGCCCGCTGCCTGCTCCTCCTGGGGCTGCTCCTCCAGCTGGAATTCGCCTTCTGCCAGGAAGGTAAGTGCCTTCCTTCTGCCTGGCACCCCGGGGAAATCGAGGCAGGAAGGTGTGCTGAGCCCCGGAGAGGTGGAAGCTGCTGGTGGGGGGACAAGGGACAACTGTGGAAAAGCCCCTTGGGAAGGGAAAATTCATCCCAGCATCCCAGGTCCTGCCTAAGCTTTAGCTCTGGCTTCACATCAGGATGGGTGGGTGTCCTGTGGGTTGAGAGGTTCTTCCGGAGCTGGGACATAGAGGTTTTCTGCCTGTTTTGCTGAACTCTGAAACTGCCACCTGAGGTTTATCTGAGCTGCTTGCACAGAGATAAACTGCCCTGATTTACCTCTGGCAGGACTGTGCACTGAGATGAGTCATCTGTTTTAAGGCTTTATTTCTTTCATTCTTTTTTGTCACTCTTATCCTTGAGCAAGTGTTGTTCTGGGTCGCTCCCTGAGTGCTCAGATCTTGCTGTTAATCTGTAATTTTGATCATTGCTAAGGAGAGGGAGAAAATATTTTCCTCAGCAAATTGCTCTCCTCTTCTCTTCCCAAACACTTAACAGAGAAACTTCCTACAGCTAGGGTATTATTTTTAGGAAATTCACTGAAGAGCTTCTCTAATGCTAGAAATAATGAAGAGTAATTACAACTCATCTGAGTGCTGCCAAAGCCACAGAAAATTCCCTCCCCCTTTCTCCTCCTGATGCCCCAGCCCTGACCGCTCTTCCTGTGTTTGTTTACCAGCTTGCTGAGGATTTAACAGTCTGGGGTGTCCATTGTCAGCAGGGCTGAAAGTTTTGCTGTTGCTTGGAAAGAGTGAAAAAAAAAAAAAAGAAATCCTTTAATGAGGATTCAAAGCCTGGCACAGCTTCCTTAGAAAGTGGAAAAGACAGGCCAGCCAAAGCTTTCCAACCACTCGGGGAAGAGGTGTGAAAAAGCAGGTCTGTGTCTTCAAATTAGCTGTTGAGTATGGAAATGGAATTGCAACAAGTGCACAAGCTTATTTTGGCACTGGCACTTTCCTTGGTCTGGTTTGTAGCTGCAGCTGGTTTGTGTGGAGGCACATCTGCCAGGGCTGCAGATTCCACATTGCTTAATTTGGCTTAGGAGAACTTGTTTGTGAGGGAAAGCCCCATCATTACCACGGGGCGAAACAGAGAGGAGGTGGCAGAGCCCGAGGGACAGGCTGGCCCAGGAGGGGCACCCCCGGTAAAGCATTTTTCCAGGAACACAGTCCTGTTTCCGCAGGTGAGACTCATCCTTTCATCCGTCCCTCCTGGCAGGGCAAGGTGTGCTCGGTGGGACTCCAGCCAGGCAGAGCCTCTGAGGGCTAGGACCCAAACATTGAATCCCTGGATAGATCCCATCAAGATCTTTCTTCTGCCTGATTCCCATTCCTCCTTTCTTTTGCCCATGCAAGTTTCCCAGTGGGTGTTTCAGCCCGATGCAGAGGCATCTGCCATTCTCCTAGCACCCTTATCTCCCCTTGCAGCCAGGCCCTACATGATCTCTCAAAGCCAGTACCCCTTCATTTTGCTTTGGTGTTTTCCCTTTCGGCTTTGGATGCTCTGGAATCTGGTTGAAACAGCCACAAGTGAGAATTCACTTGCAAAAACATCCAGTGCCTCCTGAGCACGGTTGCTCCAAGGAGGTTTCCTAACACTTTTCTTCCCTCCTCCTTTGCTGGAAGATCACGAGATGCAAATTTGGCAGCTTGAGTCATTGCTGACTTCATTCCCCAGTTGACCTTGAACTCCCTTAACCCCAGCAGAAACCTCACGAAGGGCTGGTCATGACCACCCCCTCCTGTCTTCGTCTGGAAGAGTCTGGCCGGAAAAATAAACTACAACTAATACATAAATGTGGCCAACAGCCAAGGGCAGAGCGAGCCAAAATTCATTCAGGAGGCAATAGGTGTGTTTAGGGCTGCACTCACAGGGGTGGTGGGCAGCAAGGCAGGAGCATCCTTGCCCACCTGTAGGGCAGAAGGGGACTAACCCCTTTTCTTCCCCACTGTTGCCACCCCTGGGTGCCATCACTGCCTGCTACCACCAGCAGCAGCCTGCTGACACAATGGTATTTCAGTGTATTTCAGCCCAAACACGCTGATACAAGGGATTTTCCATCTGAATTCCTCCTGCTTGAGTTTATGCCCCTGGACCTTGCAGTAAACACGGCAAATATCTCTGTGGGGAGAGGGGGCTGAGAGATGCTATTCAGGGCTGTGCTCACAGCCCCTCGCCCAGGAGTGCTACTGCTTTCCAGACTGGCACTGCTGTTGAGTCAGCTGGCTGAGCTGATTTCACTTCCAAGAGGAAAAAAAGTTCTGTTTTGGGGTTTGAGGTTTTGTTGTTGTTTTTTTTGTATTTATTATTTTTTAAATGAAAGTCTCTTGCAGTAACGACTCAAGGAGCTGGGAGTGTTACTGCAGGACAGTCCCCCTCCCCAAAATCAGAGGGAGGAGGGGAGAGCTGTCAGCAGCTGAGCCAGTGTGAAGCTGGCTGTGGGTTAGGAGTTTGCACGTGTGGAGCACGCAGCCTGCTCTTACTACTGCTAGTAAAGATTATTTTCTGTTTATAGCAGAGGTTTGTCTCCTGTGAGACAGAGGAAGTGCTCAGTGTAAAGTTCCTGAGGGAGACTGAAGCACCAACTGCTCGTCCCAGGGCAGTTCAGCCTTGCAGGTGTCCCTGGCTGGGTCTGGGTCTGAGTGTCCTGAGGCTGATGCTGGGGCTGGCAGGAGTCACCCTCCTCCTGCCCCTGCAGAGGGACCACGTTGTGTGCAAGGGTTGGTGCTCTCATCAGCAGATGAGGAAAAGCCGGGTCTGAGTAAATAATAATTAAATCTCAAAGGGATGTGGCTGTGTGGACAAGGTGTCCTCTGGTGCTGATGTGACAGCACGTAAGGATGGGTTTGACTGTCTGAATGCTCCATTCCCCAAAATTCAGTGGGAGGCAAGGAGCAGCCATCCCAGCAAGGGCTGGGACAAAGTTTGCTCTTCTTACTGCCCTCCCCTTGCATTCTTCCCTCGTCCAGGAATGTGTCTCACGGCCTTCCCACTTGTGGCTGGATTCCTGCTTAGGTCTGCATAGGGAAAAATGAACTTGTGAGTCCGTTCCATCCCTGGGGGAAATGAGGATATCCCAGTCAGCTCCCAGTGCCCCATCACCACCCCAAGGCTGCTTGGGCCCCTCTCCAGCCCCCCTGGTCTTTGTGCTGAGCTTATTCCTCTGAATGCACCAAGGTTATTCTTCTGAATGCATTGGCCTTCAATTTCTGTCGTAAATCATTAGCTGCTCTGGAAACTTGTTGAATGGTGCATTTTACCAAAATCCACAATGACAACTTTTTTCTGTGAGAGTGGCAACCAAATTTTACGCTCTCCCTGTTATGGAGTCCTTATTTTACCAGTCAGTATTTGGAAAATATCCCAGGAATGATGTCTGTGGCATCTGGGGATGGAGAACAAGCAGTTTGCTGAAACCCCTCTGCCTTCTTTCCTTCGGCGAGCATTCTCCTTCCCTCCCTTCCTCCATGTCCCCCAGCCCTTTTTTCCCCCATCGCAGAGCCACCAGCCCCTCAAGGTGCATGTATATGTACTTGTATGTGTATGTCAGGCTGTATGGAGCCCCAAATCTGCAAGACACAACATTCCACAGGCAAGCACCAGCAAAACCACTGTTATTTGCACTTGATTTCATTGCTATGACCCAGGTAAGCCTGACTGAATTGACAGCAACACGTTCTGCTCAGCTTTGCAGGATCGAGCTCTCATCTGCACCTTGCTGAAGCTGGATGGGAGAAGCTTGGTAGATGAAGCCTGAGGATGAATTTCTAATGTGTGTTCTTCTTTCCCTGCAGCCCGGGGCAGCCTCCAGCCGTGGTCACAGGGTGTCATCGCAGTGGTTGTATTCCTAGTCCTGGTGGCCATCGCTTTTGTGGTCAACAGGTTCTGGTGTAAGGATAAAGTGTAAGTGTGGGAGGTTGCTTTGGGTTGGGCTTAACTGCCTTGGCACGTGCCACTTCCAGCAGCCTCTGTGCATGTGCCAGGGCTGGGAATGCTGTGCTTGCTGTGCCAGGAGGTGGGCAGGGAGAGCAAAGACACGCTGTCCTCTTCTCCCTGTCCTGGTCTCTGATCCCTGTTACTGATTGCCAGGTGTGAGCTTGCACCGTACAAGTGCTGCCATGGGAAAGGGCTCTGCTGGCAATGGGAATGGGAATGGAATGGGAAAGCCACAGCATCACGGCTGGATTGCATGGGAGCGTGTTCAGGGGGATGGCCCAGCTTGGTTTTTGATGGCTTTGGGGGTGCAGTTCCCATGAGCCTTATATCCATGGGTTAAAAAGTCCAAACCAGCTTTGTTTGCAAAGCAGACAGAGCCAAGTCGTGAGAACACACTGAGAGGAGCTGGGAGAAGAGGGAGGTAGCCAAGCAGTAGCAGTGTTCTCCACCTTGAGCCCACGGCACAGGCAAACGAGGTGTCTTTATTCATCCAAAAAAGGCTCTGTGGGATGGACCACCTCTTGCCTGATGCCAGCCAAGCAGAGTCACATGCTGCTGCTCCTGCTCAGCCAAGCAAGACCAGCTGGCTAAGTTGCAGTAACCTGATAATGGATCTGAGCCCAAAGGCAACAGGGGTTGAAGACCAAAAGCACTGTTTACCGGTTCCTCTGGACTTCTGTGGTCACTTTGGGCTTTGCACCCCAAGGTGCTGGAGTCTTCTTGCAGCTGTGCATTCCTGCAGCCTCTCCAGGCTGAGGACATGGGGAGTTTGGGTGTACTCTGATGCTCAGCAGGTCGGCTTTAGCCCCAGATGCATTGAAACTGGTCCCTTTGGGATGCATTCCAGGCCAATGCATAATACAACGTGTGTATATACATAATTATATGGTCTGATTTGCCACTGTAGTCTTTGTTTCCCAAAGAGAAACCTTTGTCCTCAAACTGAAGGAACTCCCAGCCCATGGAGTGGCAGGCAGGGATGGTGTTTCCCACTGCTGCCCGTGCCTGGCTGCCTTTTCCCAGCCTGGAGGCAGAGGATGCTGAGGAAGGCTTGAGGAGGGATGGTGCCTTGTTTTAATTAATCTCGCCTTTCTTCAGAAGAGCGGGAGCAAGGCTCGGCAGGCTGGAGCCCTGCCAGCTCTGCGCTGTCACTGTGACAGCAGCTATCAGCTCCAGCCTGTTTATGCCAGGCTGTTCCTCGGAGAAGCCTCTCAAATTGCCCTTGGGCAAGCACTGGAGGAGGCAGGGACGTGCAGGCAGGGTGGACCTGCACTCTCCCTCTGCAGCTAAATCCCCCTGGCGCTGCTCAGGACACAGGCTTGCTGCAGAGCTGAGCTTTTGGAACCTGGCTGAGGTTGAACACCCCATCCCTGCCCGGTGGTTCCTTCTGCAAGCAATCCAGACTTGCTTTTGAGAGAGAGCAGCTCGGCTGTGCTCAGACGGACGTGCACAAGGACACGCTGCAGCATCAGCAGAGCCTTGACTGCTCTCTCTGTGTCCGTCGGGATTCACAGGGGACTGTTTTGCAACAGATTACATAGAAGTAGACTGGAAAAACCAGTTAGCAGGAGAAAACAGTCCCAGGTATTGACAATGAGTCGTGCTGACTGCCAGCACAGTGCTGGGAGTCACAGCTACGGAGATGGGGGGTTGGCACTTGGCACAGCCTCTGCAAACCTGAAGAAAGGGTGTTTCTCCTTGTCCTCACCCTGCTGGGAAGGGGGCTGAGCAGGGTGTCCGAGGACAGAATCACATCCAGGTCCCTTATTGTCTCTGTAGTGTCATCACCACTAAGAGGCTGCTCCCCAGCACGGCTCCTTTGTTGCTCTGTCTCAGCTCCTCTCTTCTTTCCCTCCAGGGAAAATGTCGAGAATGTGGTGAGTGTGGAGGACAAGCCAGATGCTGTCACATCCAATGGCCATGAAGGGAGATATGTATCAGCTGCAGCTGACTTCAGGTGAAGAACCTACTCAAACCTCTTCCCCATGGCTCCCAGGCTCTGTTTTGTCCCCTTGGGACATGCAGAGCTGTGATCTTGTCCACTCAGGATCTTACACGTCCCATGCACCTGCTTTTGGGGCTTTTAACCTTTCTGGGGCCTAAGCAGAAGGCAGTGAGGAGTATCCCCTTCTCCTTTATTTCTCTCCATCCCTGCAGCCGAGCCCCAAAATCCATCCACCACCTCACAACCTGCTACGCCACATTTTTCTTATGCTGCATCGCACCTTTCCAGCAGAGGAAACCACCAAAAGTGACCACAGGTCACCACATAAATGGTGACAGTCAAAACAGCCCTCACTAAAAATTAGGGAAATTCCCACCCCACACTTGGCTTCCCTCCTGTCAGGGTGACCCCTGTGGTCCCCACCTCACCCTTCACTCGGTGCATGGCTGGCACCAGCAAGGCCAGGACCTCAGCGGTGGCTTTGGGGACGCTGGTCTTGCTGGGACTGAGCTCAGCATTGCGCTTGTCCCTCCTGGCACAGGTCCAAAGAGAACCAGCACGCCTACGAGAACACCGTGGAGCCTGAGGAGAAGGTGATCACCACGGCCATGTAGCAGCACCCACCAGCCGCCCTCCTCTTCCTCTCGATTCGCTTCCCGCTATTGCGATGGGCGTTTTCACAGAGACCCTGTGCACTGGCATCCCCCATGAGCGATGGGGCCCTGGCCTCTCCACGGCACCACCACCTCCTGATCTTTTCCTTTCCCGCCCGTGGGACATGCTCTTCTCCCTTGTGGGCTGGCGTCCACAGGAGAAGTCTGGAGGTGCCACCTCTCCTTGTGGTCACTTCACCTGGTTGGCGAGGTTGATGTCCCAAGTCCCAGGAGGGTGTTGACCTGTTCAAGACACAGAGGGGATCCTGCTGGGTGCCTGGGACCTCCCCACGCCCCCAGGGAGCTGCTGATGGAAAACCTGCTCTTTTCTCCCCAGTTCACCCTCCTTTTTATGACCTACACCATGCATTTTAATGTCAGAACAAGCCTCCCCCTCTGTACATATCTTCCTGGTGAGCAATAAAGAGAATTGTTCCCTATGACAGCAAAGACGGTCGTTCTGCTAATCAGCCAAAGGACTTTCTGGCATTTCACAGCTCTCCCAGCCTTCAGGCAGTTGGGAAAATGAAGGACATCAGGGAATGCTCAGCATTTGGACCGCCCCAGAGCCTCAAAGGGATGTGTAGGGAGGTGAGAGCATCATTCCCCTCCATTTGCCAGGTGGGGTTACCGAGCCACAGAAACAATCCAGCACCTCCCAGTGCTGCTTAATGGGTGAAAGGTAGCACTCCCTGAATCCCACTGACCACAACCTGCAGCCCTACAGCCAACTGGGAGCCATTTCCAGGGCTGGAGGCTGTGAATGGCAGTCACTTATCAATGCTGCCAGGAAGGGGGCTGCTCCGGGCAGTGCTGGCTATCCTGGCACAGCTGTCCGTAGTGCAACTTGCTCCTGCCAGGCTGTTCATTAACCAGGGTCTGTCTTTTCCTGTGGTAGGGACAGCGCCAGGGCCACCATGGGAACAACGAGCGTTTCTAAGCTGTGGCATTTGTAGATTGGAATGAGAGACCTCTGATGCCTTGGCTATTCGTGGAACATGAGTTACTCCTGTGGCGTGCAGGGTCCTCTTCCTGACCAGTGAGGAAGGGATTAAGGGACTCTGCAATCAAGGGCAGCACAGATGAGCAGCTCTGGGATGGGAGGTTTAAAAAAGGGGTGGTTTTGGCAGCTTAAACCACCATGGCAGGTGGTTTAAGGGGTGTTTTAAGGGTGTTTTTAGGGCTCTGCTGTGCGCTTGCCATCGGTGAAGCTGCTGATGTCCGTAGCAGGTGGTGAGCCAAAAAGTCAGGCAGGAGCCTTCCAGTGACAGAGCCGCCTCAAAAGGCATTTTCCCTAGAGCCTGAAGTAGGTGAGTATTTCAAAAATGCTCTCAAAGACTTGGCATTGAGAAATCACAGCTCCCTTTGAGAAATTGTATGGGAGTAGAAGAAAACAGGCAGAAGGGTTAGAGGGGTCAAGCCCTCAGGTGTGGAGGAAGGATCGTTGCATGCCCAGCATCATGTCAGAGCTGTTTCCATCTACCACTCTCCCTTGGGTAGCTGGAGGCTGAGCCTGGCTGGGTCCTGGACCACCCCACTCGTGCCCCTGATGGGCACTGCTCCCCTGATTTTCCTCTCATGGGTGCCAAACATCACGTGGGTTTGGGAAAAACAAGCTCCCCAAGGTTCAGTGGTACTGCTGCACTCAGCAAGGTTTAAGGATTAGTCATTGCCAGCTCCTGCCGTGTCAGCACTTGGGGTGGGGGTGTGGAAAGAGGAAGGGAACTCATTAATTTTTTACCTCTCAGTTGCAAAAGAAGTTAGCGATGACATCCTTATAATGAGTAACAACAGGAGTTTATTCCCTGTGCACAGGGTGAATGTGTGACAGATGCCCCTGCTGTTCACCCTGCAATGCCTGGATTGGGTTTGGAGTGAAGGCGTGCTGAGGGCTCAGTGTCCCTTTCCCCATGGATCCCTGCCTCGGTTGTGAGTCTGAGCAAGGACAAGGGTGAGCTTTACTGCTGGGCTTGCCCAGGAACTTCCATGCTTGGTCTTATCACAACCAGTGCCCCTTTGGAGTTCGCTTCCCTGGGGAAAACACATTATGCAGGAGCCAGTGCTGTCAGTCAGACAGTCCCATCAGGATGTCACCTCTGCACTGTCCAGGGTGCTGTCCTGCCTCAGTTTCCCTTGTCTGGGAAGCACAAGCCAAGGCTGACTGAAGCTGCCTTCCTGCAAGCTGTGCAGCCGCTCGCAGATGCTTCTCGGTGTGATCCTAAAAAGAACAAAAGCAAGCGAGCATAAATGAAATTTATTGTTGGAAAATCTTAATTAGATTTTAAGCCCCAAAGGGAGAAAAGTGAGGTATTATCTGACACAGCTAATGAGTGTTAAGGGTCCATTGTTATATTTCTTGTTTACCTTTCTGTACTGGCTGATACGGCCCAGATCCTCGCCTGTACTGCCATAATTAGGATATCTCATCTCTTGCTGATAGGGTCGGGATGCTCTTTAAAGCACAATGCTGTCTCATCCGTCCCTGGCAGGATGAGCGTGATTGGGAAGACAACTTCTGGTGTTCCAGTGCTCGTGCCTTCCTCACCACCCCTGTCAGCTGGGGAATGTCCTCCAGAGTCAGGGCTCTACCTGAGGGCCCCCAGGTGAGGGGCACCTCCCACAGCCTTGTTGACCTCTCTGAAGGGCCCTAAGCCACCTTGCCTGGGGGCCAAATCCTCCCCAACACCTCTCTCCACGCAGCACAGGGGGATGAAGTTGTCCTTCACAAGCTTCCCCATGCCCACCAGTGAAGGGGAAGGACACCATGGGTGCTCCATCCTACCCCCCACTCCATAATGCCATTATATCTGAAGCTTTGGGCTTCAGGAACGTGTCCAGGGTTGGGTTCTTCTGCAGACAGGATAGTCTCCTTTTAGGCAGATGGTATTTAGGGTGGGGTTTTTTGCATTCTCACTTTGTTACAAGGTGTATCACAGCTTTTCTTTGTGACCTAGGAGGGTGCAACCCATCTCTTGGACTCCCAGATAAAGGGGTATCATGTTGAAAGCCACCTTCACTGCTATCCTTCCCCGATCTCTCCTGAGGTTCTTTAGCTATGAGGGTTTGAGATGTTTCTGTTTCAGCTGTAACAACAACCCTGGAGCAATTTGGGCAGGTGGATGCTTACCACAGAAATTATCCTATGGTCGTTTAATTAAAGACTTGCTGTATTCAGGTAAACTGCTGCTGGAAGCAGCACCAGCTCTAGCCCTGCACCTGAGCAGTGTAGCCTGGGGTTTGTGTCCTGCCATTGGGCACCTTGACACCCAAAAGGTGTGATTTGGACCTCCAGAGGAAAAAAGGGAGCCTTTGCCACCATCGTGGCCCTTTGGGTGAGGAAGAAGCCCAGCCACCCAGGTAGAAGCCAGGAACATGGCATGGAGGGGTGGCTGTGTGTGGGCAAGGGGGCTGCAAAGTTTTTGGTCTCGATTCAATCCACTGAAAGCCAGGAGAAAAATACCATCCATTGTTGGTTTATACACCCGTAGTAGCCAAACAAACATCCCCGGAGCCTGTCCTTATCACTTTATTACACCTGCTAGAGTGAATAGATTAAAGAGGATGGGGGAGGGGGGAGAAAGCTGAAGAATCCAGCAGAAAAACTGGGTTTTGGGATTGTTAATTATTCTCTGGGGTCTCTAATCTTTAACTGGCAAACAGCATCACTAACTGTCTTAAAGCCCCTCCTGGAACATCCTGATAATAAGCCATCTGCATGAAGGCACCCCGTTATCTGCCCTCCTCCAGCCGCCTGTGACATGGCTGGAGTGGGAGATAATGAATGTGCGGTGTGTAATAACGACACGTCATTCATGATTATCGGCCTGATACCCAACCTTTTAGCTCCATTGTTTGTGCTTCAAAAAGAGAAAAAAAAAAAAGGAAAAAAAAAAAAGAGAAAATAAAAAGGAGAGGGGAAAGAAGAAAAAGGGGAATTTTTGGTGCTGTGGATTGTCCCGGGGTCCCCGAAGTGTCTCCCTGCCAAAGGGGCTGGCTCTCGTAGCATCTCCCAGAGGGTTTGTTGGTACTCGGGAAGGACTCGCCCATGGATTGGCGGCTGCTGTAGCCATGGTGATGGAGGAGCGAGCTGAGACAGCACAGAAATGTCACTGCCTGGCAGGGAGACGTTTGGGGCAAATGCACGGGCGATTAGATCTGTGTCACGGGCTGCTGCCCGGCTCCTCGCACAGCTCCTTCACTGCTCGCCCAGCTGTTGGTGGTGGTTTGGCAGAGGAGGTTATCTTGTACACGCTGCTGTCCAGAAACTGCCACGGTTTGAAGGTGGGGGGATGTTTGTGCCGCTCAGTTTGACCTGGCTAAGCTGAAAACTGGAAGAATTTTCTCCTGGCTGCTGCTGCATTAGGGCTCCACAATGCATCGATGCTTCAAGACCTTCCCTTAAAAGCTGTGGCCCTTCAAACTGCAAACCTGGTGATTCTTAACAGGAAGAGATTTTAGTGTTTGTCTCAGGGTACCTCAATTACTGTCAGAGCTGCCTGGAATAACAATCCATTTTTTGCATCACAAATGGCAGCAGTTTCTCCTCTCTTTCCCAAGCAGATTTCCAAGAGCAGTATCCCTGGAGAAAGTCTCTGCTGGAAGTGGTTGGGGTTGGGCCATTCGTAACAATCTAGCAATCAGAAGGACTCTTGGAAACCGAATGGGCAGCATTGGTCATGGCAGTGACTAGGGTGATGGCCCCAAAACACAGGGCACCATAGAGGCCATGGGATGGGCAGCAGCTGGGGGTCCTGCCCCGCCATTCCCAAACCAGAAGATGCTGTAGTCACACCTTTAAGTGGTTCTCGGTGTGATCCTAAAAAGAACAAAAGGGAGCGAGCATAAATGAAATTTATGCATAAATGAAATTTGCAGCCCACCACCAGGGAGACTGGGATCAGTCTTTGTGGCCAAGCACACCCAAAGCTCATTTCTTGGACCGCCTGCAGGAGAATAGATGAGCAGAGCTTCAAGGTGGTTTGCCTGTTCCCAGATGGGAGGCTGAAGTGTCTGACAAATAGGATTTTTTGGTAACAAAAAGATGTTATCAAACTACTGCCCTCTGAGGGCCTCGCTGTGCTGGAGCTGGGGAAGAGGACAGCAGGAGTTTGACCTTTCAGACCTGAGTCCCCCAGCAGTGCCAGGGTGGTGGCATCAGCATCTACACAACCTGCATCCAGTCTCCTTCCATGGGGGAGAAGGGGAGGGTTGGGAGAAGAGGAACTTGGTCTCCAGCTACCTTGCAAAACAAGCACAAGCTGCAGCTTTCTGGTTAATCTCAGCATCCCTGTCCCTTTTGGTACCCAGACAGCCAAAACCAAGGTCCGGATCCAGCCCGAGGAGAGTTTTGTTTCTCAAGCTGAGGATGCAGCAGGCAGCAGAGGCAGGGAGCAGGAGGACTGCAGGAGCTCAGTCAGATGGGGAGATGCTCAAGTTTGGCTGTCCTGATCTGGCCATCAGCAGGGGTGAGCTGCCCAAACAGACAGACAGACAGACATGGTTTTGGTATGTCGGTGCCTGCAGTGACTCTGGTGATGCCATTGCTGAGGGTGAGAGCTGCAGAGCCTTGTTTGTCACCGTGGCACAGCACATATGCAGGCCTCCATGCCTTAGTGTCCCCCTGATGCCGGCTGGGTCCCAGGGCCTCGTGGTGACAAACTTCCCCTGGGCTGTGGGCGATGCCATCAACACCCAGGGACAGTGACAGAGCAGTGGCTGCTCTGCTGAGGGTGGGGACAGGATGTCCCCAGGGACAGGGCACATCAGCTGCCTTGCTGGGCCCCTCTGTGCTGCCTGCCAAGCCCAGGGGCTTTTACCAGGGACCAGCGAGGACTTTTTCTGCGTCTCCCACTGCCACCTAGTGATCCACTTCACAGCCCGGACTTGCAGCTCATCCAGATGGTCCTCCTTGACTGGTGCTAGGGAAAGGCTCCCCGTGCCCCCACAATGAGCCCAATCCCAGGGCCAGAGCTCACCTGTGCCCCTTGGGCAGGCCGTTCATGAACTGAGCAGTCAGTTCTCAGCCTCTGCAGGGCAGGGTTTGAGGTAGACTCATGTTTCCCCGTGTTTCATTTTGCAAGCTGATTTTGTTCTTACTACCAGTGCTTCTGCGAGTACAACGTGTATTTCTGTTTTGCTTGTGTTTGACCACACATCATTTCAGTTGTTTCCTCACCATGGAAACTCCTGGAGTCAAAGGTGAGGGCTTGCTGATGGATGGTGTGGGATGTGTGGAAACAGGCTCCTCAGGCTCAAAAGGGTGCATGGAAACAGTGCTTGTGGCTTGAGAAAACACTGACAGGGCTGCACCCTTGGGCCCAGCCTTGCCTCTGGCCTGCTGAGCCCCCAAATGCAAAGAAAGCCAAAGCCATGCTTGGAGATCATCCCCACAAGGCTTTATTCTCATTTCAGAGAGGACAACAAGGCTGATCACATGCTGTTTCCAGCGTGCCAAGTGCTTCCTCCAGGTTAGCTGGTGGCACTTTTCTGTGCTGGCTTCTGAGCACCCTCAGCTCAAGGAAGTTCAGAGCTGGGGCAGAAAAGAACCACAGGCAGTCATGTCCTTAATGGTGGGCACAGTGCCAGCCCCAGAGCAGGAATCTTTTGGAGGGTGGTGTGTGGGGATGCAGTGAGGCTGCCGGGAGGATCTCTCCTGCCCGGCACACCCAGGCTGGAGGCAGGGCAGGGACTCCGTGCTGGGGCAGCGCCCAGGCTTTAGGTACCCGTGCAAACCACGCCAGGCATTGCTCATGGCCAAGCCCAAGCAGGGAACAGACAATGGGACAAATCCAGAGGCAGGTGACAGAAGTCCTGTCAGGGAGCATTTGAGGGCAGGCTGGAGGTGAGGAGATGAGCAGGACATGGAGGATGCCCGTGGAGGTGAAGGATGAGCCACAGCCATGCTGTGGAACCCTCCTAGCAGTGCTGCTCCCCCTGCAAGGAGGGGACCTGCACCTGCTGGGTTTGGTGTTTTCAGGCTCAGTGAACCCCTCTGGACAGCAGCAGGACAAGGGTTAATATGGGAGAGGTCCAGTGTGGGTCTGTTTGGTGTTCCCCTCTTAAACCTCTGGGTGGAGGGTCTCCCTTGGGAGAGCTCTTTCCTCCCTGCCACGGTACCCCATGGGATCAGAAAATCTTCTTCAGATGCAGGTGTATCCCGTTGCTGGACCTGAGGACGATCTGCGGGATCATGATGGGAAGCTTGGATGGGTCCGGACGGAGCTCGAAGTGGAGCAGGGTCAAGGCCAGTGCCACCTTCATCTCATTCATGGCAAACTGCTGCCCGATGCAGTTCCTGGGGAGGGGGTGACAAATGCTCCCTTTGCTGCCTTCATCCCTGACACCCCCAGCTGGACTCACCCCATGTGTGACATCCAGCAAGGGTGACACCACTGCTTATCTGGCAAGCCCTTGATGCACCCAACTCCGTGGTGGGGTATTGCTATTTTTTTTATTATTATAAGCATCGTAAAAAGATACGAGATTGAGAGAACAGGGGCTTACTTCACTAGAAAGTGCAGCCAAGATCCAGCCAAAAGCCCAGACACCTCCAAGAGGTTATTTCTGGCTCTGTGTGGTGATCCTCTTGAAAGTTACTAAAATCTCAGTATCCTGCATCTGTCTATTGATATAGCATGGGAACCACAGAGAGGCAGGCCCAGCTCTGCTTGGACATGCACAGGGATTCACCCCTAAGCAAGGGAGCTGTGTTCCCAGAGCAGGCAAAACAAAATGTAAACATCTCCACAAAGCCACACGAAAAATGTGTGAAATCCTGCAGTGACCACAGAGCTGGGGGTGTGGGAAGTGCTATGGAGCTGGCAGAGCATGGAAATCCTATTACAGGAGATGCTGTAATAGGAGATCCTGTTACGGAAAACCTGCTTGAGTTGGCCAAGCCAACTTGGCTCGTGGAGATTGAGGGAGGATTAGCTTCAGGGGCTTGACTCTGAGCTAGGTTTCCCATGCAAGGAAGCCTGATGGGAAGGAGAGGGATAAAAGATCTCCCACCTGGATCCAGCAGAGAAAGGCAGGAAAGCATGAGAGTGCCTCTGTGCTGAGTTCTCTGGAGAAAACCTCAGGGGATCATAAACCTATGGGGGAAACAAAGACCATTTGGTCAGTGTTTGGTCTGACCTGAGCAGCACCAGGTTCTTCCCTGGTCCCCAAGTTAGGGCTGGACATGGCCTCTGGTCTTCCTGGGGGAGCTGCAGATGAGAGTCATCTCTCTACAAAGCCACTGAGTGGATCTTCCCCTTGGAGATATCCCACTACAATGCCCAAGATGCCTGCAGGTATTTTCCATGGCAGCAATGATCAAGTCAGGATCCCTCAGTTACAGAGATGCCTGATCCTTGCTCTCCAGACAGCCACTGAAGAGAGGCAGCTGTGCACTTTCCTTCAGACTTTCCAGTTATTTCTTGAAGCCTCTAAAATACCATCTTTGAATCACACAGTGCCTAGAGAGCTTGGGACTTCTCATACCATTCTGAGATCTAAGTGTGTGCAGGGCAGCTGAAAGCAGCCAGAGCATCTCTGTGTCACCATGCACGAAGAGAGACTAATGAATGCCCTTTCCCAGCACTTTGTCATGTTCAGAGCCTTTGGGGTGTTTGGTAACCCCATTTGCATTTAGATGTGGACTGTTGGAATGACAAGGGAAAAAAAAACTATAGCAGGGAGGCACAGGCTGCCTTGTTCAAGGGGAATTAATGTCTGGGCTCAGAGATCATCTTCTCTTTCCTGTTATAAAGGTGAAATACCTCAGGGTCCTCCCAGACATCCCGATTCCTGTGAATAGCAAATATGTTCAGTCCAATCTGGCAGCCTGTTAAAGAAAAGGGAGAAAAAGCTCATGACACCTCAGAGTGAAGATGCAGGAGAGGTGTTTTTGGAATTCTCTCCCTCCCCGGGCTCTGCAGGGGCTGTTGCAGGAGATCTGGCAGGGATCTCCTGGAAACCTCACACAGAAAAAATAATGGCCTTAGAACCAGCCCCCTTTCTCTCTCCAGGGTATCACTTTGACTTGGCCAGGAACAACACTCCACGAGCCCCCTCTGAGCTCTGTGAACACCCCACTGCCCTGCAGCATGCCCTTGGGTTCTGTCTGGTCACCCTTTACAGGCTCACTGTGGTGGCAAAGCTGTGGTAGTTCCGTACAGCCCTTGGGAGAAAGAAGGGAGGCTGGAAGACCCTTCAGCCTCTCCACACACAGCAAGGAAGCCTCGCTCATCACTGACAGCAGCACAAAGGATGAATAAAGCCAACAGACCTGCTGGCAAGCTGCGTCCATCAGGAAATGTGACGGGCTGGGAGAGCTGTCGGGACACAGAAGGCACTGGTGGGAACAGGCGCAAGCTCTCCTTGATGCACATCGTGGTGTAGGTCATCTTCCCAAGGTCCTCCCTGAAAGCAGACTTGCTGAGGGTGCACTCAACCCTTTTGTCTATGTCTCTGATGAAGATAATGAACAGTACTGGCCCCAGTATGGACCCCTGAGGGACACCACTTGTCACTGATCTGGACATGAAGACATTTACCACTACCCGCTGGATGCCACCTTCTAAACAATTCCTCAACCACCAAACAGTCCACCCATATCTCTCCAATTTAGAGAGAAGAATGTTGTAGGAGACCATGTCAAAGGCCTTAAAGGGTAAGAAAAAGAGCTCAAGATAAAGGAATAAGCAGTCCTAGCTCACCACTCAATGGTATCTCGATCTCCCAGGATTCCCTGGATCTCCTCCCTGCACCGTTGCTGGTGTTCAGGGTGCAATGACATGCAGTAGAAGAGCCAGGAGATCCCACTGGCAGTGGTATCATGACCCTCAAACATGAAGGTGTCCACCTCAGCACGCAGGTCCTCGTCGGACAGACCAACTCCATTCGCATCCTAATAAAGAGGAGAGCATATAATTCCTGAGCACACAGGTCTTTTATTTTTACACCCAAAGGACTTGTATGATTTGGTGCCTCTTGTGCTGATGCACCCTCGGTGCCACACAGTTCTGTTCTTTGGCATTTGGTGCAATCATTTCAAACACTCACCTTGCTACAAAGAAGAATATCCAGAAAATCCAAGTGCCTCTTCTTCTGGATCTTGTCAAGTTCCTTCTCATTGGAGAGCAACATCTTTCTTTCTTGTATTACCTGATCTGCACAGAAGAGAGAGGAGTTTGGTGCATCCTGCCCCTCCAGAGTACTCTCACGTACTTGACTGCTTGGTCATCAGCTTGGGCTCTGTTTAATGTGTAACCCTCTGGCCAGTCCATGCTGCAACCCCGCTCTGAGCCACTCCAGGGGCAAGTGGGGGGAGAGGTTCAGTGGAAGACAGGACTGGGGAGAAAGGGGCAGGAATACCTGTGTGGGTATGAGCCAGCTTGCAGGCATCCTGAAACTCACGGCCTTTGCGAGTCAGGTCGTAGAAGACATCCTTGAAGGAAAAAGTCTGGATTCTATTGCTCAGGAGGTAGCTCAGGTCATAAACAGCTCTAATATAAAAGTGGGAGTTGCTGCAAGGAGGCCAAGGTTAGAGCTGGTGTAAGCAAAATGAGTCTTGAAACAGGAGCACTTGCTTTCCAAACTTGAGGTTTGGAAGCTCAGGCACTGACCTCTGAGTCTGACAGTCAGAATTAAAGCTGAAGGCACATTTCATGATGCTGTCTAGTGTCATCAAGCTGACATCTTGAAAGAGCTCCACTGACTTCGTCTCTGTGATCCTCTTCTCCCATTTATCCTAGAGGAAGAGATAGGGGTAAGGAGAGACAGACTACCATCTGTGGTCAGGTCATATTTTCCTGTCCCTCTTCCCAGATCCACACTGCTAATTGCTTTTTTTTCTGGAAGCAGAGGCCCTAGTTCATGATATATTCCATGAATCTAATCTAACTCTTCTGTGCACTTCTTTTTCCAGGTATATCGCATCAATGTTTGAAAGGATATTCTTGCAGTCGTTGATTTTATCGACAAAAAACCAAAAGAATAAGTGGAGAAAAGGGACACTAAAGGTGAAGGGAGAAATTTCAGAACTTCAAAACTACTCCAAAAGTTCAGTGTAACTCTAGAAATTATCTAAGTGCAGTCTCTTTCTCTCACTCATTCTCAGATCTGATTATTTTCACTCCTTCACAGCTGAAAGGTAAAAGCAGCAGGAGTGAGGATTCTTACCAGCATCACATTGACAGAGTCTGACATCAGGGTCACGTAAGATTTCAGCACATCGTAGTGAAAGGCTGGGGTGAGCATCTTCCGGTGCTGGAACCATTTGCTTCCTTCCAAGACCAGCAGCCCCTTTCCTGAAGGCACAAACAGCAAAGGCACCATCAGCTCCTGCAGGCTCTGATCACAGCTCTGACATCCTTACTGCTGCTTTTGACTTACCGATCCAGGGAAGTAGGAATTTGTAGGGTACACTAGCCTTGGGATCTGTAAAACAGAACAGGTGTCAGAAATGTATGAATAACTAATGAATTCAACACAACAAAAGAGAAATTTCAGGATAAATTGGCATTCAATTTCGCTCTCTAACTCACATGATAGCATTAATCTCATTTCAATATTTAAAATATTGTACGACCAGAGGTAAAGTTTAAAGGTGGTCATCTACAATTATGATCACAGCGGACTTGAAAAAACAGAGAAAGAACAACAACAAAAAAAGGATGTGGAAAAGAAACAGCCATGGCAAATTCCAAAACTGAGAACAATGGATGGGAGTTGCTAGGGATGGCCCTGTACATAACACTCACATGCTCCATAGAAGGGAGCAGAGGAGAAGACTTGAGATGCATTCTGAGAGCCATTGCCATGCCAGCTCACCCTTTTTACTGGGTTTCCACAACAAATTTTGTATTTTTACAGATGTTTTTACACACAAATATCGCAATGGTAGAAGCCATAGAAGACAATAAGACAGATGACCCTCAAATTGGGAACTGACAGGAGACTGGAAGGAATTGGCACCTGGTCACTGTTTTGCACAAGAATACAAACTTCTCCATAAAACCTGGGGCAGGCTGGGAGTTCATGAAGAGGAGCAAAAGAATTGCAATAGCTGTGAAGGAAGCTGGCAGAGGCGATGACTCCAGGCAAGTTTCCCAGTATTTCCTTGGTAGGAAAGTGCCAAAGACTTCTCAAAACCAGATGTAGAGACTCACCTGTTCGGCCAAGTATGCTTTTGGCATATTCAGGATGGTGGACAATTAGAGAAGGCAAGACTGGTCCAAACCATCTGGGAAAGGCATAGGGATATTCTTCTGCCCATGACACTAACTGATGTAATATTTTTTCAGAATATATCTGCAACGAGATTTAATCAGGGATTAATAAAGGCAAAAAAAAGAGGGACATGACAGGGAGAGCAGAGGTTAAACTTGCACTCTCCTGGAAAGCACATACAAGGCATTCTCTCTTGGGAAATGAAGGAAGAGTGGGTGGACTTGCCACACAGGGACTTTTGTGCTGCAAGTGGAGGAGAGGATGAGCATTGCAAAGGGACTGTGCACAGGAGGCAGAGCTGCCTGAGCCACCAAATCTCTGCAGCACAAGACAGCTCCACAGAGAGTCCCTTGCCGGGCTGGCTGCAGCTGAGCCACCTTCGGATGGCCTGGGCTCGGAGCAGCTCCGTGTTGCACTTGGGAGCTACAGCTGGCATTGGCAGTGCCAGGATGCCTGGTGGGCAGGCCAGGAGGACCAAGGCTGTCACACCCCTGTTCTCTAATTTCAGCAGTGCAAGGTGGGCACGCAGTGTGAAAGCAAAGCATCTTCCATCACCATAGAATGATGGAAATGGCTGCATTAAAACGTCCTGCTTGCGTGGCCATGTCTTCTTCAGTGGCTACAGGGCAAGACACTCCTGTTGGTAGAAGGTTTCATGCAACAGAGACGTTTTATGGTTGCTCATACTTAAATAACTTCATGGAAGTCCCATAACTGTGTGTTTAAGAATGTGATTGAAAAGAACGACTCAGTTTTTTGCCAAATGATGCACACCTCATATCCAGCACCCTTTTCTCCTGCCCTGCAGAAGCTTTGGCACTCTCTGTGCAGAGGCCTTCTCCTGTAGGAAGACACAGGAGCAGGGGGCACACACACATCATCCACTCCTTCTCATCCTGACTGATATCTTGGACAGTTGGGCCAAACCCACCCTGGCTGAGCCCAGATCACTCCTTACCAGGTGATTGTGGCCATAGAGCCAGTGTTTTGGGGGGCCAGGGAATGCCTCCAGAGCTTTGATGAGTTTCTTCCTCTCCTGGTAGAACTGGAGCACCTTCAGCAGCACAAAGATTACACCAAGCAGCACAGATAGCTGCAGGATGACAGCAGAAGGTCTGGCTATGTTGTCCAGCAGAGATGCCATGCTGGTCCGGGACTGCCTTCTCCTTGTTTCTCGCTTGCTCCTCTCACACCTGAGCCAGGTGGGGAGCTCAGTGCGGGCAAAAATCCTTTCCCACCTCCTCTGCGGGATCTGAGCCTGGCAAAGAGGAGCTGAGAGCAATTTATAGCTGCTGGAACACCATGGCAAACACTGCGTCAGCTCAGCCTGCAGCCTGTACTCCCACTCACCCTTTGACCTGCTTTCGGCAGCCTGCCCCCACAACCTGGATAACAAACAGCCTCTGAATATTTCCTGCTTTCTCTAGAGTCCCAGCAGCGCTGCTGCACACACTCACAGTCCTCCATGCCCACGTGGATGAAGCCAGAGGAGGGAGGAGGTGAGATGTAGGCAGGCTGGGGCTCTAGCTGAGCTCCGTGCTGTTCTCAGATCGCTCAGGTCTGTCTGTCTGCCCATGTGAAGTGAGGAGCACGCAGGCCACCTCTTCCCAACGAGTGAGCTGCATGGATTCAGCCACCTTCACCTGTAAGAGCAGCATCACCCAGCTCTGCCAGGCTGCAAACGAGAGAATGGACATAACTCCAGCTGCCCACAAGGGATGTGACCCTGTTCCCCAAGGGCTCCTACCAGAGACAAGCCAGGAGACAAAACTGCTCTCCAGAGCAATTCCCATAGCCAGGAGATGAGACAAGGAGAGGAAAAGCTGCAGAGCAGTGAATGAGCTGCAGCAAGGTGGAGAGCACATGATGGGGATGGGTGACGGCAAGGTCATGTTCCCTCTACAGTCCTGGTGAACCCTCCTTCCTCTGTCCAGATGACATATCACCATCTCCAAAAAAGGCTCTGCATCACTGCATTCACCTCTCTAATGCAGTGCTTGGGTGGGGCCCAGGTAGGATCCTCCTTGCAATCCCTGTGCAGGTCCTGCTGGTTACCTGGACTTATCCCACAAGCCCAGAAACCTTGTGGAGTTGGTGGAGAACTGGGACTGACATGTGTGGGTGACTTCAAGGCTTATTGTGAAAAGAAGGATCCCCAGATGGGCTGAAATAATGTCCCATTTGTGTCTTTGGATATTATGAGGATAAATGGGTTATCAGCTGTGGAAACTGACAGTCTGATAGGCTACAACATAGAGGCTGCTGAATTTTGTGAGTTCTTCTCTTCAGTGTAACACATCTTTGAGACAGAGGACATCTTGTTTGGGCATTTTCCTTTAGTTTTTAGTCTGAAATATGCCATGTCCCACGTTTTCTGCTTGTAGAGTCATTTTTTTGAAAAAAAAGGTATTGTTTAACTGATGTTCATTGTCGTTGCCCTGGAGAACATGTCTAGTAGGCACCACACTGAGCAGCGTTACCTTTTCACACACTTGGCCATCTCCATGAAAATTAGTGTATCTTGTTATAGTGAGCCAGCTGGATCTGTGTGAAAGCTCAGGGGAGAGTTAAAGGTCAATCTTCAGGAGGCAGAAAGCTGCAATCTGTCGGGTTAGGCATTTCTTAGGGAGGGCTTTGGTGGTAGTCAGAGCATGAGGGACCCAGTTTGCCTTGACAAACTCTCACGTGAAGACCTGCAGCACATTCATAAACCTAAGGATATTGTGTGGTTGGGTCCCTCACAAGCTCTGCACAAGGAAAACAGGGAGGTCTGATGGCTGAGCCTTTGTTCTGTGCCAATGAAGCTGTTTGGAATGTCCTGTGGCACCTATCCCATTACCAGACTGATCAATCTGGATTTGGCTTGGCGCCTTTCAGCAATCACCTACAATATAACCCATAAATACCCTCAAACCCACAGGTGGAAGGGACAGGCCAGTGGATGGAGATTCTGGTGCAGCTGCAGATGAAACTTTTATAAGAACACAGAAATTCTCAGTGGTGACAAAGTCCCTGGACACTGGGTTTGACCATGAACAATGTCAATTTTTACCAAACTGGCTCCCTTATAGTTATAAAATAACCATTAACGACTGTTGCACATGAAGCCAAGGGAGATGGGTTGTGGTGAAGGTCAAGTGAGATGTCAAGTGCTGAGCTGATATGGAGGGAACAGAGGGGACAGAGTGGCTAAACCCACATTTAGGGAGATTTGGTGCTGGAATGTGAGCCCCTCTGGGTCTCAGGTCTTCAGGCCCAGAAACAAGCAAGAACATGGGTTTTGAATTAAAATCACTGTAGAAACTGAGTCACACAAACATGAAATAGAAGTATAAACTTTAGTTTTCAGTAGAAATATATTTTAAGTGCCTTAAATACTGAGAAACTGTATTAGTTGAGTTAAGAAGCCCTTAAACCTAGTTTTTTAGTACAGCAGTGCTACCTTTCACAGAGTACCTTGTCCTAGATGAAATATAAACATCACTACATTACTGGCAATTTTTAGATAGGTTATGTACCTAAACAGAAAGAACAGATAGAGACCATATGACTAAATTCTATGTAGGATTTGTGTAAGAGTTATGACAATTTTTGTAAATTAGAATTAAGCTTGGATAGGTTTAGAGAAGTAGAGTTAGAATCATGTTTTATCCTGATTGGTTAATTAATGAATATAATGTATATCCTGGTGTGTAAGTTAAATTAGAAGAAGAAAATGCTGCTATGGAACTTATGTTGCTAAGGCTGCTTTGCTGCTGCTTTTGCCCTCAAACTCATGCCTTCAGATGAATTAAACAACTTAAAACAGCACAGCAGCCTCCTTTTTTTCTCTCTCTCTCTTGATGTTGGAAATCCCCATCGTCTACTTGAAAATTTGGAACAAGAATCTGAGCTTGGGTGACAGAAAAACTGGGTGCTTAATCCAGCCTCCAGCCTCTGCATTCTATATTTCACTGGTGGAGGGGAGAGAAAAGCCTTTCTCCTTTATTTCAGAGGTTTCACAGCAAGAGGGGCCATGAACACTCACAGCCTGGGGTAGATAACTCAGGTGGTTTTACAGGGGAAGAAGCCATGAAAGTTCAAAAGGGAAAGTGAAGTCACTGCAGAGCTGCATGTGGAGAAAAGTGAAACGGGACAGTACTGGTTTGATCATTCTGAGGGCCTGGGGCACGGCCAGAACAATCTGTTAGCACTGGGACAATCTACAGCTCTGGTGTTGGAGGGATCCAGAAGAAGGTCTCAGCATGAAAAAGCAGGTACAAGGGTCTCCTGACAGCCACAGCAATCTGGGGAGGCTGACAGGGGGAGCAGAACCTTGGCTTGACCTTCTGGACGTTTGAGATGGGTGAAATTGCAGCTGGGTGTTAAAGGGCACTTGGAAGGTTGTCAAGCACTTGCAGAGAGCCTCTGGAGGGTTGGCTCAATGCTGTGGATGTCCACGTGATGGCACTGGGGCCATGACCGGTCAGGCCACCAACATAAAGCAACCCACTTACAGCGAAGAATTTCTGTCCCATACCACAACCATGGACACAGCAGGCTGTGGAATTGGGGAATTTTTATTCTTTCTGGATCTTGGGAATTTCTCCACTTACTTTAAACACCTGAGCAGAAGAAGAAGAGGATGTTCCTCACTGGTTTAACTCACACTGTTGGAATTCATTGCAGAAGCACTGGGCAGGTGAAGTTTAGGTGGCAAATGGGTACTTTGGCCCAGAGCATGACCTTGCAGCAGCTGCTTTCCCTGGTTGTGCCTGTGTTTATTCAGATAGGAAGAAGAGTCCAGGCCCATCTGTCCCTGTGTGTTCCTGCAGCACTTAGTGATGACAGATGAAATGTAGCAGTAATGCCAAAAAAAATAATAACATTTCAAGCTTCCAAACACATGATAGATGAGAAAATCATGGCAAGAGCCCAGCAAGTGTAGCAGAGTAATGCAAGCTGCCTGGATCCCATCTGACCACACATGTCTTGAGGATGAATATATATCTGGAAGCATTTAATACAGCTGTCTTACAAATATGTTGCAACACTTATTTAATTTACAGGCTGCTCCCAGTGTAAAATCCCAGCAGAGATGGATATTGAGAATGAATTTTCCTGGAGAGCAGAGTGGGTCCTGTGCAGGGACAGCATTCCCAGTGCCGCAAGCCAATTGCTCTTGCTGCTGGTCCTGCTGCTTCCAACATGCCTGGCAGCATCCGAAAAAGTGCCACCACCGAAGTGAGATAGTCAGACACCCTTCACATGACCAGGATGAGGCTGCACAGCCCCGGTGACAGTCCTTGGGGAAAGGAATAACTGTGAGAGTAGGCAGCATCTTTGCCCTGCTGCTGTTGAAAAACCAAGGCGCAACGAGAGAAATCCAGGATGTTTTTAACTGAAACAAAGACCTACCCTTGTTGCACCTCACATGGCCCCTTCTGTGACTTCTTGTTAAAATAGTTATCGGAAGGTCTGAATCAGGCAGTCCAAGGTCAGCCCATCATCTTTGCAATTAGCCTTTCTGCAGAAAGTAGGGAAGGATTAAAGAATGAGGTAAGCTCTCATGCAGCTGGTCCTTGACTGTCTTTATTGCTGTGAGCAGCATACCCCATGTGACCAGGTCTTTTTATTATTACCATGTCTCTAATATCCAGGAGGGGAAAGGAAATTGGGGGGGAATTGCTCTCAGGAATCACATTCTGGAAAGATCTGGCTAGCTCTGGCACTGGAGCACAGTAGCTCCTGTTGCAGCCTCAGCCCTGCTCTTCAGTTCAGAGCAGAGCACCCATGGAAGATCTGTGATGCAGGGCATGGGATGATGCAGGATGTGGGATGATGCAGGATGCAGGATATAAGATGTGGGATGATGATGATGCAGGATATAAGATATGGGATGCGAGATGCAGGATGTGGGATGATGCAGGATGCAGGATATGGGATGTGGGATGCAGGCTGGCTGGCCTGGCATGGAGAGCTGGCCTGGCATGCAGTGCTGGCCCAAGTGGCTCAGGGAAATTGGGAGCTGGGCTGCCATGTGTGGTGTTATTTGGAAGAGTGTCTCCAGTTCCTGGCCGCAGGGGGTGACAGCACCAAGGAGAGATTTGTGAACAGGTCTTATGCTGGATTTGGGTGGCTACAAGGGGAGCCAGGCTCTGCTCCCTTCTCATGTAAAGAAGCCACAACACAGAGAGGATGGTGAGAATGCTGCAGAGTGCCTTCCCTTTTCCTCATCATGTTTGAAGAGGCAGATTTTTAGTGAACCCTAGAAGCCACGAGGGGGACAATGACTGAACAAGATGAAGACAGGAGCAGTCAGGCTTTTCCATCCCAGGGCCCGGAATATTCATGTGTTGGATGATCCAGTTGGGAAAGCAGCAGTGCAGCTTTTCCTGTACCCCCAATTCAGTCCCCTCAGAAAAACCAAACCAGAGGTAATCTGCCCCAGCCTTACACCACATCCATTCCCTCCTTTGTGCTTCTGGAGTATTCAGTAAAACCAGTCCCCAGCTTTTAAAACCTCTGCAGATTCCCCAAATAACCTATGTCAGGGCTTTAGAAATCTTTGGGAGTGCTTGATGCTATTTAATCTCTATCTACCCAAATACTATTTAGCAGCTGCCATTTATTTACACGAGGACTGTTATGTCAAGTTCCCCTAGTTTGATTCCCTTTAACCTTCTCTTTTTTGGTGGGTACACCATAACTTCAGCCTTTGCTCTCGCTCATTACATGCTCATGCTTTAATCTTTCACATTGGAATGCCAAGGTTCATCCACTCCTCTTTAGATGGCATTTTTTCAAATCTTGTCTTTAAAAGAAAATTGCATCCAATACAGAGATGTATGTAATTTATTCTGGTAACTTCAGTTATTTTGATTAAAAATTTTCTCATTTTGCACTTCAGAGTATGTAAACTTGGAGTAGATGCTGTTGCTTGTATACTTAAATCTCCAAACATGGTTGAAGGACACTGCCTCATTTCATCTGCTGAAAGAGAAGCAAGTGAAAAATTTTAGAGAAATATTTGTCGTTATGCATCCAAATACGATGTTTGCTGTGATTGCAACAGCAGGATATTATTGATTCATATTACCTTTTCTGTCTCTCTGTGTACAGAATACTCACTGGATAGGTTGCTGCCTGTCAGTCATTTCCTCTTGGTTTTGTGCAAAGTCTGTGCCTGCTCTTGCACTTTGGACTCACATCCCATTCACTGCAGCAGTTTTTCAATTTATCAAGATTATTTTGTATCCTGATATGGCCCTCCAAAGGGCTTGTAGTGTCTCATAGTTTCGTAACTTTTTACATTTTGATAAGCATACTCTGCTTCTCTCCAGTGCATAATTCTGATTTCAGCTCGAGAGCTGCACCTCGTGTCCGAAGAGGGGACAGGCAGCTGGAGAAAGTGGATTTTCTCCTGGGCTGCCCCAGCCAGCCTCTGCAGGTGGGAGCTGTATGAAGTCAGCTGCTGTCTTACTGCACAGCAGCCTTCTCAGAATCCTGGAACCACAGCTGACATCACTGTGATGATAATTGCAGCAGCAGCTTTTGGTATTTCACAGTTCAATGTGTGATATTCTATCCCAATAATGATGCCTGCAGAGGCAGAGGACAGCTCACCAGTGTTCTCCAGTGTACCAACCCTCATAACTTCATCATCTTAAGAAAATAAAATAATACTAAAAACACCAGGGACCCCCTCCACCCCTCCCACCTTCTAACTATCAGAACTTTTACTGAAAACTACTTATTGGACCCCTGTTAAAGAGTTGTCCATGGAATGAGGTGCTGTGTTGGCTGGAGACCCACATGCAGTTTCCTGGCCTGTCCAGGGTGGTCTCTTGCTGCTCAGGGGCTTCCTCTCCATCTTCCATTTCTAAACAGGTTTTACACTGCATCTATGACAAAGTGGACAAGCACCAGCAATATAAACAACACAGCTGCTGTTGCAGGAAAAATTATTGGTTTATTAAGACAAAAATCACAGAATATTTTGCAGTTTGGGCATAATTTCAGAGCCCAAACTAGAATCAGTGCTTTCAACAAAACAGAGACCCAACTGAGTGTGAGAAGGGAGACAGAGGCCTGCCACAGGCTGTCCCCACTGCAGGAGAGGAGGGCTGACCTCTAGGCACTGAGGAAGGTGCTGATGACGGAGCAGGGCTGGAAATGGTCACAGATTTGGCCAGGACACAAGTGGGAAGGCAGGATTTGGTAAGAAGGAAGCTGGTGGGAGCTGCAGATGCCCCAGGCCAGGCCAGGTTAGCCCTTAAGGCAGTGCAAGGGGACAGACAGCATGGCCATGCCTGGCTGCTCCCAGATCAGTGCCCTGGAACAGATGGCAGTGGGTCTGTGCAATGTCACCCCAGCTACCTGGGCCTAGCCTGAAAAGGGCTTTCAGCTGGTGGATGAAGCACAGAAATCAGGAATCCTCATCCCCAAATCCTGCCCTGCACTTCTGCCCCAGAGAAACATTGTCCCGTCATCTGCTTGGTCCCTCCCTCTGGTGAAGGCAGGATGTTTTCCAGCATCAGCGGATTTTCTTTAAATACAGGTGAATCCCATTCTTGGAGCGAAGGATGAGCTGAGCTATTTTGAGGGGAGGCTTGGCAGGGTCGGGCAAGAGCTCGAAGCGCGGCAGGGTCAGAGCCAGTGCCACTTTCATCTCGTTCATGGCAAACTGCTGCCCGATGCAATTCCTGCAGAGAAACAGAGCAGCTCAGCCAACTCCACTGCAGTGCTGGGCACAGCAAACCCCCACAGCCCATCCCAGCCCTCCTGCCCCAGCACACATCCTCCCCTCTGCAGCTCAGAGGCCCCAGGCAGTGCTTTGGGCAGTGAAACCAGGGGCATGGGCTGAGCAGGAGGAATTTAGAGGAATATTGGGAGCTCATGGATGTGCGTTCAATGAGCACAGAGAAGGAGGGAGATGGGGAAGCCAAAGGAGAGGCCAGCAGGGATGAGGTGGTGGGTCTCCAAGCAGGGAAGGTCTGCAAGGTGTTTGCCTTGAAGGAGTGAGCACAGGGCAAAGGGAAGGATTGAGGGGAGGGAAGAAGGGGGAATCAAAGGGCAGGAGGGTGGGATGAGGTCTCTGCATCAAGGAGAGGAGAGCAGGTGAGCTCAGAATGCTGCAGGCTCCCTGCAGGATGCCAACAGGATGGGACCCAGGTCACTGCCCCCAGAAGGGCTTAGCGATGCTGCCTTCACACTTTGCCTGCTGGTATCAGAGCCTCTCTGTTGCACAAACACTTATATCCTCATTTAACTATTCAGTGCTGCAGGGCCAGGATGCCACTACACCTTCAGTGTTCAAATCCCTTTACCTCATTCCAGCAGAAAACGGCAGAAAGGCGTGAGAGTGCCTGCCAGAGACATTCTCCGGGGAAAAACGCAAAGGGTCAAACACCTGGAAATGAAGAATATGCAGCAAGAAAAAGTGATTATTTAAGGAACACAGCACTGACTGGTGTCTTGAGAAATGTGATACCCCTTAACTTATGAAGAACCCCATAGGAGAGGGAGAATACTTCTCCTGCTAACAGGTGAAGGTCACACAGGAAGAGGCACATCATAAAGGGAAAAAAATATTAGGAGATCAAAAGAAAACTCACCAAAGGATCTTTCCACACTTCAGGGTTTCTGTGAATGAGGTAAATGCTTATTGCAGTGACGCTGCCTGGAAAACAATTGAGGAGGAGAAGAGGGCTCACTGACAAAGAAACAAGCCAACATCTGCACAGCCCAGCCTGAACATCTGTGCCAGCAAGGATGCAGCTGGTGCCTGAGAGCAGAGTTTTGTGCAGCGGGAATGGGGCTGACAGACCTTCCGGCAAAGTGCGTCCGTCGGGGAAGGTGACAGGTTTGCTGAGCTGCCGGGACACGCCAGGCACTGGGGGGTAAAGGCGAAGGCTCTCCTTGATGCACATGGTGGTGTAAGTCATCTTGCCCAGGTCCTCCCTGTTGGGACAGGCAGGCTGAGCCCCACACACCCCCACTGCCTGTGCTGGGAGGTCCCTTCACGCACAGACATCCACCCCCTGCGCAGATCCCCCTGCAACAGAACAGAGGGGCTCACAATGCCCAACCACAGCCTGCTGGAGGCTGGGGGTGCCAGGACACCTCTCAACAACCTGGACAACCACTGCACAAGCTCAGGTGCAGAGTGACAGCGAAAGGTGAAAGGCACATCTATGATCTCCTCTGGTGTGAAAACAGAAGAGAGCAAAGAGCAATGCTGGTGGCCCAGGAGTTGGTATGGCATGCAGAATGTCCCTTCCGGGGTGGCAGATGTAGCTGAAGGATCTGCTCCATCCTGTGAAGTCCCTGTGCATGCAGCAACCTTTAGCACCCCAACTTTTGAATCTTGAAGACATTGCTCACTTAGAAATGGCAGCGATAGGAAAAGAGTTACCAGCGGAGGAAACGGTGCAGCCTTACCACTGGATTGTCTCCCGCTTCCCCAGGATGCCCTGGATCTCCTCCCTGCACCGTTGCTGGTGCTCAGGGTGCATTGCCAGGCAGTACAAGAGCCAGGAGATGCCGCTGGCTGTCGTGTCGTGGCCCTCAAACATGAACGTGTCCACCTCGGCACGCAGGTCCTCATCAGACAGTGCAGCTCCATTCTCGTCCTAACAGTCCAGAGACACTCTCAGTGGCCCATACATATATAATTTTTATATATATATATTACAGTAACACACAGAGATATATATATAAACATAAAAATATTCCAGTAGGGGACATTATATTCTTTCAGATATTGCAAAAGGGGTGTGATGCTGCCTGTGGGACACATATAAATAAAATCAATGTCTGTGTACACTGAATTCAGGGCCCCTTTCCCTTCACTTTTAAATCTCTTTATCTCCCCTCATATTAAACCATCAGGACTAAGAAATCCCTCTGCATGCTGTATACCCAAAAAGACACTGCCAGCATTTCAGCAATGGAAAACTGGATCCCGTTGGCCTCTCTTTAACTGGGGGGGTACTGGGCAAGTTTTTTTTTCATGGCTCGTGCAGTCCTAAGGGACTCTGGTGGTTAGTAGCACCCCTGCAGAGACTGACTGGCTTTTGCATTCTGTGCCCTGCCACACACACACTCCTTGCCACTCACTCTGGCACACAGCAGAATGTCCAAGAAGTCCAAATGTCTCTTCTTCTGGATCTTTTCAAATTCCCGTTCATCTTTAAGGGATTCCTTTCGCTCGTGGATCACCTTGTCTGGGGGAGAAAGGGTTAAAGGTTCAGCAGGGTCAGATGCTAAGGTGCAAAACTGTCCTGCCTTTGAATGCAAAGCTCACCCGAGGGGGTGAGCACTGCTCAGTCCACGATGCATTTGACCCGTGCTTCTGCATCCCAGGCACTTCAGCTTTGTCAGCAGCATGGCAACAAATGCCATGGATATTGTCATCCTTTGCTGAAAACTTCTTTGTTCATCAGGGACGTGTTTTCTTCTTTGTTCACCATGTTCTCAGCCTATTTTACACACCTCTCATGCATTAAAATCACACCAGGCTTGGAACGGAAAATCATCCCCTGCTTTGGTGTTGCCTGCAGTGCTCATCCCTTGTCTCACCAGTCTCTCGCCATTCTACAGGAGCATTTGCAGAGGGCAGTTCCTCCTTTAGTCCAGTTTAATAACCCAGGAGCTGTGAGACCCCTTTGCTTCATGCCTAGGTGAGACCACTACTGAAAGCTGATGCTCTGCTTGCATCTCAGCTCTGAGCCTCTGGGCAGGATCACTGCACAGGCAAGGAGGTAACCTGACTGCCTCTGTCCAAAGTTTTGAGAGAGGATGACAGCAGAGAATACCTGTGTGATCATGAGCGATCCTGCAGGCCTTCCTGAACTGAAATCCATGAGGGCTGAGCCAGTAAATGATGTCATTGTGGTAGGGGAAGATGCGGAGGCGCTGGTGCACCATGTGGCAGAGGTCATAGACAGCCTGGATGTAGGTGTTTTCCCTGGAGAGTGGGAAATAGGAAGCTTGTAAATTCGGGAGCACAGTGACAAGTAATTTGCCGATTTCCCTTCTGAGCTGCAAACTTCCTGCCAGGGTTTGGGGCAGTCAGCACTGACCTGGTGGTCTGGCAGTTGCTGTGATGACTGAAGGCACATTTCATGATGCTGTCGAGTGTCATCAAGCTGACATGCTCAAAGAGCTCCACTGACCTCCCGTCCGCTGTCAGCTTTTCCCACTTATCCTAGGGCCAAAAGGAGACAGAAATGAGAAGGCAAGGGTCAGTTCTGCATGGATCTGCAGTCATACACTGGTTAAATGAGTGCTCAGGTAGGGATACATCCCAGAGAAACGGAAGGGGATCCCTTAGTCACCATCAAAATGCCAGAGAAGAGAAACCAAGAGTGGGAAGGTTAATATGGGTTGCCTCAGGCAGCTGCTACTCTTGGATCTTGGTGGTGGTGAGTCCTGTTACACCTTATCCTGAGGCAAGGGCACCCTGGAGAAGCTCAGGCAGGTGCATTTCTGGGTGATGGGGAGTTACCAAAATCTTTCTTAGGATGCACTATGTTTTCTGTACAGGAGCAGCATATGCTGGCACTGGGCTTCACTACGTCTGTTCTCAAGCACACATGAACTTGGTGCTCAGGATGCAAACTTTGGAGCAAGGTTTTTTCTCTGTCACAGAATCTCTGTGCCAGTGTGTTTTCCACATGTAATACAGGAGTTCTTGCTCAGCTCTGATCCCTAGAGAAACTATAAATCCTGTTCCTCTTCCCCAGCAGACATGAAGTAATGATGAATCCTTTGTCCCTTCATGGTGGTTAGGAACGAGTGGACTTAAAAGCGGGAAAAGGGAGGAGAGGGAGGAGCACAGTCACATCTGAGCTCTCACAGCACCAAACCAGGCTTCCAGGGACACATGCACGTCCATAGCACATACAACGATTGCCACCTGGTGGCACAGGCTCACGCAATTGGCCTTTGCGTTGTGCACAAGGAATTCCAAACTCCCAGGCACTTGGGAGCATTGCAAAAGCTCTCCTGGCTCTCCAGCCCTCGGCTCCTGGCTGCTCCCTGGACTGTAGGAGGAATCCAGCCAGGATCCATTTGAAGCTGCTGGGGAGGTTGGAGTGAGGGTGGTGAAGAAGATGGAATAGATCCAGCATCCAGACTCCCCCAGTTCACATGCACAAAGCCTGGTGCCCTTTGCCTGCAATTCCTACTGGTTTCCATCCTGCCCAGCACCAGTGGATTGAAGAACAATGCATTCTCACTGTTTATGAGGCATGGGTATGTCGACAGCAAATGATACCCGTTAACCTTAGGTCACAGTATAGCTCTGCTCCAGCCTTTTTTTGGGGGGGGATTTATCATGAACATTTATTTACCTCAATTCTTCATTTAGACAAACATCTTATAAGAAGTTGCTGTTGGAACTGAGATCATGCAGGGTTTGGGGATGGCAGTAACATTAATCCTGAAACCTCAGCCACAGATCTCAAGGCAGTACCAGAGACATTGGCACTGCAGGGAGGCTCAGCCTGCTCATCCCTTCCAGCTCAAGGGCAGGGATTTGGAGTGACTCAGAAAGACTGACCAACAAGACACAGCATGTCATTACAACTACCATGTAAAGAAAACCCTGCTCCAGCATTTACCTTCTAATCAGACAAGACGGGGAAAAGAAAACAGGGCAGAGAGAGGAGCATCACGAGTCCTACCAGCATCACGTTCATAGACTCTGCCATCAGGCCCACATACGGCTTCAAGACGTCGTAATGAAACCCTGGAGTCAGGAGTTTTCGGTGTTGGTGCCACTTGGGCCCATGTAAGATCAGCAACCCATTCCCTGGGGAAACAAGGGACGTTTTGCTGGGCACATGCAGCAGGCTGCTCTCACCTGCCTGCAGACACGGCCTCAGCCTGCATGGAGTGTGATTAAATCTGCTGTGAGAGGGTATTTCCAAACGGTGCCATCAGCTCCAGGGTTCCCAGAGCTGAGCAAAGCCCTGCTCAGTGAAATGGCACAATGGTCACCAAGAAACACCAACCCTGCTAGAGCAGAGAAGTTCAGAAGAGCAGATGTATTTTTCACCAGCCCTCCACTGAATCTAAGCTTCTCCCATCACCACCCTTTGCTATTTATGGACATGGAAGTGGTTCTCATTTGCACATATGTTATGTCTGAACTTTTTTTTCTTGAAAATAAATAGAACTATTGAGCACCTTTTTCAGTAAATGTAATGATTTCAGGAAGCTTTTAGCTGTAACTCCACCAAGAAACAAGTACAATGATGTTTATTTATAGCATGGTTTTGACTAACTTCAGAATCATTCCTGGCAGGCAAAGCCCTGGGAATACATACCAATCCATGGGACAAGGTGTTTATAGCTGATGTTATCCTTGGGATCTGTAAAAAGAAAAAAAAGAGAAAATAAAATGGTAAATACTTCAATAGCATGAATTCATTGATTTGCAGCTGAAAGCTGCCTCTGGGCTCTCACTTTCGGTTGGGTATGAAGCAAAATCAGTGGCATCCCTTGCAGAACTCCCAGTGTTCCACAACAAAACAACTTTGTCTCTGCCAGCTGCAATAAGCACATATAAAAGCAGAGGCTCACACTCGAGAAAACAAGAATATTGGTAGTCCAAAGTCTGTGCAGTGTGATAAATGATTAACCCTCTCAGACACCACTGTTCAGCACCTTTTCTTCTCGAAGCACTAAAGATACCTCTCTGCAGTAGGAGCCAGAGCTCTGAGCCTAGAAAAAAGCTCCCAGGTTCCTTCTCCTTGCTGGGATAAGGCACTGAGTAGTTAACTTTTCAAGGAACACTTGAGAAAGTTTGATTTTCCAGCAATGGATCAGGAGTCAGGTCAGCCCTGCAGCCGTGTGCCTGAAGCACCCAGGGTACAGCATGAAGGAGGGGTACCTCTCCATGCCTTGAGATGATTTCTTCGAGAAAACCTCTCTGTTAAACCCTGCCTTGCTGTAAATTTTGAGGTTGGCATGGGAAATCTGCAGGCTGTGGTTGCTGCTCCACAGCTGAAGCCATAATCTCTCACCTCCTCTGGCCAGCAGAACCTTGGCATACTCAGGATTGGACACAACCAGGAATGCTGAGAAACTCCCAAACCACACAGGGTGAGCAGGTGGGTACTTCCATGC
Organism: Vireo altiloquus; assembly: GCA_013396875.1. Lineage (NCBI taxonomy): Eukaryota > Metazoa > Chordata > Aves > Passeriformes > Vireonidae > Vireo > Vireo altiloquus. The sequence continues at coordinate 131,665 of VZRF01009549.1, read as the reverse complement.
CCAGGCCTCTGCCTTGTCCAGCATCTCTTCCTCCTTGAGAAACTAGTTGTGAAGAAGTAAAAAGAGAAAGAATACACAGATTTGGAGAAAAAAAAAAAATAATCTCCCAATACAATCTCTTAAAAGTTCAAGGCCTTTCTGATTACAAAACCAGATAAGGGCAAACAAGATGTTGCTCCTCTGTGTTTGCAGAGCATGGGAAGTAGAGACATTTGCTACTTTTAAAGCTCATATAAAATAATTCTTCCTTATCAGTTGACCTTAAGCTAGAGAACACCCTTAAGCACCATGGTGGTGCCTATCATCTCATACACATTATCTGCTCTTTTTCCATGGCCACCCCATAGAAGACTCAGATTTGTCCCAGGGAACATCTGCACTTTGCGGCATGCAAATACATTCTCACTTGCACATGGCTGAACAATTAGCATCCTGTAGCTGGGAGAAAATACAGCAGCACTTTACAGCAGCCAACAGCATTGCTGCTGGGTCTGCCCCAGTGCAGCAATGCCTCCTGAGTGGGAAACCATAGCTTCCTCCAGAGATTTAGGTGGAGAAGGCCAGTGTCCAGGCAAAATTCAACAGAATGAGTCCAAAGTCACCAATGGAGTGAAGAGAACACTGGTTAATATTATTACATTAAGAATTCATTAATTTCCATGAATTGAGTTTTATAGGCAACAAAGAGCTGGTGCTCCTAGAAAGACTTATCTCCTGTCCTTGGAAGCTGCAATCTGAGGAGCAGCATGAGAACCAACATTCATATCAGCAGCACTGGCAGGTTCACTCCAAAGTCATCACCACTTTATTGCTTGTATCACTGCTTTATTGCTTGTATAGGCTGTGTTGTTATGTACAGGCCATGTTGTTATGTACAGGCCATAGACAAAGAACAAGCAGAAACACCCACAGTCACAGGCAGAGGAAAAACATCACAGAACCATGTAAGATTCTTTTTTCTTTGAACAGAAACTACTCTAGGTCAATATGCATGAGGAAGGATTTTGGTAAGCTAGGTCTGACATAGCTGCTGTTGCTTTGACTTGAAGCTTGAAGATTAATTAAATCAGCGTACTGGTGCAGAAATCAGCCTCAAAGTCTCGAAATATTGACTGTATCGAGTGAATATTTGCTCAGTTGCTTTAGTGCTGAGTTATCTCAGTTCAGCTTTTAGTCCGACTGGTGTTTCTCAACCCAGGACACGGCTTATACTCAAATAATCAGCCACATCAAATAATCAGCCGTGTGTGGCTTGTCTCAGAGAGGACACTCAGGAGTCACACACTGTCTGCCAGGGGGCTGCACGGGCTGTGTGGGGGCACATCCAGGTTCAGCTCCAAGGCCGAGCCCCCCTTTCCTCATGAGCTGGGGGGGCCCCTGCAGCACAACCATGTGTCTCCCACGCTCAGCAGAATTATGAACTACATCCAGTTAGTACTGACTATAGAAAGTTCAGCTTCGACTTTGCTCACTCAAGTTCAAGATTTTTAAATTTAAATAAACAGAACCATCAATTTCTCTGATTTCAGGGATCAAGTTTTGGGGCAAAAGGAGGCAGCCTTCCTCAGCATCCACCTCTTCAGCAATGCCAGCAGGAGCAGGGCTTGGCACTTTAGCTAAGTGACACTTGAACATGTCAAAGTCCCTTTGCTACAGCTGCTTGTGCTTCTCCTGTCGTGAATCACAAAAAGCATAATGGAAGTAGCTGGGAGATGCTGATCAAGTCTCACTGTCAGAAGTCGTAATGCTAGAAGCCTTTGCATCCAGCCTTGTTTTGGAGGACCAGCCTTGGCTTGAGCTGTCAAGAATCATCCCTGTGCTGGCCAGAGGGCTGAATGAATAAATGATAGGAGAAGTTACCCTCAAGGTGAATAACCTGCTGCACTGAGCACTCCTGGAGCAGAGGGTATAAAGTTCTGAGAGCTGCAGAGAAATAGCAAGTTCCCACTCCTTAATCAGGGCTCCAGCTACCCAGCTCTGCATGAAAGGTCATTACTTCTACTTCTTCCTCCCTTGGGGACTTGAAAAAAAAAAGTATAAACCCCATTTGGGTTTAAGAATGAAAGGTAATTGCCTGATCTCATGCTGAAATGCAAGTTTTGAAATGGATCCAACACTAAAAGCATCTGGAAAGAGGCTTAAGGCTACTTTTAATAACTACACACTGATAGCAAATGAAAGAGAAAACACAGGAGCTGAAATCTGAGCATAAGGCTGTGCTGCATGCAGCCAGAGCCAGGCTGGCTCCTCCCCACGCTGGGCAGAAGTGGGCAAAGGGCTGCCGAGGGATTGACACCCTCTCTGTGCCAGTGGGGCAGTGACCCTGCTCTCCTCTGCTTCTCACTAGCCCTGGCCAAGGGGAGCCACTTTGGCCAGCTCAGGGCTGGCACTCTGGGTTTTAACTAAGTCGTGCTGCTGCAGTGAGACTGAACAGCTCTACACAACCTCTTCCTGATATTTCAATGTCATTGCTGCTGAGTGATTTGGATAAGCAGAGACTAATACCCAGAAAATGCTTTAAAACAAAGTGATGTATTCCCAGGAGATCCACCCAGAGCGTGACAAATCCATTCGAGATTCGAAACTGGCCTGGATCCTAACTGGCAAATAATCAGTTAAATCAACAGAACAGGAAATGTCAGTGCTCTCCCTGAACACAGCTCACAGGTCCTCCTCGAGGTGTGTGCAGACTTTGTATTCAGTGTGTGCCCAGAGCATTGCCAGTTTCTTTGCTGGCTCGAAGAATTGTTAAGCTTTGGGGCATTCACCAGCATTAATCAGCAAATTATTAAATCTTCTAAAAAGGAATTCTCAAACACTGTCTGAGGTAGAAGTCGAATCACAAACAACCTAGACATGACAATGAGTGATTGGCACAAATCATTAAATTCCTGTCCTGGACAAACAGTCACAACTATCAAACAGGAGAACCATACTTTATTTAATTGCAGTTTTAAAGTCTAACTGGCAGTGTAACAAAGCCCTGAACTGGCCCATCTTCATGCTTACATTGCCAAAAGACTGCTTGTCCCGTCCAGCACAGCAAAACTGGCACTGCCACAGCACAGAGACAAGCTCTGGGAGGTCTCCTGATTTCCCAGATATTTTTCAGGGTGCCATTTATTTAATGAGCCATAGATTTGGCCATAGTAGGACATCAGCAGAGCCCAGCAGAGGGCAAGGTGATTTTAAGCAGCCTACAGCACGTATGGAAAAGCCTTTTGCACCAGGCAAGCTCAGTTACACCTCGTGAGGCTGCTGATGAGTTGTGAAAATCTGTTTGCCAAGGCAACCATAGTGATCTGTGTGGGTAAGGGCATACCTCGGGGAGTAGTCATCCCTACCACCAGTGATCAGAACAAGGCTCGCCTATGAACGTGGGTTTAATAACTCATGACCTTAATGCAACTCTAAGAAGATCCACAGCCCCTGCACTGGATGCAATGCCTGTGATGAGTTTCGTGGCTTAAACGTGGCTCAGAATGATCGGTTGTCTGGTTCACCTGGCCGTGAGGCCGATGCAAGCTGGCAGAGGAGAGAAAGTGCCTCTAGATGCTGGGAGCAGCAAGCATCTGCTCAGTATCTTATCAGCTCAGCGCGGCAGGAGAGCTGCAGCGGCCCTGCCCTGGCTGTCAGAGGAGCAGAGGTGACAGCGGAGCCTACCCCGGACAGAGCAGCGCGGCTCTGCTGTCTCCAGCACCGATGCTGGCTCACATCCCGGGATGACCTTGCCTATGCCACACTGTATTACCGCTCTCTTTACTTGCGAGCCAGCCACCACCCTTTTCCATCGTGCAGCCTGCAGCAGCCTGCAGCAGCCTGCGGGAGCTCTGCGTGAGCCACGCTCTCTCTAAGCATCACAGACAGGGAAAGCACATTGGTCTGGCTGAGAAAAGGGATGCCCCACCTCTCGCCTACCCCGCGGAATGGGAGCAGCAGTTCCTCCGGACCACGGGGACAAGTCCTACCGGCATCATTCCCACACGCCCCTCGGGAAAGCTGCTCCCCGCACTCCCCCTCGCTCCCGGCAGCGCACACCCGGCTCTCCCCACCTCGTGGACGTGGCCGAAGAGCCAGTGGGTCGGGTGCCCGGGGAAGTCGGCCAGCGCCCGGAGCAGCTCCCGCCGCCGGTGGAACAGCTGGATGGCTTTCAGCAGCACGCAGGTCAGGCAGAACACGGCGGCCAGGTGCAGCACCCTGGAGACATCCACGCCCAGCCACAGGAGCTTCATGGTCCCGCTGAGAGCCGCCGGCAGCTGTCCCCGGTGTCCCTCAGCGCCCCGGCGGCACCGGCCGCGGCAGCCAATGCGGGGCGGAGAGGCAGGTCCAGAGTCCGAGTGGCTGCCAAATCACGGCAGCGCTTGTTGGGAGGGAAGGGAAGGGAAAGGAAAGGAAGGGAAGGGGTGCATCCCGCGGGAACGCTCCGCTCGCCGCCGCACCGGCTGGCGGCTGCTGCCCGCCCCGAGTCCCCGCCGCCGGCACCGGCTGGCTCCGCGCCGGGACCGCAGGCTGAGTAAAGAGGGAAAGACCGTGCCCCGGGACTCCTCCTCCCGAGGTCTCCATCACATCTTCCTGCTTCACGAGGTGGCACCCTCATCTCCACCCATTCCCATCCCGCATCCCGGCTGATGGCTCTCGCCCTCCTTCTCTGTCTTCCTCCCCGCTGCCGGCACAGTTAGCCGCATCCTAGCGCCGACCGGGACAGCATCTCCCGGCAGCGAGGGCGGGGAATCCCGCACCGCGCCGGGCTGGCGATGCCGGGTGTCAGCCAAGGGCCAGGTACCGTGGCAGCTTTGGCACGGCTCGGTGGCAGGGAGAGGGCAGGCAGCTGCCGGGCCACACCGCTTCCCTGCCACCGCTATGTCTGCGAGCGACAGCCACCGCCGAGCCTGGTGGGAGAGCGGACAGTGCGGACCCGGGCGAGCGGCACCAACCGGGCCGTGCCCCGCAGCCTCTCGCCGCCCGCTTCCCCCGCCCGTCCCACC
>VZRF01009549.1:67200-126655 GCA_013396875.1 Vireo altiloquus | reverse complement strand
GAGCAACAGCCGCGGCCCCGCGGAGCTCCTGTAGCTGCCGCCGGGCCGCAGGCTGGCGAGCCGGGGCGCGCTGGCGGCGGCGGCGGCCGAGGAGAAGGAGGAGGAGGCAGGCGGGAGCCAGCCGCCGGCCGCGCCGCCGCCCCACAAGAGGATGAAAAAGCGGAAGGAGCTGAACGCCCTCATCGGCCTGGCCGCCGACGGCCGCAGGAAGAAGCCCGCCAAGAAGGGCTCGGGCCACCGGCTGCTGCGCACCGAGCCGCCCGCCTCCGACTCCGAGTCCAGCTCCGAAGAGGACGAGTTCTCAGGGGCGCGGGGCCGCTGCGGAAAGTGAGTCCCCGGCGCTGCGCGGGGCCCCTGCTCGGACAGGTCCTGCCCCGGCTCCGCGGCGGCACTGCGCTGCCTTCAGCGGGTCGGGTTCGCAGCCTGAGGGGTTAAAGGGGGTGTGTGAGGCTGGGGACTGCCAGGGGAGACCCGGAGTTGCACTGAGCGTGTGTCCGACCCCGCAGGTCGCCTGTCTGGGGATGAAGTGTCATCAACTCGCAGAATGGCTTGAGTTGGAAGGGACTTTAAAGATCATCTAGATCCAACCCCCAGCCATGGCCGGGGACAGCTTGCACTAGACAATCTTGCCTTTTTCCTTCTTGGTTTTATCTGTTTTGGGCTCACCGCAGCACAGTTCCTTTTAGATTTGTGGGTTAAACTCGGAGCCAGCTCCTGTGGGTTGTGAGCGCAGTTACCCGTGTGTGTGCTCAGCGTGGCACACTCCTGCGGGCTGGCGCAGTGCTGGCTTTCTCGGGGACGTGCTGTGCTTCTGCCAGTAAATAAGCTTTTCAGTTAAGTAACAGCATTAATAATGGGCCTCTGTGCATACCTGAAGGTAGGCATGTCTCAGGGAGACTTGGGCTTTCACAATTTAGAACGCTCTAGAAATACTTGCAACGTTATGGTAATACCTTGTCTTGAAGCGTGTTTTCCAAGCTATCAAGCAGATGTGCCTGACATAAGTTTATGTCAGCAGAGCAGGATATTTTGGTAACAGAAACCTGACAGCTGCTTTTAAATATGCTAGATGTGCCTCCTGAGGATAAGCTGAACAGAGAGTAACAGTCCTGACCTGACTTTATAGCCTTATTTATTCCTGGAAACACTCTTTGTTAGTCTTGTCAGCCAAAATGTGTGCTGTTACTGCACTGTCCCTTACTGTGCTAGAACAGCATTTAAAATAACACTTTTCTAGGTTCTTCTGTATATTCACGAGCTGTTACTTTTTTTTCTGCAGGGGAGACTACCTGCGATGCTGCAAGTTTTGTTACCCTTTATGTGCGTTTGTCATTCTTGCTGCTTGCGTGGTCGCGTGTGTTGGCTTAGTCTGGATGCAGGTGGCTCTCAAGGAGGATTTGGATGCAATAAAGGAGAAGTTTCGAACTAGTAAGTATGAATGTAACTGCTATTTCACATTTTCTTTGGGCGGTATGAAGAGCTTTAGTTGCTTGCTTGCTCAGTCAAAACCTGAAGGTACTGAGTAGACAAACTACCTCTTAATTGAGGAGTGCTCTGAGCCAAGAACACAGAGACTTGGTGAATCTAAGGTCAATGCTATATATTCTTGCCTGCTCTGTATCTTCTGAGGAGGAGAGACACTGGACTGGGTGGGCCTGTAGTTGTTTGTATATACATTTCTAAAATTCCTAACTTTGGTCTTTAGAGTGCTGTCTTCCAGAGAAAGACCCTGTTAAAAAAGTTCTGATCAACCCTGTCAAAGCAGTCTAGGGAATTCTGAATAAAAGAAAAATTAAGGAAAATCATGTTCATGTCTTGAACTATTTAAAAAACTTCTGATACTTGCTATGGAGTTACTGCAATTTGAATGTTGCTTTAGCACTGTATTTTCTCTCTATATCCTCTGAATGTTCATCTTACTTGCATTGATTTGTTCTTGTTCAACTTTTATGTCAGGTTACGTGTGGTGTAGAGTTAATAATGTTTAATACTTTGAAGTGTGGAGTTAAGTGTTTTGCTTGTAGGGCTCAAGTTTTCTCTCTCCATGTCATAATTTGCATGCCAATATTTCAATATAATAATTCTGTCAAGCTGGGATAGAACAGATGGTGATATGTGCATGTAAGGTATGCTTTTGGTTCTCTGTACCTCACCTTGGGGCACAAGATGTGTTTTGGTGACTTATGTCATTTGTTTAAAATCCTGTATATATTGAAAAAGGTGAGCAAAGGTGTTGTTTTGTTTGTCATAAAAGAGGCATTGAGGAAGTGTGTGTAGAAATTCGTTGCTCTTGGTGTTTAGGTGTTCCTGTTCAGGCGTGTGAGGTGGGGAGTTGTCTGCCAAGGTGGAGCAGGCTGGCTGGGTGCGAGAGAATTGCTGATAGATGTGCTTTTATGTTAACTGATACTGAACTCTAAAAGTTGGCTGTAGTTGCTCTCCACCAGTTTTGGAAAATACCTTCAGTTCCAGGTGCTGCTTTGTGGCTGTGAGTGTTCCCAGCAGTTCTGCACTGGCTGTTTCTGTGTTCTGGGTCAGCAACTGCTGCTCTGCATGGAGCAGAGCAACTGCTTCCCTTCAAAGGTGTGCTGGTGGTAAAAGTTTTTTACAGGGACAACATTTGTTGGCTTTGGTGTAGTTAAGTTTCATCATTCCTGTTCAACACAGAGCTCTTTGTTAAAGCAGCTGTTCTCTCTGAGCATGTTCTCCATGTCTGGCAATTACAGATGGGCTTGTTTTCTTCTTAATAGCTCTGATAGAAAAACTGTGCATTTAATGGTTCGTCTGGTGATAAACACGTCAGATTTCCTTGCTTCTATAAGAGCATGCCTAGGAGTTGGATGGCAGCCTCATAATGAGGCACAGCATTTAAAAACAACAACAATAAAAGCAGGCAGCAAGAATAACCTCGTTCCAAAAGGTAACATTTTGCCTTGGTGAAATGTGTGGGTGAACAGAGAAACAAAGGCAGGTGACCCATCTATCATACCGCAAATTTGGAAAAGGAACCTGTCTCTGAATCTTCATCCAGACTTTTTTCCCCATAAGAGCAGATGTTTGTGGTAATATTTGTTTTGTTCTGCTGTCCTTTGCACAAAGTGAGTATGGGATGGGTGCTTTTTATAAACAAGACATCTTTGCATCAAGTATGTTTGGAATAGGAGAAAGTCATGTAGTGTTTTCCCTTCAGCTGTGAGTAATGATGCTAAGAACACATTTAACCTTCCTAGTACTGCACAAAGCTCTTCAAGCAAAGTCTCACTGTACACAGTGAGAGTAGCAAAACAGAAAATAATTTGTCTACAAGAGCCTATGAAAACATGGGATTCAGTGTGAACTGATTGTGTTAAATGCACAAATTAATTCTCAGACTGTTTTGGATAAAATACACCTTTCACGGTCTTACCCAAAAGTGCTGTCTGGACCTCAGGTGATCTGGTGCAGATTGCACCTAGAAAGTACTTTTGGAACTTTCTTAAAGAGAAGTGAGGTGGGTTTTTGAAGATGCACAGCTTTCCAGTTTTGTGTGTTTGGACATCCACTCTGCAAGCTTCACCTTTTGACTGGGTGGGTCACACATGGAAATCTGTTCTGGGATCTGTTAGCTACACGTTGCACAGGTTCCACTGCTCTTGGCAGTCTGGTCTGAACAATGGCTATTTGTTGTGGAGCTTTCCAGTGCCACCTTACAGGGTGGAGGTGCAGATTTTGGAGAACTCTGTCATCTCCATCTCAAAACCTTTGCTTATATGTTTCTCAGACCTAGGGATTTAGGATTGCCTCACAGCACAGCTAAACAGCTTAGTCACTGCAGATCTGGAAGAGCTGCATTTCTGAGGCTCACTGGAATTGCTTTGAGCTGCACGTTTCCCCCTTCCTGTAGTATTAATTGCAGTAATAACTTGACTTTATTTCTGAGGACCTTGTTTACTGATCTGTTTACCAACAGGCATTAATGTATAAGCTTATGCATTATTTTTTCAGTTGTCTTTCTGTCACACGGAGCAGCTAATTGCATTAATCTCCTTGGAATTCATTCACTTCATCTTCATCAGCTCCTCTGCAGGCTTGAAAAGGGCACCGAAGTTCATTTCGCCTGCCTCGTTTGCCCTGGGACTGTTGGGAGTTCTTATTCACAGGCCCATTACTATTTCATGTTCCCCTGTGGAAGTAATGCAAAATAACTGCACTAAATAAAGACCTACTGAGGCTGCTAGAATGACAGGACTATGCAAAGTGTTAAATTTAGTACAGTCTCTCTAGGTTCTCTCTGCAGATATTGGTACTCTTAAAACAAAAAAGAGCTGTCATTCTGAGCAAACATTGAATCCAGAACTGGCAATAAACCTTTATGTAGGAAGTGTTGTTGTCTTCTGTCACTGCTGTAGATGTTGCTGTTTTTAATTTGTTTTCTGCCTTCCAGTGTTGTTTACCTGGATTTTTGTTTCGGTTTGGTTTTTAAACATATTTAATTATTTTTTCATTCTCTTAGTGGAATCTAATCAAAAGACATCATTCCAAGAAATTCCTAAACTGAATGAAGATTTGGTGCAGAACCAAAAGCAGCTAGAACAAATTGAGACTGGAGAACTGGGGCTGAGTAAAATTTGGATAAATATCACAGAGATCAATAAACAGGTGAGAGGGGATCAGACCTTAGTTTTGAAAAATAATAAATATTCCATTCAATTTTTTAAAACAAAAATTAGTTCTATCTAAGGACTTCTGTGACCATATTTGTAGCTTTTATTTTTAAAGTTAAAATAGAGTATAAACCTCATTATAAACACGCAAAAAACAGCTTGAGCATCCAGCTGGGCTGGAGACTGATCACAAGAGGAGAAATTGCATAACTGGTGGAAGGAGTTCAGGCAGAATTTAAAAGAACTCGAGAACTATGCAGTTTTTAATTTTCCTGCCAAATAGCTGTGATGTTTATGATGAGGGATTTGACATTTCAAATTTCTGAGAGCGTTTTATAAGTGTGGAAAAGAGTTACCTGACTCAGAGCAAGCTCCTGTTGCTACAAACTAAGGCCTGGTGTCCTGTGAATATAAAACCTGCTAACATACAGCCTCTGAGCTGGTGTAAATCTTGGCACTGGTGATGGGGCTTAGAACTAAGTCACTTACCAGAGAGCTCTTTGCTCAGCTGCTCTATTAATTCACACTTCAAATGAAGCATCCAGCAAGGCTTTTACTGAAATTTCTGCCCTGGAGAGTAAAAGTTCAGAGCTGCTCACAGTGAATGTGAGATGGTATGGAGAGGTGTGTGTGGGGAGCTCTCCTTGACAGGGGTGCTCTGGTTTAATTTTTAGAGTGCTGAGGTGCCTGCTCAGTTTGATTTCTCTTCAGTGTCATGTGGTGGTTAAGTGCTTACTGGAGCACATCTGAAAATTTGATTTGCTTTCTTCAGTATCTCACTGTTTTAGCCACAGTTACTTAGGCTCTTCATGAGGCTTTTAAAATGCTCTTATCTGCACCTGGATGTTAAAGATACTTGCACGTGGTTCTTGCAGGCCCTCAAGTTACTTCAGGGTCTGGTTACAGTCTGAGCCAGATCTTCTGGGGATCAAAGTTTTCTCACTGTTTTTTTATCCATGAATTGTTGAGATGTGCTGCTGGGAATAATCTCAGCCAGTGCTCACAGCTGTGGAGCTAGAGAGTCTGCATGCCAGCTGATCAACACTGACCTAATGTAAAATGAGGATCTTTTCCTCAACTTGCAAAACAACTTTGGTTTTTAACCAGAAGAAAGTGAATTTTACTCTCTGTTCTAGTTGTGTAGCAGAGGGTTTGGGTGATAGGTGCAACGTCTTTGCCCATCACTCAGCTGGAGAGGTTGCATGGCTTTGCTGGGTTTTGCCAGGCTGGTTTCATTGCTAAATGCAAAAGTGGGTGATGATTTTCTCCATGTAAAGACTTCTTGCGCATTTTTTTAAGTCTTTCTTGAGCAACAGCCTCTCTCTAAAAGGATGAATGTAAAATTGGCAGAGGGTACCTTATTGAAAAGAAGGGTCTTCTGTGACTGTCATTCAATTTAAAAAAAATAAATAAAAACTTGCTCTTCTGCAAGAGGCAGAATATTTTTAATGTAGCCTAGGCAGGACTTCTGACCTAGAGACGTGGGTGTTTTGTGTATGTACATGTATAATTTTGTATTGCCTTATGCTTTAATGTTACACATTAAGCCAAACGGTATTGGGGAAGGTCAGAATCAGGATTATGTCACCTAATTCTAAGTGTTCTTTTTTGGTTTTAGTTATCACTATTGACCTCAACAGTAAATCATCTCAAAAACAATATAAAGTCTGCTGCTGACCTGATTTCTCTTCCCCTCACAGTAGAGAAACTTCAGAAGGTAAGCACTGTAAATGTGGCTATCACTAAATGTGTTCTGTGTGTTAGGCTGCAGCTGGACTCTTAGGGACAGCAGTGACAACAGGAGCTGCCTGAGTTGCAAAGAATATTTGCTTCTTTTGTCTTTAAAATTTGACTTCATATATTGTATGGTCCTGTGATAATGTGTGGCATGTAAAAAATTTAAAGGCCTTGTTTATCCCTTTTGGAGATGCATTTGTTTGTATTGTGCTGTCCCATGTGTACCTTGGAGCTGATCTTTCTGGTTACTTTCCTTCAAATTGCTAATCTAAATACCATGTAAGACATTTGGAAGAAGTCTATCTGCAGTTTTATAATTGCATGCAAATAGGTTGTTTGTTTAGCTTTTTTAATTGGAAAAGGAAATGTATTGCTTTCTGTTAATACAATGTCCTACTGCATGCCTTAGTTGAACATTCTTTACCAAAGAACTGTCCTGTTTATTTTGGTAAAAAGAATGGCTTGTTGAAACTTGCCTGGCTCTTCCATGGCAGTTCTGTTTATTTAGCAATAAGCATTTATATTAGCCTAACACTTAATGTTAGTCCAGTTTTTGTGGCTTTATGGGTTTCCACATCTCATTTCCTATCACTACAAAATTAATATATAATCAACAAGCTAGTGATATGCAAAGCAATGAGTGTGGTTTGGCATATGGGGCTGCCAGGATTTCTTTTCCTGGGAGGAATACAAAGCTGTTTCCTAAGCTTCTTATTTGCTGCCACAAGCAGGCAGGATTTTCACTGTGTCCTGTCAGAAGCAAGTCTTAAGGCATGTTGTTATCAGGAGTAGTGTGGCCAGCAGGATCAGGGCAGTGATTGTCCCCCTATACTGGGCACTGGTGAGGCCATACCCTGAATCCTGTGTCCATTTCGGGGCCCCTCAATCCAGGAAGGACACTGAGGTCCTGGAGCATGTTCAGAGAAGGGCAGTGGAGCTGGGGAAGGGTCTCGAGCACAAGTCTGATGAGGAGCAGCTGGAGGTGTTTAGCCTGGAGAAAAGGAGGCTCAAGGGGGACCTTACCACTCTGTACAACTCCCTGAAAGGAGGTTGGAGCCAGGTGGTGTGGCTCAGGCTCTTCTCTCAAGTGGTAAGTGATAGGAGAATAGGAAATGGCCTAAAGCTCTGCCAGTGGAGGTTTATATTGGATAGTAGGAAAAATTTCTTCCCTGAATGGGTTATCAAACAGTGGTGCAGGCTGTACAGGGAGGTGCTGGAATTGCCATTGCTGGAGGCATTTAAAGGACATGGGCAGGAGCTTGAGGACATGGATTAAGGGTGGACTTGGCAATGCTCAGTTAACAGCTGGACTCAGTCTTAGAGGTCTTTGCCAACCTCAGTGATCCTATGACAAGGCTGTGTCTCTTATGTGGGATTTGGTTTTCTTGAGCCTTTTTCCTTGTAGGTACCATTCCTGGAAATAAGGATGCCTGCTGGTGTTAGTCCTGAAGGATTAGTGAGGGAGTTCCTCTCGGGCAGTGGCTTTTGTCCATACTGGTGAAGGGTGCTGCAGGTGTCCTGAGGTCCTCCAGGGCAGAGCTTGCTTTGGGCATAATTTGTCGTTTTGAGTGCAAAAAATCCTTACAAATTCTTCAAACTTATGTGCATATTTTTGTGGCAGCCGTGTGCCTGCTTTTTCACTAACAAAACATTGTGTTTAGCTGGTTGGTACTTTAGGACAGTGCAGTTTGAGGAAGGCTGAGATTTCTGTCATCTTTTTTATTGCAGACTGTAGCCAACATAGGTAGCACCCTTACCAGTGTGGCTCATGATGTTGAAAATATACAGACAGCTATTGAGGAACACAAGAAATCCATAGAAATACTCCAGAACGATGTGGTAAGAAAAACACACTGCTTTATCACTGCCTAACAGGAAGCAAGTTAAAGAAATGCTTGGAGAGTTAAAGAAATGCCTTTTGGCTTTGAAATATTTCTGAGGTTTCAGGAGGTTGGTACATGAATTGGTGAATCTTCTAATTCCTGTGTGACATCTATATGGTATCAAGTTTGTATTTCTCTAGAACCAGAATTGTTCCTTTCTGCACTTCTTATCCTGCGTATTTTTGCTTCCTACTCCACAGATAATGGGGGCTTGGGAAATGCTTTTGTGTGATGCAGGGTACTGCATACGGTAACTGTCTGCACTGTTTTAGGTTTGGGAATGGCAGAAAATTGAGATAATTCAACCAACAAACTAAGGATCCATATCAGGATGAAATTGCTGACTATCTGTACCAGAAACTACTCACTGTATTTATCCTGACCTCTCACTTGGGGTTAACAAACTGGGCCAATAATTACAGTTTTTTCAGCTAAACTGCAGTCCAAGAATTCTTGTAGATAAAATCTAAATTAGACACATAATAAAACTTCAGTCAGTGGGTGCTCTGAAAACAATGCAGATATGACAGTGTGTATGGTAGCAGTGAAATGTGCATCATAATACTTCATTAAATGGAGAATAGTTAATTAGGAGGGTTTAATGAAAATAAATTTAGACTTCATGTGTTTGAAAGGGAAAACTATTAGCCTAGTTAAAATACTGCATGCACAGCAGACCTGAGTGACTGTAATTGTAGCAAAACATCCTTAGCTACAGTCTGCCAGTTGTTAAATACTTATTCACAGGGATTTTGTAACACAATTTTCTTCCCTTAGAAGGAATTAAAACAGCTGCCTTCACTTCCCTCCACTGTTGTGCCGAGGACTGAGGGAAATCAGACAGAATACTGCAAAAAGGTATTTTTCTCCCTTGCAATTTTGCTACAAGTGTCATGGATATGTAACTTATCCATGTGTTTTGCAGTACTGTAGTGTGCAAAAAGTGTGGTTTTTCTCAAGACAATGCAGGTAGTGCACTTTAAAGCAGCTCATAAGATTATTTTGCTGAAGTTTGTTACTGTGTATGTGCAAACAGGAAAGTGCTCTGGTCTGAGAGTGGGGGTTTTTTTGTGTTCTGACTGGGTGAGGAGTAAAAAGAGTGAAACCAATATCTGACAAATTACAGGTGTGCTTTCCTAAAGTAAATTAAAATAAGTTAAAAGCTTTTAATGGAGTGGATTTTACGGCAGGTATTTGCTAATCTGAGTAAACTTGGGAGTGGCATGTACTGAGTCACCCTCAGTGTAATGAGATGCGGAAAGCAGTAATTCAGCAACAACAAAAAAAGAAAGGTTAATGTGTAGGTGTTTAGCTGAATGGGTTGGAACAGAATGACTGCACTTACTTATATTTAATACAGTCAAAATCTTCCTGAAAAATGAATCCTGTATATAAATATGCCCAGTACATGCTTTCTTGGGAAAAATCACTGTTGTGCTTACAAAGCTTGACCTGGAAAACGAGATGAATAGGCTTTCTGTGTTCACTGGCACAGCTGAAGTGATTACATTAGCAACAAAGAGGTTAGCCCTGGGGAAGAATCTCAGTTTCAAAGTTTTAGAAAGTTGGAATAACTTTCTGGAAGCTTCCAGTTGGATGTTTTCAGTGGTGTCAGTGGAGAGCCAGTCTGAAGTCTGCCCAGTTAAACTGGGTCAATTATGTTGTTAATAGCAGGAGTTGCTGCAGAGGTTGGGTAAACCGACACATGCTCTGTTTATATTTCAGGAAAGCCAGGCACTGCATGCAGCTTTGGAACAGCTAAATAATACAGTAGTGGTGTACCAAAAGTTGAATGACATCAAGCTTCTAAATGTGGATTCAGCCATTGGCAACCTCAGCCGGAAAGTTACGCTGTTGGAAAACTCTCTCCTTGTTGTGAAAAATCTGGACAAAAGAGAGAACTCATCTACCATCGTGGTAAGTGATGGCTCAGGGTGTCTACTCAGGCTGCTCCTTCCCTTGCACTGCAGATACAGCTTTTCACACCTAACAAAAGAAAATGTCAGAGTGGAGCTTGAGATACTTAGAAGTTCATTATAAAAGGTTGGAATTTGTTCCTGAACAGATAACCAGCATTAAGAGTGTCTCAGAAGCAGTATTTCATTTCTTTCCTGCAGTACCTACCAGAAAGTGTCCAAAACACCATGACGTTTAAGAGTTGGGTGGTTGCTTTATGAGGCAGGATCACAAACTGAGTTGTATTTTAGGAATCACTCTGGCATAGATCTGTTAAGACCCAGTGAGGAGCTAAGCGGGACTCTGCAGTTGTTCAACAGTGCTTAAATTCTAAAAAAGCCCAATAATAAAAAACCTCCTAAATAAGTTCAAAAATTCTTCCAGTGTTTTCTGTTTGCCCCACTGGGGCCAGTCTGTGAGAATGTGTTCTGTATGTTTAGCAATATAGGAACATGCTGACATTGCTGTGGTGAATTATATAACCCATTTTTATGACTTCATGTTTATTCTACAGTGTATCTGCCCTGGTTTATCTCTGCTTCATGTCTGCCAGATTTGAAGGAAAGAAACTCCGTTGTAGAAAATAAAAAGCACATAAGTAAACTCTGCTCTGTTTTTTTCTGTAGGGGAATGATGCAACTACCTCTCTAAAAGTGAAAAATGAAGATCAACTAAATAGTGAAACTCAGTCAAGTAAAGAACTGAAGGTAAAGTGAGGAAATTATGCTAGATTAGTAGAGCATGTAATTGTCTTTCTTAAGATGTTTTAAAGGCACCTTAATTGACAAAGGTCTGCAGAGAGCCACTGGTGGGGTCAAGGACTTGCTGAAAGCCCCTTTCAGTAATGGTCTATCACTGGCTGGACATGAGTTTAGCTGAATGGCCAGATTGTGGGGATAGGAGGGGATGCTGCTGAGTTTAGTTTCCATATGCTGGAAGGAAGGTGGGTGAGTTAAGAGGCCACTCGGTGTCAGTTCTGGGCTTGCATTGATGTGAACTCAACCTCTCATCTGGAATGTAGCAATGAAAAGAGAAGGGAGCTGCAGACTGAAAAATGTAGGGGTTTTACTTTAACAGAGATACAGTGGCTCCTGCATGAAGATATTCACTACTGCAGACAAACATTTTGAATAATTTGAAACAATTAAGCAGTTTATTTAATGTATAAGTGTTCACTCCAAGTGTGCTTGACTGTTTTATCTTACAGTTTTACAGTGTCTTGCTCTTTCCTGTAGGAAATACAGAAAGTAAACATCAGATTTTTTTGAAATGGGTGTATGCAAAATAGTTGCCTGTTTTTCAGGTTGAGGTACTGATTCTGTTGTTTTCCTTATAATTTATTTTGTAATTAATAAATTACAATTGTAATTGTAATTAATAAATTACAATTTCCTTGTAATTTATTAATTACATCTGCCCATAGAGTTAAAAAAAAATATTTATTATTAAATCTTGTTTATAATGTTAAACATGATCAGCCTAGATACCTCTAAGTCAGTCAAAAGTGCTTACATATTTTAAATTACTACTTTTTCTGATCTTCTACATCTACTGAAGGGGTTGCATTTTAAGATTTTTTTTTTCTGTACATATGCAGGAAACAGGAACTAGGGATTCTCAGGTATCAAAACTAAAAGAGACTCTTCAACTGATCAGTGCTCTCACAAGCAAGCCAGAAAATGACAGACCCATTGAGGCATCGAAGAATGGTAAGAATGTCTTGTAACAGTAATCCATAAACCTGGAGGTTCCCTGTGTAATTCAAAGAAAAACTAATTAAGGTGGATAATTTAGACTCTTCCTTAAGATTTTGATGAAGGTTTTTTAGTTAAAGCAGTAGGAAACTGATGTTTCTAAAACAGAAAGCTGTATATGACTCCAAAAGTTTGGAGGTGACTTAAAATGTGTGTGGCAGGATTCACATGGATCAATAGCTGGTGTTTGAAGGCATGCGGTGATTAACTGTAGAACTTTATACCCAGGAACATCTGGCTGTGCTTTTTCAAAATGTAAATGTATCATAGAGGAAAGGTCTCTGCCTCTGCTGACTTCAGTTCTGCACTTCTGCTGAACATAGATTTTTAAATACTTCATTACAGTAGAACTGTGCTGCTTTTTCATTCCAAAGCAGGAGCTTGGAAGTTTAGACCTTGCTGTTGGGGAAGGTTGATACTGATAAAGTGAAAGCAACCCAGGTGGGTGATGTAATTTGCTCAATGAAAATTCTTCAGCACCCTCAGAGTGGGGAGCAGAAAACACTCCCAAGTCATTCTTCATATGGGAGTTTACAAATACACACCTCCTAGTACACAGTGGAAGGTTAAAGCTGTGTGACTGTCCTTTCAGTTTTTGGTAAAAGGGGACAGCACTGCTCCATTCTGAGATACTGCAGCATTCTTATCCCATAGGACTGCTGTGATTAAAAAAAAAATCAGTTTTATTGGATTTTTGTTTGGTTTTGCTAGCTGTAATTTTGTGGAATAAGTAAAACTAATAGAAATTGTTTTGTAACAGTTGAAAGTAGTCAGAGTACTACAGCAAAGCCCACAGAGCTTTCAAGGGTGGCTTCAAGGTCAACTGGTGACAACACAGAGAGGAACGGGCAGCAGAGCCATCTGTCTTTACCAGGAATTTCCAGCATTGAAGGTATGTCCTTTTCAGACTGACCTTTTCTTCTGAGTATTTCATGTAAGTGTTTAGGAGAGGGTAAGTATAAACATTCTGGGAAATGTGAGGTCAATTTTAAAAGCTTGAGAACTGTGGGCTTAAAAAAAAAAAAAAAAAGGCAATTAAGAAAATTAAGAAAAAGACCGAAAGGAAAGAATAGCATGTAAAAGAAAAGAAACTGAGATTTAAGCAAGTGTGTGCATTGCTAGTGAATTATAATTGTTTTGAGTACCAAAGTATTATATTGAGTGCCCCGGAGACTTGGAGAGAAGTCAAGGGCAGAATTAACATGCTGAAGGGAAAAAAAAGTAGCTATGAATGTGTATGTTCTGGGGCTTTTTCCTTTTCTGTGTTTTTTTTCCAAGAGAACACTGCCTAGTCAAATGAATGGTTTCTGGATCTTGCTGTTCAGTCTCCTCAGCTCCTGAAAGGGCAACTCTTTGCATCAGGAAGTGAACAGACACTTTTCCCTTTATATCATCTGTCCTGTTGGTATAGCAACAGTCATTCAGAGCTTGCTTTTGTGGGGGATAACTGCATCTGCATGCAGTTAGTGGTTGTAAAATGGGCTGTTAGGTGTGGCCAGAAATAGGGATTGCTTTCTTCAGATTTAGTGTAATTTAATCCAGGAGAGTTCATGCTTTTTTCTCCTGAACTGTTATCAGCAGTTTGTGACAACATAGGAGGCAAACTCCTTACTCAGGGATGCTGTGTGTCATTATTGGGTAGTAAGAGACAGTACTGTAAAACTGGGAAAGCAGCTTATAGGATGTTCCTGTGTACTTAAAGGAGCTGTTTCTCAATCCTTGTTCTCTTTGCAGATCTTCAGAAACTGTTTGAAAAAGCACCTGCGGATGCTGATGGAAAACTCTCATTCAAAGATCTTCAAAACCTGCTTGGCTCCACAGCCCAAGAATCACAGAGCTTTAAGGAGTTTGACACAGATGGAGATGAGAAATACACACTGAAAGAACTGAGATTAGCATTAGGTGTATAGGGTATATATTTAGAAATGTGATATTGGTGGATGTTACTGTAGCTAAAGGAAGCTACAGGACATTAAAAACTACAGCTGCACTTTCCCAGTATTTTACTGATCTTTGGAGCTAAATTACTGTACACATTGCCACCTCTTTTTTTCAGTTGCATTTATTGAAAAGAAATCTACAAACTTTCATGTCAGTAGGACATAATATTGGGACTTTGTTAAAATCCAGAAAATTCCCAAACTTGGAAACATTTTCCTCTCGTTATTTCCCCTTCAAGGGAGTTATTGGTTATAATTTAAAATGTGTACATACTAAAATAAAACTATGGTTTTATATTTCACTGAAATTTGCCTTAAATTAGAGAGCTGCACTTTATGTAGAGCAGAAGGAAAATCTGTCTTGTGAAGATGGGCTGCTTCTGTTTGTAAATATTTGAGATAGAGTAAATTATGCATATTTAAGGAGAAGTTGTGTCAGGGGCTGTGTTGGTAGTAAGCTGTTTATAATGAGAGACTGAGCCTGGATTGGGGGGTTTAGAGCTTCAGCAAAATTTCTGATTTTGACTTAGTATATCCATGAATAAATTTGGCCTCAGTCAGAGGAAAGCAGGAGGGGTAAGTCACGCCCATCTATAGCAGGATGTATTTTTAAAGGGAAGAGTTGAAAGTGTTTTTATATCATGAGCCTACACGAGCAATTAACTTGCCAAGTGCTTGGGTTTTCACTTCAGCATTCTTTAGGCTTTGCTGTGTTGCATTCAGATTATATTTTGTGAGATGAGCCTGTCTATTTATTTTTTTTAAATGAACTTATTGAATAGCTTTAATAGATGCTTTAGAGGTAAAAGCTTTCAGTGCAGCCTGCTGAGCAGCACCTGAGCAGTTCCTGCCTCAGCGGTGCTCTGATACACTCCAGGAGTGTGAGCGAGTGGGAAGGCCCCGAGGAGACCTGTGAGCTCTTTCCTGATTATTGTGACCATGATCCCTTCTTGGTACCTTTATTTCTTGTCTTCTTACCAGCAGAAGGACATAAAAAGCTGTGAAGGCATGTGCAATGGCATCATCACTCTTTACTGACACATGGTTTTGTAAGTGAGGTTTCCTTACTATAGAGGAACTTAAAGATCTGTTTATAGTAGTGGATCTAAACACAGTGTATATTTATTACCTTCTGGAACATAGAAAAATTACTTTTGCAAAGGGGATTCTCTCTTGCAGTCTAGGTGAGGGCCGAGTTGGATGATTTTGCTCACAAATATCACTGATCTTGTTAAGAGTTTTTTGCATGATGAGTTGAAGTTGCCCACCTCGCTGAAACATCAGTTCATGTGAAAGTCAGTTCATAATTGTTGACTTTTATATAACTGTAGATGTTTTATCAATAACTGTATTTTGGAAGTATGAATCAGCAAAGGAATGTACAAAATGGAGCCCTGTTACCCATTTCCTAGGCTTCTTTCGCTGTTGCTCTTCTATCCTTTTTGGGTAATGCAGATGCCACCCAGTACCAAAATGCTTTTGATGTGACGTTTGAAAACGCCGTATTTAAAAACAAAACAAAACCAACCAACCTTGGCTTTAGAGAGGACAAGAAGCCAACACTTGCTTCTTGCCACTTCCCATACTCTTTTATACACTACTGTATGATTCCTTAACCAAATAAAGAAAAAAAGCAATAAAATTTAACCATTCTGATATTTTATTTGTACATACTGTATCATAGCCATATGCCAGAGTTTGCAAAATATTTTTGGAAGTTTATTTGTATGAAATTTAACTTTACCTTAAAATTTAAGATATTATCGTATTGCCTTGTGAATCTCTTAGTGTTTTGTTTTGTTGCAGTCTGCTTTACTTTTAGAAGGCTCTTCAGCAGCAGTAGTGAAAATGCCAGCTAGACCTGATGTGTGCTGTTCCACTGCCTGTGTCCTCTGCCTGTGCCCAGGGAGCTCAGCTGGTCAATGCTGGGACATGGCTGGCCACGGGCACTTCTTAACTTGCATGTCAAGGGCACAGTTGATGGCTAATTGCTGTGGTCACTTGTAGGATGGGCTTGT
Source organism: Vireo altiloquus (assembly GCA_013396875.1). Classification (NCBI taxonomy): domain Eukaryota; kingdom Metazoa; phylum Chordata; class Aves; order Passeriformes; family Vireonidae; genus Vireo; species Vireo altiloquus. The sequence goes on along the minus strand of VZRF01009549.1, from coordinate 110,727 downwards.
GCTGTCAGTTAGACAAAATCCAAGCATCCCTAAGTACAGTGGTCTCTTCTGTGCTGCAGGCTGGGAGCACTGGTCCCATCCCTGCGAGGTTTCTGCAACGCCACCGCTCTCCATCCTGCATCCTTCCCAAAGCCAGGTGTGGGCAGGGTTACTCTCCCGTGTTTGATGAAAAGCCGTGAGTGTAATAAATACACTCATCCAGATCAGCTCCCTGCCCTAACTGCTGGTGGGATACTAGAGGGGTGGCTGGATCCTCTGGGCAGCGAGCCCTTGAGAAAGAAGCAACATCTGTGTGAAATCAAAAGCAATGAAGCGATGAGAGCGAGCAGTAGCAGGAGCAGAGCTATTCCCCGCCGAGCCTTGCTGTTGTGCCGTGATTGCTGGGTTCGCTTTCGGGTTGTACCTGTGGGTTTGGGCGACCACTGTGTACGTCCCCCTGCGGCTACCGACCTGCGCGGGGAGCGGGGCCGTGCCCATCGGGCTTGTTCGCTCCTTTGCGCTCCATCATGTAACGCGACTCTTTAATTTGTCTCAATAAAACTCATTTCCAGCGTGAGGGTCCGCACGGTTCCTGGCAGGAGAGGTGGAACGGGGCGGGGCTGGCTGAGGGGAGNGACGGGCTGAGGGGAGCGGGCGGAGCTCGGGGCGGGCTGAGGGGAGCGGGAGCCATGGCGGGGCCGCTGTGCCAGGGCTGGGGCCTGGGGGCGGCCCTGCGGAGCCGCGCCGCGCTCCGGCCGCTCGGGCTGCTGGCACCGCCGGCACGGGGGGTGCTGGGGCCGGCAGCGGGAGCGGGAGCGGGATCGGGAGCGGGATCGGGAGAGGCGGCGCTGGAGGAGAACCCCTTCTACGGGAAGTACCGTCACAAGATCCAGGAGCTGCGGAGGTGGGCCCTGAGGGACGCGGCAATAGGAAGGGGGTGGGCGGGCTGCGTTTTGCGAAAAGGGCGTGCTGGGAGAGCCCTTGAAGGAGAGGTGTTCTATTTTAGCTTTTCGCCGTCATGAGAAACTCGGTTAGTTTAGGCCGCTTGCCTTGAAATTCACATGTGGTCGGCACCAGGTCAGTGAGGGTCGTCTCCCAACGTGGTCAGCTTGATAAGAGAGAGTTTTGCGAAGATAAAATGAAATTTTTAAGTTAAGAACATGAATCGGTATCATAGTAAACATTTTAAAAGACCAGATTGTGTTAATCACCCAGCACTGCTCTCCACCTTTGGAAACCACTGGAGCAGGCAAAGAGTATTCCGACTTTGGAAATCATTGGAGCAGGCAGAGTATTCCAACTTCTAGTCTTTCATTGTGTTGTAAAGGAGGATTTGAACAGAAAAGGAGTAGGCAGAAGTTGGTCTTATTTTAGATATAAGTCCATCTGCTGGCAAGGCCACAATCAGAACAGCCCAGAGAAGAATCATGGTTTTATTATTTTTTAATAAAGATGGATCACTTTACTCAGCAATAGAAATGATGCAAAAGACTTCACAGACTCACTCACAGAACCACGGAACAGCTTGGGCTGGAAAGCACTTTAGAGATCAACTACTTCCAACCCTCCTGCCATGGGCAGGGACAACTTCCACTAGGACAGGTTGCTCAGAGCCCCATCCGACCTGGCATTGTTGGAATCCAGTGCCAAAATCAAATCCAAATCCTTGGGTCATAGGAGATATTGTGCAACAACTTTCACAGTTTCTTAACTCTTCATTGATTTTTCCTGTTTATTGCCATAATTAAAAACTTAAGATTATTTAAAAGCAAAGTGGAATGTTTTAGTTATATGAATTTATGTCCAATTGGACAAGGAGCAGGGAGCTGCACTTGCATGATCCTTCTGGGTACCTTCCAACTCTAGCTGTTCTGTTGTACTGTTAATTGTCCCTTTTCCCATTCAGGTCCAGTCCAGATGTGTTTGAATCCCGTATGGAAAAAAGAAGTGAAGTGAAAAAGCAGCCTGTGGGACATTCCAAACAAGGAGAGTTTATCAGATGCATGGAGGAAAAGGCAAGGCCAATTTTCTGTGTAAATCACATACATTAAAGTTACAATGTTATTTATGTGGGATCAGCATAATGTTACAAACTTGAAGCATCCCTATCAGTAGGACTCCTGGAATTTCACTGTCTGATAGCTAAAAGCATTGTTCTGTACTCCTCTCTATTATTTTTTAGACTGTAAATTCCCTGCTTGAAACCTTATTTAAGTTTAATTAGTTCCAGATTAGTTTGGCTGGAGGAGTGATACAATCCTGCATTTATCATTTTTTTTAGTGAATGCAAGAAAACTGTTCACGTATATTGGATCCAAAATGCATAATAGTTTCCTTTTGACTAATCCTTTCTGGCCTTGAAATTCATAGTTCACTTTAAGTTACTAATCTTATTTACTTCACCTAATCAATCACTTATTTTATTAAAAATACACTGCAGCGATGTTCAAGGATCTTGAGCTCCCACTCAGGAGTTTTTGTCAGCAGGCAGGTTATGTGTGGCAGGGAAGGCAAATAAATGGTATTAAAGCATTAGCTGTAAAACTAAGGAAGAGTGTTTTCTTGTAGGCAGAAGGCTTGGGCAGCAAGACATCAAAGGGAGGATTCACAAAGGATAAGGTAAGGGAAATGAACCCAAATGTTAGGAGACGACATTGTGGCAAGGCAAGGGTGTAGATTAACTTGTATTGCCACAGTCAGTGCTTCAGTCAAGAACACTTTGATATAAACTTTGATATAAAGCTGGTGTTCTTTATGGTGCATTTGAGTGTAAGATTTTAGTTTACTGTTGGGATCATGTTCAGCCTTAAAACTCCTGGCACTCTGGGTTTTTATTACCCTGTCCTTTCTCCGTGATGCCCTGGCAGTTTCTTCCAGTTCTGAACAATAAATGGAAAGGGTTAAGCTGTTTTTACAGCATGGAAATACGTTTCCAGCGATCAGCCAGCCCAGGGACAAGATAATTCTCTTTCCCATTCTTTTATTTCAGTAAATTCTCAGTGTAAATCTGCCAAAGCACATGTGTTTGAGATGACTGAAGGCAAAAGGCTGCAGCTCCTCTTGCAGCTTCAGTAGAGATCTCCTCAACTGGAGCAAAGCATGTGCTGTGTCCTGAGAGAATCTATTCTGCCTCAGTGTGTGAATCCACAGTGTGCTGTATTTTATTTGGCAGTTAAAGGGACTAAGTCACATTATAAATCAAATTAAGTTCCTCTAGGTTGATTTTGTTCTCTGTAATTGCATCCATTCATTCTGGATTCTTTCATGATCAGAGAACTGCCATCATGCCAGATTCTTTATGCTTTCTCTTGCAGACACTTGATTCCATTCTTAATGTTGAGATGGTGAAAGAAAAATCAGCAGAGGAGATAACACAGGTGATGGATTTAAATAGAGCAAACTTTGCTTCACATCTGTGCTTAATGGTAATCGACATGTAAGGATGGAAATTTCACTGAGACCGAAAAATAAAGCACAGCTGTGGATATATGTTTATAAAAAGCACATTCACGTGGGTATCCATCGGAGAAGATAAAGTTTTCTCCATCTAGGTGAGTCCTCCTAGGATGTCCTAGGAGGTGCAGGTACACTAGGGTATTGCCATCCTGCTGTGGTGAAGAAAAAGACTGTCAACACAGAGGAGCATTATGCAAAGACTTGTCTTCTGTTGCAAATGTTTTGTATGTTCTTTATTAAAAAAACCATCACTACCACCACCACCACCAAAAAACCCAAGCAAATGTCATTAGTGTGGTTGTTGGGGAAAATCTAAGAAGCACTTCTGATGGTTAAATACTGAGCCACCTCTGAGCCCACTGCTGGTTTCTGTTACCTGATGGGAATCTGTCATTTGGTACAAGTACTCTGGAAACTTAGGAGAAGTGTGTTACATTAGCAGGAAAGTCAGGCTTGATTGAAAAATTACTTCTCAAAGTGCTTACAAAGGTCAGTTGACATTTAAAAGCATTTAACATTACTGCTAAATACTGGACTTTAACTGTATCTCATCTTCTTTGTTTCCTACAGATTTGGAATCAGTACTTTTCTGCAAAAGACACAGTTTATGCTGTTATTCCTGTAAGTAGTTCCCCTGTAGTTCTGCACTTGAAAAGCCAGCATGCAGAGCTTTCCAACTGTGATTCTGCTGCTTTTAAAAACAGTCATTAAAGGAAAATGAGGTTTCAAGAACAAATTTACTTTCTGGGTTGAGTGATTTTATTGCCCCAAACAAAAGCTTTTGTTTCTAGAAATGCATATCTTTTTTTTTTCTCACTCAGAGGAGTTTCAATGAATCAAGGATGTTTTTCTGCACACCTGATTGGAATTTCCAGGCTTATTTTATTACAAGTATCCAATGCTCTTCTCAAGGCCCTAATGTTTATTAAGTAGCATTTGTATTTTTAGAGTTACTTACTTTTTCCCAGAGTTGCTTGTTTCTTTGCCCTCTTCCCTGCAGCTCAGGCAGCTGCCTCAAGGTTAATGTGACAGTCCTAGAGCGCTTGGCTGGTAACTTGCATGTGGCTAATCACTTAGGACTTACCTTCATACATTTACAATTATTGGCAGCACTGTCTTTCCCTGAGATTGCAGGGTGTTTCCTGAGATAAGATCATATTTCTTACTCCTGATAACTTTTCCAGATGTTAATTGTTCTTAGTTTGCATTAGGCTGAAGGAGGCTTTTTTCACTTTGGGGATTTCTCTTTATTCTTTTCTTCAGGGTCGTTCTGTGATTGCAATCTCTTAAATCTGTCTTTTCACAACTGTACGTTCTTGAATTCTTGAAACCTCATTTAGATCTGGGATCTGATTTGTAATTGTATTTGGCTCTTTGAGCTGCAACTGAATTCAGTGGGAGGCAGTATTCTAAATGTGTGATGTGCTGTATGCTCTGAAAATGGGATGTGAAGTCAAGCAGCTTCATGTTTCAGTTTTCCCAACATGTGGATGTTGTGAAAATAGTTTGACTTGCACATTGACTACAGCAGAGGGCCAGAGCCAGGGACTCCAGTTAAAATGATGTAGGTCTTTCATTAGTGGGGCTGGCACTGTGCTTTGGTGCACTGTTTTAGGAGGAGTGTTGGAAGCTTTTTAAGACTTCAATGCAAACCAGATCCCAGGCACATTAGGAAGCAGTTGATGGTGTCATTGAGGGGGAAAAAAACCCTTTGTCTTTTGCCAGAAGCTTTTTGTTGGCTGGAAGAAAGGCCTTGCATAATTCTCCAGTGCTCAAAAGTACACACAAAGGAATTTCTTGTTGATGAATGGCATATGTTTTCTTTCCTGAACACCTAAGAGTAGATATTAATATAGTGCTGGGAAGCAAAAAAAAATTAGGCAAAAGATCTGGGGAAACACAGAGAACATGTGAATGAGATTGCCAGGTTTCATCAGGTCTGACCAGCTAGGGTTGTGGTTTTAATATAAACCTAAGCAATAAGTATGTTATTGAGTGTCTATATGGGCTGCATTTTTATACTGAAGAACAGATGACAATGATGTAAATCCACAATCTGGAACCAGGGTTGTGTTCTCTCGTTCAACTGTTGACACTACATGATGCAGTGGAGCAATTACTAAAAGAGGATATAATGTAAGCCTCAGGTTTGGGGCCTCCACGTCCAAGGAATGAAGCTCTGGATCCAAGAATTTTGCTGCTGCATCTTAGAGACAGCCTTGTTAAAACAGGATACTGATGACCTTTGGGTAAATAAGAGCTAAATGCAGCTTTCCACACACTCATTTCCATCTGTCCTTGCAGCAGGACCTTCTCCAGATGGAAGTTATACCCTGTAAAGGTTAATGAGGTGATTGTGAACAACTCAGCATCCACGTTTGTGTTATGAAAATTGAACTTCTCTTTCTCCTTCCCCAAAGGCAGACAAGTTTGATTTGATCTGGAAGAGAGCCCAGAACTGTCCATCGGTACGTACAGCAGTCATGGTTGCTGTAATGCTTCTCCTCTTCAAACCTAACCCACAAACTTTGGACCCTCCTGTGTTCACACCCATTGTATCAGCCTGATCAGTAAAATCCAGGTGCTCAAACACTTGTCCTAGTGCTCAGATAAAGCAATGGCTATTCATATGTGTTGAACAGTTTGATCTAGATAGAAGAGAGGGAGGGTTGAGAGAACAGCAGCACAGAATCTCCCAGGGAATGGAGACTTTACTGGGTTGATGGATTAGTCCTGCCCACGTCACTTGCCAAGAGCAAGATCAAATGTACCTGGCTTCCCGAGCTTCTTGGGGATTGGGAGGTTATTTATAGCCCGAAGTGTGTTTCTGTACAGTGCACTGGCATTCAGTCAGGTGTCCTGCATGATTTTCTGCTCCCATGTTGTCCTTTCCTTGGTGTAGGAGAACGAGCAAGTCTGTAGCCTGTGGAGCTGGATAGGCTGTAAATCTCTAGAAAGAAGATGTTTGTTGCCTGTTCTGGAGAAGCTGATAAAATGACAGCATTAAGTGCTCTGCTCCTTACCTTATATTTGACCATTTCTGCTGTTAGTTTTCTAGGTGAGAACAAAAAGTTCAGAGTCTGAATGTTCTCCACTTTCCTTTCCTTTTTATGTCTCAAAATACTGATAGTAGTACTTGGCAACATATTTGGTAATGGAATAATAGTGACAGGATAATTTATTGTGTGCTTTGAAGTCTGGTTCTTGCTGTCCTCTCACTCCTGGTGGGGCAAAGAAGCCCTTTTTTTTGTTGTGGTCCTGTCACTAAAGCATTAATGCTGGTGGCCACTGTGACACAGGCATAATTTTGTTCCGTTAAAGGGAAAATTGGTTTGTTTTTTTAATCATTTCTCTGCAGTTTCTGTATGCTTTGCCAAGAAAAGAAGGCTATGAGTTCTTTGTGGGGCAGTGGTCTGGAACAGAATTACACTTCACTTCCCTGATAAATGTTCAGGTGAGTGTTTGAGATAAAAATTTCAAAATTGACTTAGGATCCAGAAATAGATAATATCAGCATATTGCAGTACATGGTGTTTTCTAAATAGTTTAGCCAACAGGTTGTCTAGCTTATGACAAAAGCTGTTATTGATTATGGTTTAATTGTACATTAGTTACAGGTAAATTAGTAAAGATATGGGTATTAGGTGTCTCTCTAGAGGAGAATGAGGTAGAAATTCAGTTTCAAAACACGAGCAAGAGCCAAACTTTTTAGAACTGTTTGTGCAAGCTACTTAAAATAGCAGTAGATGCTGTAAGATGAAACATCTTTGTAAAAATTTTAAATGCAAAATGGTCTTGAGTCAAGGAAAAAACAACCTAACTCTGCAAATCCTTTTTTTCTGTAAATACCAAGAATAATGAAGTTCTAATTAGAACTGACCCTTAAGCCCTGAGAAGTAACTGCCTCTCTGGCAGTTAATGCTCAAATTGTAATCAAGCACCCAAATCTGCAGTGGAGGGAAGGTTTTTATGGGATACTGACAGGTTTCTTTCTCTCCTTCAGACCCAAGGTGAAACTGCTCCAAGCCAGTTGGTCTTGTACCACTATCCTGATCTGCAGAAGGAGAAAGGGATAGTACTAATGACAGCAGAAATGGACTCCAAGTTCTTGGTAAGAGAAGTCTGCTCATCAGCTTCCTTCATTTTATGCTGCAACTCCTCCTACAGTTTTGCATTAAAACCAAATTACAATGAAGCCTTTCAAAGACCCTTTGCCAAAGAATGGTCTTACTGTCTTTAACCTGATGTACTTAAGGCTAGGGAGAGCTAGAAAGGAATCATCAGTCTTTGGTGATTTCAGTTCATGCTTTTTTTTTTTTTTTTTTGGGTATTATAGTTGATTGTTGTAAAAGAATAAAGCTTCTGTTTTTCTTACCAACAGAAGTAAATTTAAATGAAAGCTGTTGCTACCTGCAAACAAGTTAAAACAGTGTTTTGAAGCTTAATCCTGTTTGTCAAAGCAGGAGACTCCAAGTTGCGTGTTCAGTTTGTGCACACCTGTGCTTTTTCCCTCTCTGTGGGCACACCATTATTGGCACGTCTGTACCACTGCCTGGACTGGTGGCACTGGGCACTGTAGTGGTGGAACAAGATAAAGATATCCCTCCTCTAACTGACCTCCTGACACCCCTTCTGAAACAATGAGTGGAGTAATTGGTAATGCTTTTCTTTTGCTCTGTTGGATCTGAGAGCAAACAATCAATCTTTGCAAGTAGGTCAGCTGTAAGAAGGGAAAAACGAGGACTTGGTGCATCTTAGAGTGGGCAGGGATCACAAAAGACACACTTGACCTCTGAGGCAGATTCACAGCAGGAGAGTTGCTAAAACACATGGTGCTGAAGTGTTTAAGTAGGTCAGGAGCCACAGGGAGGTGGTTTGTTAAGAGATTTGCTAAACTAAGGTGATTTGGAGTTGAGCCATGCGGTGAGCAGGACTGTGGCCTTTCTTTTGCAGTGGGACACTGGCACAGCCCCACCCCGATGATAACAGCTCTTTTTTCACTCCCAGGTGGTCCATGATGCCCAGTGCTTGGCCAACCAGGTGCAGCTGTTCTATGCCACAGATCGCTCCGAGACCTATGGATTAGTGGAGACCTTCAACCACAGATCCAGTGAATTTAAATACATGTCAGTTATAGCAGAGCTGGAGCAAAGCGGGCTTGGAAGAGAACTGAGACCTGGGCAGGTTTCTGACAAGTCATAGAGCCTGGCCCGTGGTGAAAGGAGCCAGCAGCAAGTAGGGGGTCCTAGGAGGGGTGGTCCTGTGTCTTCTGTTTTACAACTTGGATTTGGCCACAGAAGTCTGCAGACATCCTGGGAAGGTGACAGTCAAGCCTGTCTGGCACTGATGCAAGATGAGGACTCAGGCCATTTGAACAACAGTAACTAATTGCCAAAAAATGGAGCCCAGTACTTCAGTGTAACTTCATCAGGAGGAGCCTTTTTCCCTGTCCTGTAACTTCCTGCTGGATTGTGGAAATCTGAAATAAAGTGACAGAAGGGGAACTATGTAACGGGCTGTGGTGACGTCAGGAAAGAGATGACAACGAATGTTTCTTCTCAGTAAATGCATTTTGAATGCGCTCCCCCATTATAATTGCATGGTTCAGTACTTTTTAATCTGTGTGGAATTCATACAGGCTTGTCCATCAAGAAGAAAGAATAGGAGCAATGCTCTAAGACAGACACCTCTTTGTTCCTTTGTGAGGTTTCTTACACAGATGTATACTGTGGTCTGAGTTTTTCTCAGGATTAAAAAAACAGAGTCATTAGATTTGTTCTGGGAATTTTCTGCTTCTTAAATGATATATTAATTGTATCTTGTTGCTATGTTTCTGCCTTTGAGATGTTGTTTTTGAGCAGTATGAACATGGTTCTATTTTTTTAGTATCTTTTTAATAGTGTAGAGGAATCATTGCTTGTTTTACAGGATTATTTTTTCTTAGACTGGCATCTAGTCAGCCAGCTCACAAATGGTATTTGAAGGGACAAAAAATAACTCTTGTTCCCACTTCAGGAAAGGCACTATCCATAATAAAGGAAAGATGGACTGGCATAGTGACAGAGGGAGAGTCACCAACCAGCTTCTTGTTTGTCAAGTGACAGCTCATGAAAAAAAATGTGTTGCTATGAACATGCAGAGCTGCTTCAACACAGCAGTGTTGGTAAGAGCCTGGCATTACAGACTGCAGCAGGTTTGAGGGTTTTAAACCTGCCCCCAGCAAAAGAATCACAAAAGATTCACACTTTGAGCTTCTCTTGTGTTCATTCCCAGCAGAGGCAGGCAGCACATCCATGGACAAGGACACACTGCAGCAGTGTGGTGTGCAGCCTGTGGGGGTTACCAGCACTGCCACCACTGCACAGGGGGACAATAAACACGGGACAGCCAGGAGCTTCCAGGAGCAACACTGAAATACTTCCCATGTCTACATCAAACCCCCAGCAGTAACTCAGCATTAAGTAACTCTGGGCCACATTGCACCCTGTCAGCCTGCTGGAGCTGGCAAGCATTCATTCCCTCCTTTTCCAAAGAAAGGGGGGCAAGAAGGGTGTGCAGTTCATCTCTCTGTTGGAGGGCATGGCTGGTATCAATTTGTTAACCACATCCTGATGCGGAGCTGTGATGAGTTATGAAGGTTTCTTGCACCATGTGTTTGCTGTGTAGTTGCAGGACGCCGTTGCTGTAATGCCCACAGTCACTCCATACTTTCTCAGACCATTCTTTGCACTACATGGCCTTTGGAAGGTCCCTTCCAACCCAACCCATTCTGTGATTTTATGACATGAACCCTTCAGCTGAGCACTGCAGCTACACAGTGCAGTTTTTATGTTAGAGGGTCTATTTTATCATCAGCTCTTAGATGTTGGGTGTGAACTCCTGCCCATCCAGGAAATTGCAGGATGTTTCCAGAAGAGGCACATCTTCTCTTGGGGCTTTGCTGAAAGGAGATGGTCTGGCTCCCTGGTAATGCCTTTTGGTTTCTGTTCATTAAGTGTGTTCAGAGCAGTGTGCATAGCAGGGGAATAATCAATCAGAGGAGGTGTGGATAGGGCTGTGATAATCTGAACAGCAAATCACCTTTATTAAAAAGTATTTCTGCTTCTGGTTTATAGTGTTCATGCTCCATTTATCATTTTTCCTTAGCTGATAGAAGGGCTGTTTTGATTAATTATTTACTTCCTGCTTTGAAGAAGTCGAAGTTGCATTCATTTTTAATGTAGCTATAATGTAACATCCCTGGGAGTGAAATCCAAGGCTTCCAAATCTACACCTTAGCCTCCTTCTGAGCATAAAAGATCAAATTCTCAGGTATAAGGCTGTAGTGATCACTACCTGTCATTTCGAGTGGTGTTTTTTTCAACCCATCATGTGATTTTTCCTAAAAGAAGAACTCTGGGGCTTTAAGAAAAAGCAGAAATGGCCAATGGTGAGCCTGACACTGGGATGAAGACCCATAATAAAAAGGCCCAACAGAATCTTCAGGTCTGATCCTCTGCCTCACTGAATGACTGCTGCAAGAGGGAGTAACCCAGCTGGAGGACTGACCCTACAAATCACCCATGCTGCAGAAACCAGCAGTGATTCGTGGCTGTGTGGCTTCTCCAGTGCCTGGAATGCACTCGTGCATGATCTGTGCTGCCTGGCATAGCCTTGGCGTGGGCTGACCACGGGCATGGATGGGCACTACAAGCTGCACAGCGGACACAGACCCACAGGACTGTCTGGCTTTGTGCAAATCAGCAGCTGTGCCAGTTTTAAACCACTAAAAACTCACATGGAATTTGTAAGATTTGATGCCCTTAGGACCTGTGCTGAGCCTAAGGGCTGGTGAAAAATAACACTGTTAGGCTTAGCATGGGGAGAGAGGTACCAGAGAGAGAAGGTGGCTGTGGGACTCGTGTGCCATCCAGCCACTAGAGGGAAGGTTTGTCTCCTGATTCTGAGCTCTGGGCACACACACAGCCTGCCTGAGCCTGTCTGCTCAGCTTTGTGAACTTTGTGAGTTGCGTGCTGAGAACCCTTTAGATGCCCAGGCAGTATGGTCCGTAACTGCGCTGAGTTCAGCCCCTGGTTCTGCCAGCCCCCTGTCCTAGATCCCACCTGAGCTGCCTTGGGGAGGGCAAACATCCTGCAGTAGTTTTCCAGCATGTTTTGCTGATAACCAGTCATTTTTGGGCCAGGATCTTTCCCAAGATGGATGTGTTTGGTTTTAGCAGCCCTCAAATGGGCATGTTCAGGGACAAGAAGCCCAGGACTCCCAGTGACCCCATGTAAACTTCAGCCCCTGCAGCATCCTGCAGCAAGGACTTGCTGGCAGAACCAGGAACTGTAGGAGCCCCCCCAGTGGTGGCTGTGGTCTGCCTTCAGCTGGAGGAGAGCCCAGGGCCGGGATGTGGCAGGAATTCCTGCTAGGAGTGGCAGAGCAAGTTTTGCAGGCAGAGGCTCTTTGCTACCAGCATCTAAAACCTCTGGCTTGGCCATCTGCCTCTGTCACCCTGGAAAGATAAACTCAGAGCCGGTCCTGCTCCCTAGGGAGGAAGGTGGGAGTCGAAGCAATCAAGGAAGTGCAGATTGACGGAAGACGTCCTTACCCTCGCTTAAAATGATGACTCCAGAGCTTTTTCATCTGCGCCTGGCTTTTTTCCCTGTGCCTTAGAAAATGGCAAGACTCCAGTGCCCTCTTATCCACGGCTGAAGAAGTTCTCACTCCCTGGCTCTGAGTTTGTGCAGGACGTGGTAGAGCAGAGAGGGGAACTGACTGTTCCTGATGCTGCATTAGCTGAGGCCAACTTTTCTGGGCACGTCCTTGTCCTCTCTGGGAATAACCAGAGCAAATCCACCGCTCCCTTTGCTTTGTCTTTGGGTGTGCACAGGCATTCAGAGCCTTCAAGCCCTGCCTGGGAATAAGCATCTCCCCGGCTGCAGAAGGGGCTGTGCCGATGGGGTGCCGTGCAGGGCATTGTGTGAGAACCCAGCGCAGTGGTGGGGGCTGGCAGGGGCTCCCCGACCCTCCCCCAGTGCAGCCATGTCCTGACAAGCCTTGCAACCCACACTGCCCTGGGCCTCTTCCCGTGACTGCCCCTGAGCTCCGATGCAGCCGCCCAGTGCTCCGGGCTCGCTTCCGTCCCAGCTTCCTTCCCCCGACAAATTCAGCCATGCACCTGCCTTCAGGAGCGAGGCCAGCATTCCCCTCTTCCTTCCTCCAGGGCAGACAAATGCCCTCCTCACAATAACACATCCCTCCTTCCCCAAACCTGTCCCTCGGACCTTTTCCTCTCTCCCAAGTGACTCCTGCTTCTCTCTCCACAGCTGGGGTACCGGGTGGCTCCGGGACCGTGGGCCCTCTGCTCTGTGACGTTTCCAAAACATCATGCGAGGGGGTAACTCCTGAGCAGGAGGTGCTGCTCACCCCTGTGAACTTGTGGGGCTGCAGCTGATGTAACTCCAGCCCTAGTGCTGTTCTCCTGGCCCCTCTCCTTTGGCTCCAGACTGCTGAGGGTGGGAGGACCCCATGTCTCCTCCAAGTATTTTGGCTCCATCTTGCCTGGATGTAAATCCTGGCTATGAGTTACCTTTGGGATTTTTGCTATTCGGCCAAGCCCCCTCACTTTTGGACTTCTGCCTATTTTTTGCTGGGATTTCAGTTGAAAGTTCCCTCTTGGCTTGGTATTTGCTGTTGGGAGTTACATCTGCTCCACAGACCTCCACCTCCAGCTCACAAGATCTGAGGAAATTCTGTTTGCTGCATCCCTTGGAGAGAAGCATGGGCACGGGTCCCCAGGATGGAGGACAACAGAGTTGCTCAGCCCCTGCTGAGACTTGGGGTGGCTATAATGTGCAAGCAGAGAGCATCAGCATTTGGGATGAAGAAAGGCTTTGCCTGAACCTGCTGGAGCCGGGAATGGAGTTGGTTTGCCAACTGACCAGGAAGAGTCTGCTGGATTACTTGAGCTTGATCCTGATTTTAGGGGTGCTACTTTGAACTGAGACTATCTGCAAGGACTGTGAGAGATTCACTCATGAGCAGGGCAAGGCTGAGGTGGAAAAGGCTCAGCCTGCAGGCCCTGGGGAGGATGCACACACACAGTCAAGCTCTGAGGTTATGGCTGTCATACTGGGTTATAATGATGGTGGTGGTGGACAGCAGCTGGGCAGATGAATTTGACAGCTGGTGCTTCCCTCCTGCCTCAGGAGCTGTGCAGGGCACTTCACGTTAAGGTTTTACCTTTTCTGCAGGTGTGAGACACCTCAGCCATCTAATGCTGTAGTGGGTGCAGAGTGCAGGTGAATCCTGCATGTCCTTGGTCTGTCCTTCTCCCATCAGGTGGTTCAGGACCTACCCTTCAGCCATGTCCCAGATGGGGATAGGCAGAAAAGCAAGGGGCTTCTGAGGTGTGCAAGCTCTAATTCCCTTCAGCTTCAGTCAAAAGTGATCCACCAGTGGCTGCTGCCAATGAAATGGGCCCTACAATGTCTTCTTCATTTCTAATAAGATGATGCTTCAGGTGCCAAAGAGTTTCTACTGCACCAAACAAACCTCACAAAGAGAGGAAGAAAAGGAGAGCAGATGCCTTGGAGGGCTGGACTGAGCTCCCTCGTGGCTGTCTGGTGTGGCAGGCTGCTGTCTGACTTTATTTTTAAAGACTGCCTCTGAACATTGTGCCTCAAGAGCAAACCCTGGCTTCACCTGCAGCTGAGAAGTTGTGTTATGGGGGAAAGGAGTCCGGATCCTGCAGAGACTCATTCTGCTGGATGCACAGGCTGCATGGGGTCGGGAGATAAACCCCAGCTACAGCAGTAGGGGATGCCAGGCAGGATTCAGGGAATCAAACCTTCATCCTAAACCCTCCAGCTTTATGCAAACGTGCCCAGCAGCCACATCTTTCCGCCGTCTCAGGCTGCTGGGCTTGTGGTTTCCTTTCTCACACTCCGGCTGCTCCTTACCCCACCTTGCACTGTGCCCCATTCCCCAGCTTGCCTCATCACCTGCAAACTCAGGCTTTTTTGACCTGAGTTTAACACACATGTAAGCAAGCCCGCAATCATTTCCCTCACTAGAACTGTCCCGGTGCCAAACAATTCGCAGACGTTTCAGTAAGGCCAGAGCATCACATCTCATCCCCTGGGAGCGACACGTCACCGTGCCAGGCAGGGAGCCGTGAGCGTCAGGGCCATGCTCTGCCTCCCCCCGCTGCGACACCCACCAGCGTCACCCGTGGGGTGCACCCCGGTGTTACACCCCGTCCCGGGGGGCTGACCCCAAAGCAGATCCCGGCTCCTGCCAAGCCATCCCACGCTGGCTGGCCGCTCCTGCCGGCGCCGAGCGTGCTGGCTCAGGCTTGCCTTTGCTGAGCAGGATTTAAATACCACAGCGCGCTTCAGAACTCACCCCACCTCCGACAGAGACGGAAAGTAAGTGTTCAGAGAAAGTTTTTCTCTTTCTTTCTTTTCCCCTTTCTCCGGCTTTTCTGTTTTGGATGGCATCCAGCTTGGCCTGGCATGGAAACCCCCGGCTGTTTTTTGTGTGCGTGCAGAGCGGGGAAGGATGAAGGGGAGAGGGAGTGTGAAAAGATGGGGGGAGGAGGGGAAAACACTCCGGGATTTCATCTCCTTTCCCCAGCTCCCTGCTGTCCTGTGAAAGCCGGAGCCAGCCAGCGGCACGGGACCGCACGCCAAGAAGGATCTCAGCATCCAGGAATGGTGCGGGGGTGTGGGTGTGGGTGAGTGCCCACCCATGAGCCTGCGAGCCCACGGAGGCGGATGGGGGGGTTGGAGGGCCCGTTTCCAAGCGGGTTTTCCAGGGACAGCTGGAGCTGCCGGCAGGGTCAGGATGTGACATCACTGACCGGAGAAAAACCCTCGGCCCCCGGTTTCTCTAACGAAACCCCGTGAGCGCTGGAGCGAGGCAGTTCTCCCTGCTGCTGCTGCCGCTGCGATCCCCGAACTGCAGCAGTCCCGAAAGAGAGCCTGGCTTGGACTTTGTATATTTTTAATTTTTTTTTTCCCTTTTTCTTGAATAAGAGCAGGAAGTGCAGCGGAGGGATTTGAAGCTAGAAGCCGCCGTGCCGGGGGATGAGGTGAGTCCTGGGGATGTAAAAAGCCAGCACCGCACTCCTGAAGATGCTTCTGGAGTGCTTTCAAGCACGGGATGGGCAAGACCTGGGTTGGCATTAGCCTGGGAAAGAGCAATTTTTCACCCAGGCCGTGGACGCCTGCAGAAGTCTCTTCCCCTTCTTTTGGGGTGTCCCAGCTCAGCTGCCAATACCAGGGAGCCTGTTTGGGGATGCAGGGCAGGGATCCGTGCAAACACCGCAGGGAAAGGGGGTCCCTCAGGGGCAGGGAGACAGGCAGGGGCAGGGGCACAGGCAGGGGAAGGCAGCACACGCGTTTCCCGAACGGGACAGCCCCGGCAGTGGGTTTGCCTGTGTCGGAGGAAGGGCGGAAAGTTGTGGGTGGAGGAACTGGGTGAGAGCAAGCGGTGGAGATGGGTTTTCAGCAGCTGGCTTATCTCCACTCGTCTTCTTCCCTGAGCTCGCAGGCCTGGAGCTCCCGGTGTTTGGAATTACGGCTCTGACAACAGAGTAATCACCCTTGGGACTGAACCAGAGCTGCTGGACACCACTGAGGCCATTGGACACTTCTTTGGAGGGCTCGCAGCAAGTTACTGGTAGCAGCAGCGAGATCTCAGCCCCCAGGAATGAGGTACCCCAAAAAGCCCCCAGCCCCACGGGGTATCATGCCCACAATGAACAGGACATGCTTCCTCTAACCTGGAGAGATGATTCTTTGCTTTTCTGCTTGGAGGTGGCTTGTATGACTCAGGAAGAGCTTTTTTGGTGCCTTTGGGCCAGAGAGCTGCTGCTCTGCTGGTGGTGTGGCAGGGTGGCAGGTCAAGGAGCAGGACAGAGCAGGGGGACAGCAGGGGACATCTGTGGGGTGGGTGTAAGCAGTCCCATTCCTGGAAGCCATCAGGTCCCTTTTTCACGATCTGGGGATTTCCAAGCACCACGTGAGTTGGGGGAAGCACTAGGACAGCTTCCTGCTGGCAACTGTCCCCAGCTGGAGGGTGGGGGTCTGAGTCCTGCTCTGCTCCAGGGATTTGTGCTCATGGATGCTCTCATGGGCCTCTGTGGCACCACGGGAGTTTGCACAAGGAGGGTTTGGCAGCAGGGAGATGACGCTGAGAGCCCAGGGTTTCTCTGAAGCTCCCCCAGCCTGTGTGCTGGGCCTTGATCTCCCCCCCGGCATCTTGTCTTGGCTCATTTCCTGGAATTTTCTATCGTTTGGGTTATATTTGGGATCAGCAGCCAATAACCCCGTTTCTCACGGACAGCCCAGCTGGGGCTTGGCTCCAGCGGGAAGCATAGAGGGAGTGGGGCTAGTGCTCCAGGACTCTGCTCCCCAGCACCCTCCTTCTGCAGCCTCCCCACCCTTAGAAGATTACAAGGCTGGAAAGGCTGGAAAATGGAATATGCTCCCTTCCCTGGAAGGACCATTTGCCCACAGTCCATCCCTGGGTCAGGGCTGCAGTTCAAGGGTTGCTTGGGAGAAGCAGCCTCAGTCTTTGGGGCATGAGTCCCGAGAAGTAGCCCTGGTTGCAGAGATGCTCTAGGACAGGCTGAAGACCAAACTGCATCTGGACTTCTTTGGGGCTTGACGAGAAGCTCAGAGGGCTGCTGACTCCTTAGCCAGGCAGTGAGGCTTCTTATAGCAGTGAAAAGCCAGCTGGGGCCAGCAGGTTTCTGGGCAGACTGTCCATCTGGAAGCTGTCTGTTTGTCTGTCTGTCTCAGGGCTCTGGCGCACGGTGGCTAAGCTGATGCTGTCCTTCTCCATCTGGGACAGGACTGGGTGGGACTTTAACACTTCCTGTGGTGGGGAGAAGGGAATCCCCTGAAGCAGACAAGCAGTAGAGATGTGGGTGCCCCAAAGGCAAGATCCCCCCAGGGAAGCCCAAGGGGGATATGCAGAGCTGGTGGTAATTAACCTACACTTTGCCCTAAGGCGCCTGGAGCTGGACAGGTCTGTGCTCTGCCTCCTTGGTCTCTTCCCAAAGCGTGGGAGCTGGAGTGTCCCCGCAGGTTGCCCACAACGCTGGACCCCTCGTTGTGCTCCCCAGTGGTCGCACTGCCCACGGGGGTTGGAGTGTGCTGCCAATGCAGCAGCTTCCAGGCAGATGCTTTTGCCAGTGTGTCACTGTCTCGGGACGGATCCAGGGAGGATGCACTTGGCACTGGAGCCATGGGAGGTGCTGGTGTCGGAGCTTTCCTCTCTCTTTACCCTTCACCATTAGTGCTTCCCAAGGACACTTGCAAAGCACTTTTCCCCCTGAAGCCTTTGCTGTTGCAGCCTTGAATGTAAAGGGAGCCTGGGGAGGGAGATCAGAGTTGAAATTGGGGACATTGAGGCAGGGAGCCTGGGACCATCACTGTGACCAGCATCCTGGAGTCTGGCAGGGCATCTGTCTGATCCTTCCTGCTGGGTTTCTGACTAAAGCTTATTTGGGGTCAAAACCAGTGGTTTTCTTTGGTGACCTTGCCCCCACGCCTGCAGCACTGGGGGGAGGAACCCCCTCCCACAGCTCTGCCTGCTCTCCCCTTTTGTTTTGTCGTCTCTAAACAGACCTTTCAGAGTTGTTTTTAATTTGCAACAAAGCCTTTGCCTTGATGTGTTCCTCTGTGGTTTTTGAAAGATAAGAAAGAAAGAAAGTAAGAAAGAAAGCAAGCTAATTTAGATAAAAAACCAAAACCAACCCTCAAATCTGAAATTAGCAGCTAAGTTTGACCCTGAACTTGCATCCCTCCCAGCCAGTTGATTTCTCTTTGTCTCTGGACTTGCCAGCAATCTAGGACATCAGTTTTTCATGTCTGTGCCTGCTAACTCCCCAGCAGTGGCTCTGCCTTGTCCTTGCACAGCTTAACCCTGTGCTCCTTGGGTTCTTGTTAAACCCCACTGAGTTTTGCTTCTGCTGCTGCTTTTAAAACCAGCAGGACTGCAGCCAGAAGCAAAAACCAGGGCAGGACTGAAGCCCAGCAGCCTTCATGGGCAGGGATGGGATTTTGTAGCCACTCAGCTGGGTTTGTAGCCAAGCTCCTCAAAGCCAAGGCTATTTTGGGAGTGTGGATGGGGGTAAGCACTAAGGATGCTGTGGCATGGATGTCCCATGGGAAATGGCAGTCTCATTCCTCCCAGAAGCTTCACCCATCCTCGTCCAGCCATCCTCTGTGGGCACTCAGGGTGACATCAGTCTCCAGCTCCACCTGCTTTACTCCTTGTCCACTCCCAAGCACAGGATGAGGTATGATTTGGGGGTTTGCAGATACTTCAGAAAGGGATTTGTGGACCCCTGGAGTGCCAGCAATGCCCCGTGATGGGAACTGTGGCATGGGGAAGGGGATTTGCAGTCTTTGCCAAGGTTCCTCTTGGAAAAGCTTTGATTTTGCATGTGGGAACTGAAGGTAGAGACCTGCAGGCTGCTGCCATCGTGCTGGCCCTGCCTGCGCCGGCTGGGGCAGGATCTGTGCGGTCATGTTGTAGGAAGCTGCTGTCTAAGCTTGTTGGATGGCAGCTCGCCCTTAGGATTTCCCAAAACAGGCAGTGTGAGCAGCCATCAGGACTTGGACGAGTCTCCTGCCCCACCCCAAGCCCCAGTGGACAACGGCATGATTTCCAGGAACACGACAGCCCTAAACATCAGACTCAGCTGAACTTGGCACTGTAAACCTTGGAAGACCTCCCATTTTCCATCTCTTTACATGGATCTGCCCCAAATACTTGGTCAGTGATGGAAGAGCACTGGCCGGGTCAGATGCATAAAGGTGGAAATTGGGAAAATCTGATTTTGCATTGGCTGAGACCCTTTTGCACTAGTTAGACTCAGGAGGTGTCCAGGCCCATTCACAGAGGATTTTGCCTTTCTTTCCAGAAAACAGGTGGGTGCTGAGTCTCTGCCTGATGGGAATTTGAGGCGTTGGTGACTTTGCAAAGCCTGTTTGCTCCGAGCACGTGCATCCCATCTCATGGGCTGGGATCTCATGTCCTGGTCCTGGCCACCACTGCTCCCATCCTTCCCTCTACATCAATCTCTCTTGGCAGTGAAAGCCTTGAAGCGAGGTAGAGAACAAATCTGTTCTTTGGCTCAGTGCCTCTCTCTGCTTCTTCAGGTCATAAATCCCAGGATGTAGTTTTGGCTTTGTGTTAAATGTAATTTCTGGAGAACATTTTTCTCCAGTAAAGATTAACAAGGTCTTTTAACGACCTGGTGATTTGGTAGTGGTGATGACAAGGATCCTGAGAGGAAAACAGCTGCCTGGGGAGCAGAGAGGCTGCGGTGCCATGCTGGCATCCTGCAGGCTCAGGGACAGGTCAGCTCCCAGCACTTGGGCAGCAATGGGTTTTACTCTCCATTCCCACTCTAACAGATGCATGGTAAGAAAACATCTGGCAGATGTTTAGCAGGTTTGTTGCTCTTTTTTGTTTATTCAGATGGTGCTGAACCACGAAGCGCTTTCCCACCTGCCTGATGAGTGAGAGCAGCTTGCAGGGTAACACAGAAATCCAGCTGTGGATGATGCAGGGATGCAGTTGTAGATGAGTTGCAGGTCTGGCTTCAGCAGATGAGGTATTTATTTCCCAGTCAGTGGCTCAATATTTGCGGAGGACTTGCAGTGTGAGGCAGTGACTCACAGAGACTTGCAGTGAGAACTGATTTCACTGCTGTCAGCCCCTGCAAGAGACACGTGTGATGGGATGTCACCTGCCAGGGTGGCTGCTTGCCACCATGGAACAACCCAGTCTCTGCATGGCAGAGTCTGCAAACAGCAGCAGCTCCTGAAGCAGAACAGATGGAGCTGAGGCCAGCAGGAATGGTGACACAGAGAAATGTCTGTTGGCATGACTTCCCTTGCTGAAATTCCAGGGAAACCTGGCTGCAGGGCCAGGCACTGCTCAGCCCCATCATTCCCACTTTGTACTACAGGCAAAGCCTGCTGAGTGCCTAATCCCAAGGGTATCCCAGCACTTCCTACATTACTAGATTAGGATCCCTGTTGCAGTAGTTATATATAAATATATATGTATGCATGCATACATATTTTTGAAAGTGTTATGTGTTAGCAAACTCCCCAGAAGGCTTTTTTTAGAGGTGTTATCAACAGGATGTGCTTGAATATGTGGAATACAGGAAGTCCTGGATAAGGGATTTTCTTTACAGCCTCACTGTGCCCAGAGACCCCTGGCTTCCCATGGAATCCCTAAGCACTGCTGTAGCCCAGGCCATTCCCTAGTGGAACAGATAGGAGTCATGACATCATCCCAGCTCCATCAGCTGGCATTTTGGAGAGATTGTGCTCTTTTTTTCAAGTGGGTAACAAGCTCCTTGCCATGGTTGTAACCAGTTGCTTGGAGCAGGGCAAGAACAAGCATCCAAGAAACATCCCCCTGAGGCAATACATGAGGGTGACAGGGATGTGGCCATTAAAATCCCACCCAGTCACATGAGTGGCCAGAAGTCATACTGGATAACATTGTGTGATGGCTGTGACCCCCTCCGTGGGGCAGAAAGCACCTAAAACCCACATGTTTTCGGGACTGAGTTTAGAAAACAGAGTTTAAATAGAAGATTCTGGCTAAACGTGTCCTTTTAGTGATAAATGTGCATCCACAGTTTGCACCATTCCCTCCTGCTTGTGACTTTGGGTCAGGCACTTCCCTTTTAAATAGAAGATTCTGGCTAAACGTGTCCTTTTAGTGATAAATGTGCATCCACAGTTTGCACCATTCCCTCCTGCTTGTGACTTTGGGTCAGGCACTTCCCTTTTAAATAGAAGATTCTGGCTAAACGTGTCCTTTTAGTGATAAATGTGCATCCACAGTTTGCACCATTCCCTCCTGCTTGTGACTTTGGGTCAGGCACTTCCCTTTTCCATAACTATTTTCCTTCCTTTTTCTAAACTGCTTCTTCATCTCCTCCCATCAGGGGGAGGCTGTTAGAGGACTTTCTCTTCCCTAAGCCTCAGCAAGGCATTTAGCACAAGGAGGCCTTGATCTCACATTAACACCACTGGCAATTAGCGCAGGTAATGAAATGCACAATGTCAGCCTGTCCGGGACAATCTAGGACGGATGGGATTTCCACGGGATTTCAGAGAGGAAAAGGAAAATGCTTCAGCCCTCATCTGTGCTGCTAATCTTGGGCAGGAAGGGGTGAGCTCAGCACTCTGCTGAGCCCTGGAGTCACCCGGAGCATCAGCTCCACCACCCCAAGGGCTGCCGCATGCATTGTGTGCATGCCTGGAGAGCTGGCGGCATCCTGGCAGTGTTGTTGTGCTGTGCTGGGCTGCGTTTCCCTTCTTCGGATGTGGGTTTTGTTCTTTTGGACAAACACACCGGGCAGAACAACAAAAATAATCCCCCCTTTTCCCACTGATCCTGGCGCTGGGGCTGTGTGAACCAGCAGCCAGCTGCGGTCGCAGCGTGGTCCCTGGGGCCTCGCTTGCCAGCCGCTGCTGCAGGGCCAGGGGTTATTTGTACTGAGAACTCCCTGGGAAAGAGATGCCCCCCCTTTGCCAGGAGAGGAGAAGGCCACCAGGTGGGATTCCCCGATCTGGTGAACTCTGATGATATCATGGCTCTCACTTTATTGCAGTAGCTGTTGGTGAAAGCCTGGAGGGAAGAGGATGGCTGGAGCCCGGTGAGATCCTGAGGGGCTCAGAAGGGAAGATGGGCTCTGTCTGCTGTCAAGCCTTGTGTAGGGCAGGGCTCACCCTCTCCAGTGCCAGGAGCTGCTGTGTGAGGCGGCAGCAGCTGCTCCAGCTCACCCAGATGGGTGTGGAGGGGCCAGAAGCTCACTCCAAATCTCTGTCCCCATGTCCTGTCAGAGGAGTGGTGACAGCCAGCGTTCTGGTGTGAACCCCTGTGAGTGTGCCCACACATGCGCCTGTCTTCATGTGTGACTGAAATGTGCCTCTTTCTCCTCCCAGAAGCCTCCACCCCTGAGGACCCCAGCCTTGGGTTTCATGTTGCTCTGAGCCTCTGTCCTCACCCTGGCTGGCCCTGCCTGCAATGGCACTGTGTCTCAAGCAAGTCTTCAACAAAGACAAAACATTCCGTCCCCGAAAGAAGTTTGAGCCGGGCACACAGCGCTTTGAGCTGTACAAGAAAGCCCAGGCCTCGCTCAAGTCCGGGCTGGACCTGAAGGCAGTGGTGCAGCTGCCTCCCGGCGAGAGCATCAACGACTGGATCGCCGTGCATGTGGTGGACTTCTTCAACCGCATCAACCTCATCTACGGCACCATGTCGGAATACTGCACGGAGAGGAGCTGCCCCATCATGTCTGGGGGGCTCAAGTACGAGTACAGGTGGCAGGACGACAGCAAGTACAAGAAGCCGACCAAGCTGTCGGCTCCGCAGTACATGTGCATGCTGATGGACTGGATTGAGATGCTCATTAACAACGAGGACATCTTCCCCACCAGGATAGGTGAGTGTGCTCTGGTTCCCTGCAGGAAGGCTGGGTTGTAACTGGTGCAGGTTCCCAAGCTGCTGGTGCATCTCAGGGTTGGTACTGATGGACTTTGTGATTCCAAGTATTGCGGCCTTTCCCATTCCAGGTGTTCCTCAGTGTCTGTCCCACACCTTTTTGCTGCAAATTGAGTTTGGGATGATCCCCTGTTACTAGGGGACGTGGAACATCCTTTTCTGTGCTTGAATTTATTCTGTGTTTGTGAGAAATTAAGGCTGGTAGGTCATTAGCTTCTTTACCTTTCCTCAAGAAGTTGAGCTGCAAAACTGGTTAGAGGTGGTCATCACATCCCTGCTCTTCTGTCAACTAGTCAACTCAATTTCTTTTTCTGGTTTTCGATGTAGGTTCATGATCCCAAGGTCCAACCCTTGTCCAGACTTGCTGCTTCACTCCTCAACCCCTTTTCATCTCATCCATGATTATACATCACACCTTGCTATGTAGCTGAGGCACTGCTTGAGCAGAGATGCCCATCCCCAGGATGTGGCCTTGCCACTGCCAAGGCCCATGGTGTGTAATACACTTCTTCAAAAAGTTTGGCCTTAGGAGCTTGCAGCAGCTGCCAAAGGCAACACAGCTTTCAAACGAACCCCTCTGCCTCTGACCTGCAATGCTCAGCAGCTGCCAAGGCTGATCTTAGCTGCTACTCAGCTGCTTTTTTGTCATTTGGGGAGATGAATTCAAGGGTTGGAGCTGATGGGGCTTCCAGAGTCTCAGGTCGTGCCTTGGAGTGGTTGTTTTTCAGATGGAACATGAAGCTATTTGAATGTAAGAAAAGATTTAAGGAGTTTGGGGAGGGGGAAAGGCATAGCTTTGCAAGTCTGCTTGACCTTTCTTGTTTGCCAAGCAGACAGAGCTGTATGAAATCAGTGCAGATCAAGATTTTCATTAATATGCTGGGAAACATTGAAGGAAATGGTCTGTGTGGGATTACTAGCATTACTCACCATTGTAGTCCCATCTGGCTGTGCTGTACATGTAGCTGTGTGTCCTTTTAAGGAAAGTCTCTGGCCCATGGAGTCTGAGAGGGGTCGTGGGTCTCTGCAAGCAAGAGGGGAGGCAGTGCCTGCAGTCTGGTTGGGCCAAACTATTTTGGCTTTGGGATGGGGTGATCCCCCCCAGACCCCTGATCTGATCTGGCTGCTCTGGCTGTGCCTGGAGTTAGGGCGGAACAACTCCCTGAAACCAACACCTGCAGGCACTGCCTTCTTCCCCTTTGCAGGTCATCTGGGGCAGACAGGGTAGCACAGTGCCAGATCCTCATGCTGGAGGACAGGCAGGATACCTTTGGGATGTGTGTGAGGTGGCTTGTTCCCAAGGAGAAGAGGTGCATGCTGTTAAAAGCAGAGGCACAGATGTGAATTTACTCTGTTTTCTCTCCAGACAGAAAGGAGTGTCCTGATGCAATTTCAGGCCTTCCAGGTGGGATTTGGGATGTGATGCTGCTTGACACTGCTCTAAAGAATGAAGGTGTACAGGGAGTCTTAACGCTGCAGAAAACAGGCAGCCATGGGAGGAACATGGCAGCACCCTCTGCTCTCTCACATCTCTCTCTGAGGTGCAAAATCCTAATACAGTCATGGCTCTGGTGGTTTTCACCTCATTTCTGGTACTTCTCCCTCTGAATTTTAGCACATCCTGATGTGGGTAGGGATGGCTCTGGTTTCCACTTCTCCTTCCATTTCAGTGTGGAGGCAGTTCTGGGTGAGATCCAGGCTGACTGTAGGTGAATATGGGTCAAGTCCATTTTTTTCTCTTCCAAGGCTGTTCCTGGGGTCCCTTTTCCAAGCCCCTTTGTCGTGGGGACCCTTAAATGACTTCAGTCCCCGTGTCAGCCTGTCTTGACCATTTTGGCCTCACACATGTGAAAGGGAACTCGGGCTGATGTTGCACTCTAAAACACATCAAAGGCTGTTGGGGGAGGCAGGGGGAGGAGGGAGCTGATGGTACTTTGTCATCAGTGTGTCCCCAATTATCTGCCTTTCACTGGGCTGTCTTGTTCTGTGGGTAATTGCTTGGCAGCTCTGGCATTTCAGAAGATGGAGTGTTTGGCTGAAGGGAAATGCACTGGACGACAGAGGAGGCTGGGCGAGATGTGGGACTCAGGGACAGTGGCCACGGTGACCAAATGGAGGTACTTAACCTCTCTCCTAAAGGACAAGCCCTTGGGAAAAGACCCAGGGCAAGGGGAATAAGGCACTGAGAGGACACAGAGGAGATGTGAGCTGTTTTAAGGAGGGGAAAGGAGCTTGATGAAGTGATGAGGGGAAATTACAAATGTCATGCTTTGGAGTTGTGGTGAGACTCTTGGATGTTAGCAGCAGAGATGGGATTTAGCATGAAGGTTTGTTTCAGTCCTGCTTGTGCTGGAGAGGTCCCCGAGCACAGCTGCCCACCACCTGAGCGGGTGTTTCATAAGCTTTGTGCACCTCAGCTTTCCCTCCTGGCCCCTCTTTGCCATGTGCAGTAAAGCTGCCCCAGCACAAGGATTTCCCTGGCTAAGGCCACCTGACCACAGACAAAACAGACTCTTCTCTTTTCTAAATTTGTTTTTCTTAGAAACAGCAAGTGTTCCCCAAACTCACAAACATTGCCTGAGGCTCTAACCTCAGCATCCTCCTCCATCCAAGAGCTACACAGCCTGAAGCAGCACATGTTTCAGCAGGGCTTGCTCATAGGATCCTGACACTTGAGAGGCGTCTCATGCATCAGAGGGTGAGAGGCTCAGCTGGAAACGAGCAGAGATGTTTCACTGGCTTGAGGTCTCACAGGGTCCTTAGGCATCACAGGGGAGAGCTTGGCTGGGGTAAATGGTCACAGATCCAGTGACCAGAGCAGAGCTGGGCTGATTTGCACATTAAATCATCTGCTCCTTCAGCACATGTCGGAGGTGGGAGGGGAGCAGAGTGACAAACACCTTTGGTTTAGCCAAGCTGTGTGATGCAGAGCTCTTGCCAGCTCTGCAGTGAGGCCAGAGGGACGGCTGGAAGGGACATGGCAGGAAGGGAGCCCGACACCAGCAGACAGTTTGTGACCTGGCAGAGTTAACCAGCAGGACTGCAGCCCTCGGATGGCACCAGTGGAAAATCTCCATGCTGGAGATTATTAACAGGTCTGGGAGGGCTGCCAAGCCCCCTGCATACCACAGCGAGCGTTGGGGGAGAGACTGTGTCTTCCCCATGCCCAGGGAAATCCACCTGCAGGGTTCCAACCCCCCGTCTAATCCTTTCTCTGGAGTGGGAACCTGTTTGTCAGCCAGTTAAGATGAGACAAATCCCTCTGTGGGGTGAGCTATGCCAGCCTGATGGCTATAAATCTGCAGAAGCAGCAGCTTTCCCAGACAACCCATATCATTTTGCGTGTGCTAGTGCTTTGTTTCCACTCTTCCAACCAATGTAGCTGTCCTGAAAAATACATTTAAGTGGAGACTAAGCATTTTTCCCAAGCAAGGAGAAGAATAAATGATTCTACAGGTGTTCTTTCACCAGCTGGTAAAACTATATCAGTAGATTTATTCAGTGAGTGGCCACATGAACAAATTATCACCTGGAAAATATCATCTGCTCCCAGTAATCGTTCTGCCCTGTGGTGCCTGGTCTCAGGGAGCTGTTGCTGGGTAGTGCTGCGCTGAGGAGAAGGTTGGCTGGATGGGGTTTCCAGGGTCCGTGGCTCTGTCTGCACTGGTCAGCCCAGCATCAGGCTGCTGGTTGCACAGAGCCAGGTGTCCCCCATCAGCACCATCGTGGCTACTGAAACCTCCCCGTTCTTATACGAGTGCAGGCGCAGGGTTTGGAGCAGCCCCAGCACCGGAAACACCCCACGCCCTCTGCCAGATTTGCCTGAGGCTCCCCGGAGCACCGGCCACAGGAGGTTTTATAACAGTTCTTGGAAAGCTTTTCAAAACTCAAGCCTGTTATTCAAGCACAGTCTCAAAACAATTATAAAAACCAGAGAAAACCTGGTGCGAAATTATCCGATACTTTCTCGCCATAACAGGAGAAAAATGTTCAGAATTCAGCTAATTATTGGTGTTCACACAGCTGGCTCTTTTTTACATAATTCGGTTTTTTTCTCCTGTTTTTTTTTTCTTCCAGAATTAATACCACACCAGCTTGCAGCTGCCATCATGCCATTAGTTTTAAACAGAGCTTTAAAGACTTATTTTTAGGAAAAATGAATCACTGAACACCACGGTGGCCAAAATGAAATTGAGAAATAACAACAACAATTCATCACGAAGTTCACTGAATTACTGCATTTGCAGAGGAAAAAAAAATACAATTGCCAAGAAGCAAAATAGCTTCAGAGTACTGATTCATCATGAAAAAATCAAACTGGCTGGTGCACGAGTGTTAGGGATAGGAGATGGCAGGAAGGATCCAGGACCCATTGGCAGTCCCTTACCACAACTTTGTTACCTCTCATTTTCATTTCCTTTTACACATGGTTCCCTTATGTTTTGAAGCAATCAGCATGGAGTGGGGAAAACAGATTCCTTGGAGCTTTAAATCGTATCTTGGGATTTTCAAGCAAAATGTCCAAGACAAACTAAAGGTGCCAATTCATTTCAGGGCTGTGAGTCACTCTGCTTGGAGTGAAATTGTACCTGCTGTACTTACAGCTTTTGCCTTGGCTTGGAGCAGGGGTAAAATTCTCCCTTTTCCTCTGCTTGGATGGCTGCTGTGCTCCCACTCCTCCTGGGACTGGCTGTCTCTGCCCTGGGACAGGTGATGCTCCCAGATGCAGGCTGGTCTGTGTGCAGCCTGTGATCACAGATGGAAGAGAAGAGCTGACCTAGAGTATAAATCTTTTTCCAGGCATTTGAGCAAGCTCACATTGTGTCCTGTGGTCCCCTGCTCATCACTCACAGAACCGTGGAATCACTAAGGTTGGAAAAGACCTTTAAGATAATTAAGTCCAGCCATTAACCCAGCACCATATTCACCTCTGAAACATACCTACAAGTCCCATATCCACATGCCTTTAGAACAGTTTCAGGGATGATAATTCTACCACTTCCCTGGGCAGTCTATTCCAATGCCTGACCACCCTTTCAGTAAAGAAATTTTTCCTAATATCTAAACTAAACTCCATGCAAAAAGAGTCAGAGGGTGGCTACCCCCTCCCTGACTGTGGGGCTGCTACTGCTTTCTCTGAGGTTACTGGATGGTGAGCACCAGGGAATTAAATGTAGAGGTAATTTAAATGCTTTAAAATCAGCCCAGATGGGTTTTGTGATGTTCTGCTGTCCTCCTGGGGCAGTTAGAATGGGATGTACTGGGATGGTGTTTCTTCATCCCTGCAGGTGTGCAGGGCTGGGGAGGGTGAAGCAAACCCAAGCAGCGTCACTCTGTTGGAGTGGTTTGTCAAAGCCTGGGGCTCCATCCTGGCTTTCCCCTGGCCTGCTCTACTTCTGCTAAGAGGACATCTCAGCCAGGCAGGGTCTGTCCACCAGCCTCATCCCTCTGTCTCACCCATCTGCTACTGTCCCTGGTTTGTGCCACGATGTACCACCTTCCAAATGGAGCAAGTCCCCTAAGCAAGGGCCACCCCTGCCCCACTCCCAAATGCCATTTATCGGTGCATTGGCCCCTGATGGGCTCTCTCTGTGCTGGCTGTAAGGCTGCTCTGCCTGGCCCAACCTGGCAGGGAGGTGGGAGCCCTGAGGGGAGCAGCTGACCCCTCCCTGCATGGGGAATGCTCCCCACCGCTCCGCACTGATGGAGTGACCCCTCCCAGCAGCCAGAACAGCTCTGGTGGGAATGGCAGCGAGCTGGGCTGCTCAGGGTAAAGCTGAACACCCGCAAGGGCAGGACAGGCGCCTGTGGCCAGAGTTCCCTGTCCCACGGCCTTCCCCTGCCTGGGACGTGCCGGCTGCAGTGCGTGCCTGGCTGCGGGGAGGGAGGAGGCACAGCCTGCCCTGGCTGTGTCCCCTCACGTGCTGGAGAGGATGTCACATGTGGTGTCTGCTGGACATCCGCTGCGCCAGCAGCGCTGACCCGGGGCGAGCCGGATTTGTGCCGGATCCTTCTGCTGCTCTCAGACGCAGCCTTTACTGCAGAGCCCTTCTCTTTCAGCTCTGGGCCAGGGGATGGGGAATTTCTCCGGCTCCCCACCAGCACGGCCAGTGCCTGCTGGGGCTGCTGTGGGTTGCTTTCCAAGCCCCTGGAGATCAGCAGCGAGGCACCACTGCTGGCAGAGGCAATCTGCACGTCAGATATCCGCCCTGCTTCCTTCCCGAGGGGAAGTGCTTTGATCAGCTGGCACAGAGCCCTGTGCCAAATGCAGGGTCCAGTCAAGCATCCCTAGCCTGTATCGAGGGTCCTGGCAGAGGAGACAGACATGGCTGCAGCACGGGGAGAGGAAACAGGACCCTGCTCTGCCTCCCTGGGCAGGTGTGCAAGTGAGAGTGTTGCAGGGAGAAAGTCAGAGCCGGACACGAGTGATCCCTGGTCCCAAAGGACCATAGTGAGGGGTGTGTCCTGACATGGCACCTGTAGAAATCCATTAGTGACAGGCAGCCACCGCTGCATGTCTGGAGGGGACGGCCACACACTGACACCTGGTGATGGACACAAAGAAGGGCAGCTCAGCGTCACCTCCCGGGAGCTTCCGATGCTCCTGGCTCATGTGAAACGCAGTGGTCGAGTAGTCCCGAAGTGTGCTTGGAGGTCCTGGCAGCCTAATGGTATCTTTCCATATATTATTACGTATACGAGTTCAGGAGTCCCATAGTTGCTGATGACGATGAGATTTTAATTAGATGACCTTTAAAGATTCTTTGTAACTCAAACTGTTCTTTGATTCTGTGATTTGTGCTGAATCTCCATTCCCTGATGCAAAAGCTGCTTTTGGGAAATCAGAATGTAGCTGGAGGTGTCTCCCCTCTAAGTCTCTCAGCTGCCAGCGTGTCCATGAGGACTTGCTGGTGACAAATATATAAGTCAAGACAGTTCCTGGCTAACCTCAGGACAAAAGCTGTGGAAAGCCACTTGTCACCATCTGCCATGTCTGGAGGTGGGTCATCTGACAGCAGGATCTGTCACAACCATAGATGTTGTGAGCCCTGGAAGCCTGAGATCTGTTTGATCTACTTTTCACTCTCTGATCTTATTCCCTTCTCAGCTCAGGACTGGGTTGAGGGTTGCTGATTTCCTTCACTAACACTCTTTACAGTTTGGCAATAAATTCCCTGTGATGGTCAGGTCTGATTTCTCCCTCTCTGCCTGCTTTGACCAGGGAGACAGTTGGTGACTGGGATGGGTGACAAACTGGAGGCAGCAAATGCATTCCTGCCTGCTCCTGGGCACTTGCTGAGATCCCAGCTGCTCCCCTTTGGTCCCCGGGAGCAGGGTCAGGCTGTCCTGAACAGTGTATATTCCCCACCCAGAGCCCAGAAATGGGCACTCACCAGAAATTCTTTGCTGTGATGAGCTTCATTAAAAAAAAAAAAAAAAAAAAAAAAGTTTCTTGACCAGTTCTTCAAAGCTGTTCTGCAGAGGCCACCCTGATGGCATGGCTGAGTCCCCAGCTGGGTGATTCCAGCTTTGATTTGCTCAGCAAAATCCTCACTCAGAAAGCTCAAATTGTAAAGCACTGTGTCCCTCCTGACTGCAGGGGAACCTGCAGATCTCTCTGATCCCTGCCTGTGTCAGACTAGCAGGCAAGGAGAGCTCTGTAGCCAAGGATGCTGAGGAGAAGCAGATCTCCAGTCACATCTCTAAGGTGTTGGCATAGGGAATGCCTGGTTGTACTTTGCCAGGTGTGAACACCTTTCCTAGAAAGTCCTAATGGAATCTGTCAGAGCTGGCAGTGAAACAGGCCATGCTGAGGTCCCTGCTGCAGGAGCAGCCCTGGGGCTGCAGTGTGCTCGTGGTTGCACTGAGCAGTGGCCACGAATCTCAAAACCACCTCTCCGTATAATCTGTGTCCTCCTGCGAGTGGTGGCTGGGACATCCAGATGTGGCACGAGCACAGATGCTTCAGCCCTGACCGCTGCTCCGACACTTTGTGTGCAGGAAAGGGAGACCGGGCTGTGCTCAGGGTGACTCTGCTTCACACCAAAAATGATTTTCTTTTATGAGTTCCAAACCCAACACCTGCCCAACGCCAGCAATTGAAAACAGGCTGCACACGTGATGTCAGAAGGATGGAACCTTTGCGTTTGCCACCCACGGAGGAGAGGGGCTTGGCACTGCTGCTGGGAAACAAAACTGCCAGGAGCCTTTGGGAAAAAACAGTTTTAATTGCCTAGCAAGGCTGATGAGAAAGATTCAAAGATAAAATTACCGTTTTTAATTTTTTAGCTAAGAGATTTGCCGATGCTTTCCCGGGTGCAAAATGTGTGAGCTGGCCATGGTTGAGCAGAGTTTGTTTGGAAGGATTTTCAACAGGTTATGTGCTGCATTGATAAGAAGCTATGGGAGGAGGCTGGTACAACCGTGGGAAGGGAGGTTTTTGTTTTGTTCTTTGTGTATTTGCATTGAATTGCTCTGGGGAGAGGAAGAAGCTTCAGGAAAACAAGTATCATTTGTTTCATTCTCCTCCTCCTCCTCCTTCTCCTCAAAAAAAAACCAACCAAAAAGTTTAATGTTTCAAAGCCATGTTTCCTTTAGAGATTTACCCCAAGGTTGCTGGCACTGATGGTGTCACACCCTGAGATTTTCACTATGATTGTGGCACATTTTGACAGGGATGGGAATATCCCACACTGTGTCCTTGTGTGGGACAAAGCTGAAAGTGTAGAGCCTGGTGTGGTGAGTCCCATCCTGTGAGGATATCTCAGGATCATATAGGCACAATGAAATTACAACCCAAACATCCTTAAGATGGTTAAGAGGTTTTCTTCCTGATTTAATGAGATGTTTTACTGAAATAAGAGTCAGGAAAAGGGTANGTGTGAGGAGGAAGAAAAACAGTACAAGCCATGCTTTTGGGTTAAGAGGAAGGTATCTTTTCTGCTGGGAGATGGTTTGGCTTTGTTCACAGACCTGGATAAATACAATTTGACTTCTGCTGGGCCTGCACAGGCTTGTAGAGGAAAGACAGGCAGAGAGGGAAGAAGGATCTTCTGCCAGATTGCTCTGGATTGAGCCAGATGTGGAGAGTTGTGGCCTCCTCAAATGGATGAGAAATTCTCTCTCCTAGGGCAACTCTCCAAATCCTGAGCCCATGCCTGTGTGAAATTGCTAGTTGAGCAATGAGAAATATGTGGGAAGAGCTCAATGGCACACTGCTCCAGTGTCACTCTTGGCATTAGCCGAGGATGTCCCTCCTTGTCATCTGTGACTGCCTGTCAAGCATGACAGAGGCATTTAACTGCTAACAGGGATTTTTTTTTTTGGAAATGTTCAAATGGCTTCCAATTTGCTTCTGCTTTGCAGGTGTTCCCTTCCCCAAGCAGTTCCAGCAAGTTTGCACCAAGATCCTCACCCGTCTCTTCCGTGTCTTTGTCCATGTCTACATCCACCACTTTGACAGCATCATCAACATGGGTGCTGAGGCTCACGTCAACACCTGCTACAAGCACTTCTACTACTTCATCAGGGAGTTCAGCCTCATTGACCACCGGGAGCTGGAGCCTTTGGTAAGGACAGCCCTGGGATGGGGAGGTGGAGGGTGAGAGTGGTGTGGGCTGGACACAGCACTGGGAGGTTCTGGCTGGGGATGGACTCCGAGCAGTGCTGACCCTCTCTGGGCTCTTTTGGGCCACCCTACCTCAGACACCTACCTCCCAGGACAGTCATACATTCTGTCCTGGGACTGTCAGTCCTAGTGCTTTGAGAGAGATGTTCTCAGCAGCACCAAGGAAACCACTGACCCTTTCTTAACCTTTGCCTCTGCTGTTGTGTCTGTGAATCGCTCTTCAGTACCCTCAGGGCCACCACAGGGTAGTGTTCCCATAGTGACTTGGTAGCTCTAATGCAATTTGCACATCAAAGTGTTTCCAGCCAGTTGTGTCCACGTGGCTTTCAGGAGTCAGATTTGAGCCAAAGCCTCTTCTCCACAGTTTTTCTTTCAGCATTCCCTGCTTGAGATCCTAGTGAAAATTACACTGAGGCTGCAGGGAAGGCAAGCCCCGATACAACACACAGCTTCAGACAACAGCTATCAAGGCCACACTGGAGAGTTCTCGCTGGAGCTCCTAGTTTCCCTAGAGCCTCCCCTGGGAATCAATTAGCCAGGCAGAAGGTGAGAGTCCTTGAGAACAGCAGGACTGGTGGGAAGCAGAGGCCAGACAGACCAGGGCACATAAACTAGAAAATGCACAGTTAGTTTTGTAAGAGAAGCAAGTTTGTCACAGACAAGGTTGAGTGTAGTCTGACCCAGGGAGGACATGTTGCAGTGGGGAGAAGAATTAATAGGAAACCCAGTAGTCTGCATGCTGTGATAAGGGCTGGGTTGAAGAAAAGGCCATATCCAGCAGCAAAAGGTCAGGGAAAAACAAGAGGATATAATCCAAGAAAGAGCTGAGAAGAGTCCCAATTGCTTGCTTAGGATCTGGAGGTGGGGGAGATGCCCTTCCCCCTAAGTGCTAAGCACTTTACTCCTCTGCTTTCATTTGTCTCAGTTTTCTGCCTGTCTGCTCTGATCATGATTTCGGGAGATGGAGAGATGATGATCTAATCTGGGGAGACTTGAATGACAACAGTATCAACTTTAATTATTTTGTGGAATTTGATTGTGACATATATTATCACAATGGCCCTCAAGTCCCAAAAATGGCAGCTCAGCATCAGTCTGTTCTCTGTCAGTGTTCCTCATGACAAACCTCTTCAGTATGGCTATACAGTCCATAAAAGTGTCATCCCCTTGGACTGCTGCTTGCTAATGTCAATAATTAACACCTGTTAGCCAAAGCAGAAGCTGACATTGCTAAATAGGCTTTCAATGCCAGTGACTCACATGCGGCATAAGATGATTGATGGGTCTGCATAAATCTAAGGCGAACAGATTCTTTCCCTGTGATGCAACCACTGTTAAACTACAAGGAAATGAGACACATTTGTCCTTGGTCTATCTGTGTCTCATTGCCTGCCATCCCAGCCTCAAGCAGACCCAACCACAGGGTTGAGAGGAAGGACCAGGGAGGAGGAAGGGCCTCCTTCCCTCAGGCAATGAGTTGCTTTAGGTGTATATGAGAGTGTCCTGCAACCAGGCTGCCTCATGAGCCCAGACCACTGTCCTAACCCTGTGTTTAGTTAGTTCCCGTGAATCCCATGACAGACTTCTAAGCTTTCTTCTGGCTGAATCTCCCTTTGCTGCTTCAATTTCCCTTTTGTCAAGCTTCTGTGGGATGTGATTTCTTAGCAGCAAATCTTGGGAACTGAGAATGAGATCCCTTGTATGGCAGAACCAGCAAAAGGCAGTGATTCACTCTCAGTAAATCAAGGAACATGGGAGCAGAGAGAAGCCATGCACTTGCTTCCTTGACGAGGGCAGCTCGTGGTGCTGGGCTGCAGCACTGGCAGGGGTCCAGCTGGGTACACACCAAGGCAGAGCTGTGGGGATTCCCTGAATGTGAGGAATGCCTCGGACATTTGGGGCAGGTCTGAGGAGCTCACTGCTGCCTTATCAGCCCACCAGTCACTGCAATCCCTCCTGTTCATGGCTGCTTTTGTGCCTGCTGTTGTGCTAGTGGGGTGGGCTCAATGCTGTTGCGAGAGGATGTTCACAGTCCCCTCACCCTCTTCCTTTCCTTCCAAGATGTTTGCAAACATTTCCTGTTTGCAATGTGATTTTGTGGCAGAGCATCAACTTTTCATTTGATGGCCAGGTTCTGCACTTGAGTGATTTTGCATGTTACTCCTACAGGAAAACCCTCTCTTTGCCACTGTCCCCAATGGAGTTGAAAAGCAAAGTTCTGAGCACTGAAGATCAGAGTTTGATGCTTCTGTCTCCCTTGGTTATATAACTAAAAGGCCTTTTATAGGGTTACTAAAGGGTCATCCTCCTTTCCTAGTTCTTCTTTTTTTCAGAGTTGCATTTTTCCTTCTCCACGGACCAGTTCTACTTCCAGTCTATTTTAGGAGTATGTTTTG
Source organism: Vireo altiloquus (assembly GCA_013396875.1). Lineage (NCBI taxonomy): Eukaryota > Metazoa > Chordata > Aves > Passeriformes > Vireonidae > Vireo > Vireo altiloquus. The sequence goes on along the minus strand of VZRF01009549.1, from coordinate 75,728 downwards.
ATGTGCAGGCCTTCCTCTGGGGTGCATGAGGGGACCCTTGGGCACATACAGATTGACTAGCCACAAACCTTATGAGCTAGAATCACACTTTCCACACTGCAGGATTTACACGATATTAGTTGAGCTTTCTAAGGCGAGGACAAATACCATCTTCCACCAGCTGAAAGCTGGACACCTTCCTAATGTAGCTGGCATGATGCCATTCTAACTAAAGAAAAGTCTGTTATCCAAACAGAGCTTGGTCTTGCTGGAGGTTTCCTGAGGCCTCTGTTATTAGCACTCAATTGCACTGCAGTGTGCCTGTGGGATCCCTTGCTGAAACCACAGGTCCTCTGGGTGAGCTGTGGTCAGCTCCTGGAGCGAGAACTGGCAGCAGCTCCGTGTCCCATCTCCCAAGACAGCTGCAAAGAGAGGCTCTGAGAGGGGCATCACCTCGTCTGGCTGCTCTGTGGCTGAGCCAGGAGCAGGACCTTCATCTTTCAGCATCTCAGCCAAAGCTGTTTCCTTGAACTGCTCTCAAGGCTAGGACACAGCCAGAATAACCTTGTGCCACAGAGACTGGGGCGACTGCCAGGATGGAGCTGCTGAGGCAGCTGAGTTCCCAGGAGGGCTGCCATGGGAAATAGAAAAAGGCTCCTTGAGACTCCCACGGTTGCTTCCCTGGGTTGGTTTTGGACACCTCCCAAACTGCCTGACACATCACACTACTCAAACCTGTCTTTTGCACTTACTGTTCCTTTCTTTTCTCTCCCTCTTCAATGCAGAAAGAAATGACAGAACGAATTTGCCACTGAAGTCTTCTGGCAGGCGAACTCAGCTGACTCACTCAGAGTCTGGTGGGACAAGACACCCCGTGGTGGGAGACCTCTTCCCAAGGACTTGCTCTGGGCATTCCAACTCACTGACCTATGAACACTGCAGAAGAGCCTCTTCAGGCCAGGGCTGCATCCTAAGTTTTCCAAGAACCTCTGGGCAGATTTTTCTTCTTTTAATAGATCCAAATCTCTGTTGTATGGTTCCTGTTTTAGAAAGCCACTGACTTACTGGAGAATGAGGCAAGTCTGGTTTACTTTTGCACACTCTGATTTCTAAGACTCAATCCCATGTCTGATGTCAAATTTTCAGTGACCTTCCCTCCTGTTTTGTCCTCAGCTATATTGATCTCCGAATATTTTATTAGCAATTCCTGCCCTTGAGCAGGTCTGACCTTGGCCACCAGGTAATGCCTGTTACCTTTCCCACATGCAGTGGGTTTGTGATAACGCCTGAGATCAGCTCTGCAAAGCTGGTGGCATTCCATTCCACTGCCTTCACGTGCTTAGTTACTGATGTGCTGTTTTTAACCATGAGCTATGAATGTCTCCTCCTGCCCTAATTCATGTTTACCAAAGGGATCATTTTTCCCTTCATTTGGAAGAGAAAACTTGATGATGTTCTGAGATGCATCCAACACTGCTTGGACTAATGGCAAGTGGCCCCATGACCGAGGAGGTGAACTGGGTCACTATTCAGTGTGATCAGCACAGACTACCTGAGAAAGTCTCAAAAACTGGTGAAAAGAAATGGTTGCCAGAATACCTGATGTGTTGCCTTGGTTCAAGATGGGCAGATGCTGGCTGTAGAAATTGTTGGTTTTCCATTACCCAGCCTTACTGCAGGTGAAGAAGGACTCATAAGAGACATCTCCTGTACTCCCCTTCCAACCCAATATTATTCTGTGATTCTTACACCTTTTTGACCATCTGCAAGCATACTATTGCTACCTGGTCTGTGTCATTACTGTCCTGAAAGGTATCATGTCTCAAAATTTCCTCCCCTTCTGCTTGCAATGCCTGATAATTAGTGTTGTGTTCCCTGTGCCATTTTAATTTTGACAATTTTTTTTTTTAATTTTTCATTTTTTACTCTTTTGGGGGACTGAAAATCAATTTGTCTGAGCCACAGAATTGTTATGTTTGTGTTTTCTGCTCTTTTTTCTGGGAAAGTTTTCTATATCTGACACAGATAATATTTATAACCTTGGGTTTGCCCACTTTTGGGGTAGGGAGGGGATGTGGCTAGAAAATGTAAATGTTGAGGCCAACATTAAAGTGCACAAGTGAATTTCTGGTGCTCAAAGCACTTATTTTGTTGTGAAAATCTATTTTTTTTTAAATCTTGTGTACCAGATATATATTTTTACATGGAAATAAAACAGAGCAAAATGGACACAAAACCACCTGATACATCATTCCAGCATTCTCTGTGTAAAATAATCAAAGTCCAAACAATATTTGTTCTGTTACTAATTAAAGAAACATTAATAAGCTTGGCGTGCTTCATTCTTCCCTGATTCATCTGTATTAAGACAGGCCTAATGAACAAGGATAACTTGAAGAGTGGTTTTCCTCTGAGAGCTGCAACACTGATGGATCTCAATGCCATGCTGAGACCTCAGCTTGCATCTCGGAGAGCTGCTTAACAGAGGCCAGTGTTGTTGGCCAGCATCCTCCCCCTGCAGGCTTTTCACCAGAATTCCTCCTTAAGGCATTTTCCCAGCAATTCGTGCTGGTGAGCTTTACTCACTGCCTTTTGCAAAGATGTGTAGGTCCTGGGATCTGTGTTCCTGCCTCTTCGCGTAAATCAGAACCACAGGCACAAACTGTTTGTGGGGCAGGAGTCAACAACAGCTCTGTCAAGAAGCTTCTTTCCAGCTACTTTTGAGGAGTGAAGCTTGGCTGGACACAATGCACAGCTCTGGGAGCTGGGAAGTCTGGGAATTATGGAGAAGCTGTTTCAACAGTGGGGTATAAGGCATGAACTTACAGCAGCCTACAGCTACTTCAAGCTGAGATACAAGGATGACAAAGTCAAGCTCTTCTCAAGAGTGGCAGATGGTGAAGCTGTGAGAGCAACAATTTGTACCTTCGGAGGTTCAACTTAGACAATGGAAAACAAAATCCAAGGGAATGGTGCAGTCAGTGAACAGGTACCCAAGAGAAAGCATTAACTTTCCTGGATTAGACAAGACTCAGTGTAAATAATTTTCATAAATAAATGAAGCACAGAAGCCTGCTTTTATTTTTGTCCTCCCCATAGTCCTGGGGCCATGAGTTCCAACATGTAATTTATGCACTATGAATTGCAAAAGGGAAGTGTACTTCAAACCCATGCCTGAGGATTTCAACCATGCTGCTTTGAGAGTGCTTCCTATTTATCTCCTCCACACCATGGAGCTCCTATAGATTCCTGTGGAACAGAAAACACTATTTTTGAAAGATCACCTCACAGGCTCATCTCAAGCACCAATTTACAAAGAATTTCAAGGGTCTTGGTTTTTTTTTTTTTCATTTCTCTCTCTTTTTAATCTGGTTTACCCAAGGAAAAAAAGCTCATGATTGTGCAGTGATAACTGTGTCTTTAGTAACTCTGGAAGCACTTTGAAATGGGAGACAGGGAGATCATTCACTGCCAGAAAGGTCTTTTTGTTTCTCTCCAAGACACTGAGCTATTCCCCAGGTCCTCATCCATCTGAGTGCCTCCCAGCCTGGAGACTTTAATGCCTGAGATACTTACAAAGCAGAAAGTGCTGAATTAAGTATCTGAGTCAAACTTCTTTTAGGAGGCTCAAGTGTGCTTGTGAGGCTCCAACATCCCTAGAGCTTCAGCAAACATCCCTGAGCAATTTGAACGCAGACAGGAATCCTGGGATGCATTAAATATGCACATATCACTTGTTAGCCCCAAGTCCTCAAATGACTCATCTGCTCAGCTGCCTGCCAGGTGCTTGGGACTCATCCGTCCCTATGCAGAATTCCTTGGTTCTTCTGATGAAGGGCAGATGTGCTGCCACTGCCAGGATTTTGTTTTTCGTCTCTGCAGCCAACATTTCCTTTGGGCCTGAACAAAAGGCTGTGGTGCTGGTCACCAGGTCAGATAGAGGCTGGCACGGGACAGACTGTGCTAGGCAATATCCGCAGACATTGAGGAATTTAGGAATAGCTTTGGATGGAGAAAAAGGGCTCTGTGGAACATAATGGAGCATAATAAACAAACATAACCCAGTGCCACATGGATGTGACATGGAGAGGGCTTGGGCTCAGCCAGTGAAGCAAACTGCCTTTGGCCAGGCACAGGCAGGGAGCAAGGCTGACCTACCCTGGCAGGACATGGTGGTGGAGGGTGGAGGGTTTGCTGGTCTGAGTGGTGGCTCCTGGTTTAAACCTGCCCAAGCTAAGGCTGGACAGTCCTGGATAAATGCTCACAATAACCATGACACGGTCTGGGCTGAGATATTCCTCCTCTCCTAGTTAAAGTTTGTAAAATGTAAGAGAAGGTCGGGGAAGAGCAAAAAAGGAGACAATTAAGATCTGTTGTTTCCACGGGTTCAAAATCTGTCCATGCTGGAAGACAACTATGAATCCACTCAGGATTCCCAAGTTACTCTCCATTAAACAGAGACAGTTCAGGATCTCTGTCCCAGAGGGCAGTGGGGTGGCTCTGTGTGAAGCTGTGAGTACTCCTCATGGATTTGGCTACAGGAAAAGCAAGTTTCAGCCTGGCATTCACATTCACACAGATATTTTAAGGCCCATTTTGAGAATTTTTCCCAGTCCCCTGATGGGAACAGCTTTTCCAGATGGAACACTGAAACATAGTCTCTAGGAGTAGAGGTATCCCATGCTACTGATACACTACACGTGAATCATAAGGTTTCCTGCAAGAAACAACACTTTCTCTCTTTTTTTTTGGTGTTTTTCAGGGGTGGGGTGAAGAAGGGACATTCACAACAAAGGAATGACACAGAAGCTTGATCCTGGCAAATGTGATTGCATAAGCCCCTCTCTGGGTTTTACTGCCTAAATTTTCAGAGGAGCTGAGCCTGTACAGATTCCTTGAACAGTAGAGGGAACAGTACATGCTGTGTGTCCTGAAAACCAGAATAGATTGCAGGTGCTCAAATATAGATTCAGGTGCTTGATTGTGGGCAGGTAAGAGCGGAGTAATTCTAGTCAAGGCTTGAAATAATTTCAGCAGTTAAACATAGGCCAAAGTACAGTGATCCACTTCTAACACAGATGGCTCCTTCTCTGCTGCATGCTGCATGGGTAAAAGGCAGCCATGCACTTGAAAAGCAATTAAAAAATAAAAAGAAAAGTCACGTGGAAGAAAAATTTATTGTTGCTAATAAGCTAATTATACTGTTTGAGGAGGTGCTTTCTTCTTCACTTTACATGGTACTTACCCCTGAAATATTAGCATAAACCTTTCCCAGAAATACCATGCCTATTCTATTAAAAATCAAAATACCTTTTTTTTTTTTTTTTTTCCCCTCCTGCTTTATAAGAGACTAGATTGAAACAAGATTTGCCCTCTGGTTAAGTTTGCTGTGCAGCTGAGTTATCTTGCAAGGAACAAAAGGGACAGAAAAACAACTCAAGTACATACATCTTGCTTTGAAAACAGACATCTGCTCCCACAGGAAGAAGATGCTGTTTTGTGTAAGAGCTCTTTAACCCTGCAGAAAAAGGTGGAACAAGAAGCAATGGATGGGAATATAAAACCACAATGAATTAAATTTGAAAACACTCTACAGAAGTTTGACAGGACCTCCCCTGAATCAATACAGTTCTAGATGTTGAGAGTCTGAATGTGGCTGAGTGGATTTGAGCTACTCCCACAGTCTACCCTTTACTTCTGTTCAAGTGGAGATTTACATGGGAAGTTGTACAGACTTGAGTCCTGAATCATTCAAGGATAAAAGGTTTTGATGTGTTGTGGAAATAAGTGGGCAGCTAGTGGAGAGCAAAGACTACTAATCCCTTCCCTGAGGGGAGAAAGGGAAACAGGAGCATCCTCAACCTGGATGAGCTATCAGAGATTCCTGTGGGGAATGTCTGCCGGGGCTGGCTTTGCTGTGGAGAAATATTCCTGCGCTTGCACCTTGTTAGACATCAGATGCTGCACCAACTTGCAGTAGTGCATCCCTCAGAAAAGAGACTTCAATGCTTGTTTATACTGCCAGCTTGGTGGCAAGAACAAAGCATGCTTTCACCCTGAGAGAGGATACCACAGAGAAACCACTGACATTCAGTAACCCCATCCCGTCCTGGGAGCTGCGGGCTTCGGCTGTCTCAGGCACTGCTCTGCTTCTGGGCTGTGTCCTTTGAACCCAGGTGAGGAATTGGCAGCTCTCTCTAACTGTGGTGCATCTTCCTGGCCCCTTGGCAGAGAAGGCAGCAGGAGTAGGTAACATATGTCTTAACTTGCCTTGGGTTTGCTGAGCTTGTGGCTTTGAGAGGTGCGGATATCCAGCTGTGTGTCCAAACGGACACTGTACAGTGCCGGGATGCTCATGGGTTAAAGCTGTAATCCACTAATTCAGCTCAATTTTGTGTTACAACCTGAGCCATTTCAACGACAGTGAGCACCTCTGGAATGGAACAGCTTTGGGTGAAAAATACTGTTACCAACAAGTTACTGATCTTATAAGTAGCAGGAGAGTTGAAAGGTTTGGGCTTTTTTATAGCTAAAAGAGGCTGTTCTCACTTCATGGCAGCTTGAAGATGGTTTCTGGTGCTCTGTAGGTGGACAGGGCTATTTTTCTTTGCCATACAATGTCCTAAAGGCTTTTTGCCACTTGGCAGTTTCCATTTCCCAGGTGAAATGGGGCAACACTGTGAAAACTCCCAGATCTTCACAATTGCAAACTAAAATGAGCTAGAACACCTACACATGATTTCTGAAGTCCTGATAACTTGCAATTTACTTTGACTTTTTTCCAGGCATATTCAGGTTCTGTTTCAAAGCTTCCTGTTATCGCTTTGGTATCTGTAGCCACACAGTGCAGCAATGCTTGCATCAACATCTCTAGGCATCAACATCTTCTTCCCAGCAAAGCCAGCATCTCCATGGATGTTTGAAATCCTTATGGAAAAGATACTATATCACAAACGAGGCAGGGAGTAGTGTCTCAGAGGACTTAATCTACTCTTTTTTTCTTTTTAATACAAACTCTTAATTTACCAAGTTTACATATTTTCATTCTACTGAAATGAGAGACCTGAAATGCTACCTGAACTGAGAATAACCTTATAAAGTGTCAATCTGAGTTAATAGGGAATTGAGTTATTTCTTGCCACCCTCTCCACAAAGGAATCCACCTTCTTTCTCAGCCTTACAGTGGGAAATAGCACTGACAGCTCTCTCTTCCTGAACCTTTTTAACACCTGTGAAAGAGATCAGAAGTTTTCTTTGTCAAACTGAAAGAAGGGACTCATCTGCAAACTCCAAAGTAAGGTGTCTGCTATAAGTGAGCCATTTTTCTCTTGGAGCTCTTGTACAGAGCAGGTGCCTTGTGTCTCTGCTGAGAAGAAAACCTGATTGTTTTTCCAATCAAATACATTTTCAGGCAACATAACCAGATAAAACTGACAAATTAAAAGCCTAATTTAATAATAATTGTTAAAAATTATTTTTAATAGTACTTGAGTGGCATGTTTGTCTTTTCCCCACTTCTCTTACACTGCTGCCTCTCTTCTGTAGCTGTATTGGCCACAAAGGGGACATAAGTTTCACTGCTATTTAAAAAGAGAGGTTCAGTTCTGGGGAAGTAAGGAATTAGCTGGAGGAAAATAGGCTGCATCTAAATTATTCAAGGAAGAGTAGAAAAAATACAGGACTTTGATTATCCCAAAGGGGCCAGGAGGAAGTGAGGCTGGGATGCAGAGCTGCTGCTGAGGAGAAGGTGTGCGGCACCACCTTCTCGGAGTCCTCTAGATACTCTGTTCAACAGCAGGGTTTCCATGCTATGCCTCCCGAGGTTTATCCAAGCTCTCGGTTGTTGTTACTTCACTTTTCCTTTCTGTTCTTACTCTGTCCTGCCTGAAGGCACACATGGCTGACTGAATGTGAAATGTTTAAGGGAAAACCGGAGGTGGCACTCCATTGACACGGCGGTGCTTGGTCATAGATCGGACACGACTGTCTTTGATTCTTCAACCAAAGTGATTCTGTTGATGCCTTAAATGGCTACCTAGAAACAGAGACTAGACAGGAATAAAGGAGGAATTTATTTGAAAGGACTTCAGATGTACACTTTTGGGCTCCAGAGGGTCCTGCCTCAGTGGATCTTAAAATGGACAACAGGTCTGCACACTTCTATATCAGCATAAATTCACCAACCAGAACCCAGCCAATAATGTAATTTCTCCAAGCTTACCCCCTTCTTTTTAAGATGATGGTTTACAGTTCTTGGTCTAGGTGTCCTTGGAGAGCAAGCTGGAGAGGTTTTGTTATGTCTGTCTTAGCATAAGAGAACAGCACTTAACAAGCTACAAGAAACTTCAGAGTTACACTAGCAGTACAGGATTTGAAAAATATAAACGTTAAAACCCACGGCATCACTGTGATGTGGCTCACGGGGGAAGGAGGAGATTGGGGAGCAGGCCCCAGACCCCGCTGTCCCTCACGGCCCTTTCCCGCCCGTCCCCTCAGAGGAGCCGCGGCCCCGCCCCGCGGGCGCGCTCCCGGCGGGGGTGGGGGGGCGG
>VZRF01009549.1:0-67046 GCA_013396875.1 Vireo altiloquus | reverse complement strand
GGTGCCGCCCCGCCGAGGAGGGACCCGCGGCCGCCATGGAGGTGAGGGCCGGGGGCTGCGGCGGTCCCCGGCTCGGTCAGCTGAGGGGAGGCGAGGGAGGGGGGCCTTCGGGGGTGCGATCCGTGCCCGCAGGAAACGCGGGGCTACCGCCGCCCGCCCGGGGGNNNNTGGCGGGCAGAGCGCTCGGACGGCGGGAGCGGCGGCAGCCCCGGCTGCTGGGAGATGGCTGGAAGGTGCTTCATCCAGCTTTGGGTCTGGGGGCCCTCCCCAAGGAGTGCGGGAGTTTCCTCGTGTCTGGAGCTGGAAATATTTTTCCCCGAAGGTTTAAAGGGCTGTGTTTCATATATAGTGCGGTTTTCAGTAGAGTGGTAACACACTCCTACGGCAGCTGCTTTCTATCGAGGACGTTGTTGGAGTGGGGGAAGAGCAGGCAGAGGCGAATGAACCGGGTTCCTGGGTGGGATCACGAGAAATCTTTTAGTTTTTGTGGTTTTCATCTGGCGTCAATCGGGGAGAGCTGTGAACCCCGAGGAACACTGAAAATCTGCCTAATGTGTACTTTGTGGCATTAGTTTGAGCAGGGTGACCTTCTGAGGCAAGAGGAGCAGCGGGGCAGCCCTGGGTGACAGCTCGGCTGCTGGCATCAGCAGGAGTTGTGATAGCCAAAAACCAGCCCATTCCCTGACACCACTGGCACTTGTTTGTGAAGTGTCAGGTTTGTTTAGAAATAAGCCACTGCTTTTTTTTTTTCTTTATCATTTACAAGCTGACGGTTTCTAAAAGCCTCTTTATTATACAATGTTATGCCTCGCAATTGGCTGGGAAGATTGATGTATAGTCTGATAACTTCAAAGAACTATAGTTTGCTTTTTTTTTTTTTTAACTAAACAGAGCTCCTCTTCATGCCTCCCAGGTGCTGGATGGAAGCAAAGCAAAACATTCCTGCAGAGCTGAACCTCTTTCACTGCAGTTCTAAAGGTGTTTGGGTTTGGCAATCCTCCAGGTAAAGTGGGATGCCTTGTACATTTGAACCTTTCTTGGTTCTTTAAAGGTCTTTTTCAACCAAAATGCTTCTGTGACATTATTTCATGGTATGAATGCTATACCAGTACTCTGTAATGCTTCCAGAAAAAGTATTTACTGCTACAAGGAGTTTCCTCTCTCCTTCTTGTACCTTCCTGGTAACAAATCTTAAAACACTGGTACAAATCTTACATAACATCAAATGTGACAATGCAGTGGAGTTTAATGACTTTATTTTAGAGTTGAAAGCACAGAGGAGGGGAAAATAAAGAAATATCACTCTTGCTTCAAAGTTTAAAAAAACATTAAGTTAGATTAACTTCTCCAGACAGGACTGCTTGCTGAAATGAGTGTATGTTGTGTAGCTTTTTTTCCCAGTGACAAATGTGATTATCTCAGTGATCGTTTGTGGGGTGTGGAGCAAGAGGAGGAAATGTTTATCTTGTATCTGTATGAAATGAAAAGTTGTCTTCAAAGTAGAAGTTTTTCTCTTTTTTTTACACTAGCAAGGGAGCTGAGGGGAATTAGAGGGGCTAATTGGTGATGCAGAGACAGTCTTCTGAGAGTTATTGATGCCATCAGATTAGAAAACAGCTTGCTGTTTAGTAAGTGGCTCTCAGAACCTACTTACATTGTATATCTCCTTAATTTAAAAGTGCTCTAGGGGTTGGAGTAACTTTAAGTAGTTGAGTCAACACACTATTGCTGGGAGTTTTCTCACTTAAAATGTGTGTCATGGAGTTTAAAATAACTTTGCTGCTAAGTTCTTACTGCCCTGTGATGGTAAGTCTTAAGTGTGAACTGTCTGCCAGTGGTCAGTAGCATTAAATATCCTGTTTGACTGTTCTGCTGGATGTGGAAGGAGAGAGGATGTTCTTTGGTGCAATAACCAGTGTGTGTACCATGTTGTTCACTGTTCACGATTATTTGTTAGCCCTGTGAAATACACCTTGTTATATCCTCCCAACCATGTGGCTGCCTTGGAGACCTTGTCCTTGAATAAGAAATAAAAAAGATTACCGTGTGTTTTTAAGCCACCTTCAGTGTAATTTGTAGTACTAGTTGTTAACTCATGGCCGGGTCAGGACACTTCTCTTGTTTGTCTTTGGCTTTCCAGTGGGGATGATAACAGTTCTTTTGCTGTCATTCTGAGTGATAACTAATGCTTTTAAAGAAATGCCTGGGGAAACACAGGCTGATTACAGGAGCTCTCATGTCTGCAGCATGTGTGTCAAAATATGCTGTTTTCTCCAACATGAGAGGGAAAGGAATACTGTGTGCTCTCCTCTCCTTTAAGGTTCTTCCTGCTTCTCCAGTAATAATCCCAGTGAAATAAGAAATTGAGATGGGAGGAAAATCTGTTTGAAATAACTTGATGTGCTATCCTGAAAAGTGAGATCCACTCACTGCTGGAGGGTTTGACTCGGAACCTCAGAAAACCTCCACTTAGTTTGCAAGCGAAGTGTTAGCTGAGAGTACCAAAAAGTTACTCTGCAAATTGCATGAGCAGAGGAGAATGTGACACTGATCTCCTGAAAGCATGGCAGAGGGAATGACAGAGGGAAGTATGGAGGCAGAGAGAAAGGTTGCTGTAACCTTTTCCCCAGCATGAAGAGTTTCAGACGGGGGTGGTGTCAGCTGTGACACTCTGAGTTATTACAGAAATGCCGTGATAAGGCTGGATCAATAATTGTTGTCAGACTTGCTCTTTCCTGAAATTGGATTGCTTGGGCTTCCTGTGAACTTTCGGCTGTTCATTTGAAAATGTTAATGCTCCTGTATATTATTTAGAAGATGTTGGAATGTTTTTAAGTTCCACTCCCTTCATGGATAACTCAAATTAAATGAAACTGAAAATTTTGTTGCAGGTGGAATGAAAGGTAAGTTTTTACAGCTAATAATGAATTGTGGCAAACTGGTGCAAAGATCAAGTAAGAGTATTCACTACTTACAATTTGAAATTAATATACTTAATGCAGAATGAGTGTAAAATAATGTCTCTGATTTGACACAGGACTGTCATACAATACTGCACATTCTTGCTCTTCAAATTGTATCTCCCTTGATGCGTAACATTACAAACACAATTAATCACTGTGTTGTTTCTTTGTAAAAGTAGCTTGGGTTGTTCTGAGCTTCCTGCAACTCGATGGTTTTCGTAGAATCAGCACTTGCTGAGTGTGTCCAGTTTCATTATGAGCCACATCTACAGGAATCAGAGCTGATAGAGAAGGGAGGGTCTAGGAACAATGTGAGACACTGAGCTGGGAGGAAAACTGGACTGAAGTCTGTTTTCATTTTGTTCCATTGAAACTGTAGGGGTGTGCTTTCACTGTATGTTCACGTGAAGCCCAGCACAACAGATCTTTGCAATGCCTTTAGGCTCTGGGCACTATCTGAATATGTGTTACAATATTTTCATGATTTCTGACTGGCAATGTGATGATATTTCTTTTCAGTTCCAGAACAACTTGGCTCAAACAAGACTCAGTTTTGAAGCGAGTGGAAGTACCTGGACTCTGCTTTCTTCCATCAGGTTCAAACACACAAACAAGGTATTTTCTTCTTCATAGAAAAAGGCATCTCCACTGTGTTCTCCAAGTGCTTCCTGTTGCACACATGTGCTTCTTTCCCAAATATACTCTTCCTTCCTTTGGGAAGCATTTGAAGAATTGGGAAGATTTGAATGAGAGGAGAGTTAGGTGTGGGTGATGGACTCTGGCATGTTCATGTACAGAGTGTTAGGAAGTGAGATGAAAGACAACTTAAGGTCTGAATGAAGTGACACTTGTGGTAATTGTTCCCTTTCTTCTTCTCTTGGCTTTGTGTGCAAGTTTTCCTTACAGCAAAAGGGAAAGGCTGTAACTACCTTCCCACACAGGCTCTGAATAATGTGTGTGTTAAATGTTGCCTCAACGCTGAGTTATGATGATGATAATAAAAATCAGGGGCTTAAACAAAACCACAGTTGAGACAGAATCTTGCTCTCATTTTACTTACAGTATGGGTTTTACTGGTTACATTACCCTGTGAGTAGTTATCCTAACCTGACTGGAGAAGGACAGATCAGAATTTGAAGACATTTGTCTTGGACCTGATGTGTCCATGGGCCATTTCCCTCTGGAGCAGTCCGTCCTGTCCCTGAGCTCTGTGTCTAGGAGGGTGAGCTGCCTCAGAGCCCACAGTGTCCCTGTCACCAGAAGCACTCCTGCAGAATGCAGAACACCTCAGCATTGTTTGGGTGGTAGCAGCACACTGTCCTTCCCTTCAGTGTCACCAGAAACTCTTTGCTTATACAGTTGCAGAAAATAAGCATTTCTTTGAAAGCTCGAAACATCTCTTTGGCTTTACTAAAGGCATTTTCCTGTAGTAGTAGCTGTTGCCTAAGTATTGTTGATTATAACACAGTGAGTAATGAGAGCGAAGCTGGGATACCTTTAAAGGATAAGTGAGACAGAAGTGAGCTACACAATGATGTGAAATAGCAGACCAGAGCAGTAATGAGAATCTAATACAGCAAATGTTTCATGATGGCAAATTTAGTCAAGACTACAGGTTAAAAATACCAACTTCTCAGCAATTTGGTTTCTGTATACATGAGTAGTGAACTTCCTGTTTTCAGGGAAGCAATTCTCTGTAATTTAGGAATTGAGTCAGACTAAAGGGAATTGAAATAACGTAGTGAGTTATTAAACAGCTGACTGTAAATATGAGAGCCAGCTGGTAGAGTGTAGGAGCTGGTTGTGAAGAAATATGTCAGCTGTGCTAAGATAGGGGGTTCACATCCTGCGTTTTTTACTGATTTTTAGTCTGTTACAAGCTCTGAAACTGTGTGATATTTGAAATGGACCAGAACCTGTCTAGCTATGACTTGTAGGAGGTCAGGTCAATAAAGTTACTTTTTTGACACCTTGTGGAAATCAAGCACCTCCTTCAAGCAGAGCAGCCCTCTCTCTGAGCATCTTCATGTGTGTCATTTCGGTTTCAATTCTGAATAACTCCTGATGCAGGTTGAATTGAAAAAGAGGAGAGCTGGAATTAGCTATCAAAGGCTCACCGTCTCTTTATGTTAAAATTTGAAGCTGTATGTGTGTCAGTTTGAGTTCAAAAGAAGCTGTTTCTTCAGCAGTTGGTAAAATGTGCTTTAAATTACAGTATTTAAGAAATCACATATGACATTCATCATGGTGATTTCTGAACACATTCTGCTAAGACTTGAAAATGAGGATTTACTTTTGTCTTGAGGCTTTGGGTAATACATTTTTAAGTGTTTCTCTAAGTTGTTAAGGAGAAAGGACTTTCAAAATAACACTTGTCTTAAATTCTCAGACATGTGGGTTCTAAGTGACACTCACAGTAGCTATTACTGACAGATACAAACAAGAAAAATAGAATGGAGCAAAGAAAAAGTATTTCATGTATGGGTATTCATTGTTGTGGAATGTTTTCTGCCTTGGAGCTTCTCCCATGTTTTGAGTGCTTTAGAAACAGTGAAAGGCAGAAAAACTGCTGTTCACAATCTCTGTTAAAAGAGAATTGATAGAAGTTTTGGGGCTTAATTACACTATTTCTATGGGTTTAGCTATTTCTCTTGTGCAAGATCTGTAATAGTGAAGGATTCCTTCTGTCTGTAAAATGTCTTAGCTGCACTTTGCTACTGCCTTGAAGACTTTCAGCTGAGATTTTAAATTGTTGAGGCAAACTTGGCTGGATGTGGCTGGTGTGAAGTTCTCTCTCCTGGTATCTCAGTGGATATCATTTAACCTTTTTGGAGATAGGTTAGCTGTACAAATATGGCAGTGTTTTTATTTAGGCCTTCAGTAACAATATGCAGGTGTTTTTTTTCTGCCATATTATCTTGCATCAGCGACTTGTTATCTCTGACTAAGCTCTTGTAGTATCTGCAGCTGGTAATGTAGGAAAAAAATATCTAAATGCCATAAACACTTCTTGCTTTGGAGCATAAATTACCCACTGATCTGTGGTTTAGAAAGGTACATTATGGTTCTGTGAGAAATGGTTTTCTTTCTGGCCTTTTGGCAGCATAAACTGACCTTGAGTGCTTCTCAGATCTCTCAGCTCTTGTGGTTGCTTTGTTTCACTGAGTGGTTTGAAACTTCCCCACACCTTCCTTCTGTTTTGGAGGCTCATTTTCTTGAGCTGATTTGAAAAAATATCTATTTGTAAAACAGTAGAATAGCTCAGAGTGCCCTTGTGAGGGCTGTAAGTGCTGTCTGGTATCAGGGCACATGTTCTGTTGTGAGTTATTTCTGTGCCTTGGCTGTGAGATAAGGATTCAGTATAGATGCATTATTGTTGCCTCCTGCTTTTACATTTGTTTATCAAATCTCCCCAGAGCTATTTATTGGCACCTGAACTGCTTTCTCAGGTTTCCTCTGATATTGGAAAAGAGGTGGCAGCCTGTGATGAAGAAAAGCAGAGAAACTTTTGGATAGATAAGAAACTAAACACACAAGAGCCTGTGCATTTTCTCCTAAAGTAATTTGTTGTTAAAGTCACCTCTCTGTTCTGCCACACAGAGATGGTCAGCAGTCAGCCTGTCCCCATAGCAGGCAGTGGGAAAAGGAAAAAGAAAAAAAGAACCAGAGCCACAGATCAGGTCCCTGGGAAGTTTGAAGGTTGGTGACAATTTAAAAGCTTTTTAATTATTATGGTCTGCTTTTCTTCTGCTGTTTTCTTAGCTAAACATTGCATTTTTGGTAGGAACAGTGCTGATGTCAAAATGTTTTGACTGAATAGATGTGAGCATAAACACTGTGAAGCTCTGTAGGTAAAATATAGTTTAGTGAGAAAACTGAGCAGTCTAAAACTTCTTAGTGGGCAAGTGCAAATAAAGGTGGTAGTGGCCTTCTAGGTTTAAATGCTTGAGTTTGTTGTACTTAAAACACTATCTCTGCAAGTAGATTATGTATGGTAGGCATTTTCTGAGCAAGGAGTGAATTCTTTTCCACCTGAAAAAATTGTTCCAGAGTTTTACACGAAGACAGGGAAGGTGGCTGAGGTCCTAGATATTGCTGAGATATAAAACATTTCTAGTGTGAACAAATGCATAATTTTGATGCTGTAATGAAGTTTAATTTTTCTGGAACTTGAAAGAGGGAGGTGAAAAATGAAGCATAGTTAAGACTGGCACGTCTGCTTTAATACTGCATAAATCTGAGGGATGCTTATCAGATAAAGTGCTTGTCTTGGTGTTATTCACTAAAATAACTTCGACTTTCAAAATTCACTTTGATGGATGTGTCCTTTCTTCTGCGTTTCTTTGGCAGACTTGTACAAGCTGACTGCTGAGCTACTTGGTGAGGGAGCATATGCTAAAGTTCAGGGTGCTGTCAGTCTCCAAACTGGGAAAGAATATGCAGTGAAAGTAAGTACAGAGTAAAAGCAGCATCACTTCTGTCAGTGAGGAGTCTTCTCCCTCTGAGTATCTCAGGGATAACCTGCAATATAATGTGTAATAGCATATCCTCCTAGGAAATTTTTGATGCTTGAAATGAACCTGTTTTGTAACTGTTGAGAAAACCTGTCATCTTAAGTGTTGTGCATCCAGAGTGAACTGGTGTATCAGCTGGAGATAGAAGTCACAAAGAGTAAATCACTGTAATGGTTAGATCTCAGGGCAAGCTTTCCTCTCATGCTCTGGTTTGGTTGTAGTCCTACCTTTGTCTCCTCTTACAAAAGAGGAGGCTGAGTCATTACAGAGCATGGCCTACCAAACAGTGCAAGCTTTTGGGTGCTGCTCCGAGTTCAGAGAGCATCAGGTACTGCCAGTGGCTCGTGGAAAGCTGTCTATTTATTTTTTAATAGAGGCCAATCTTCTCTAATATCACTGTATTTAGTGTTAGGGCTCATTTACATATTCGCTGTTATCTTGAGTCCCCCATTTAATTACAAACACAAATAATAGCAATAGGGAAGCTTTATGTTTGATCTTTTTTAAAAATAAGCACAACATTTTAAACTCCTTTAGAAATGTGGTTCTATAGCTGCTGGGATTTTGTCTGTGCTTTATAAAATTGTTGAAGTTGAAAGGTTGAAATAACAAAGCTCTGCATCAGGAATTTGATGTGATCGGGTACTGAGTCCTGTGTAGTACTGGTGAATGGTTGCCTGTTCTGCACCAGAGAACTCAGGCTGCAGAAATGAGAAACCAGTCCTGGATACAGATGGTGGTGATGTTTTGGTAATGCCATGAGCTTTCAGTTTATGCAGCAATCATTCAGGCTCAGCCTCTGTGGAAAGCCCTTGTTCTTATCCTCTTCCAGCCTGAGGACTGTGTGAAGGAAGGTGACTTCTGATGCATCTGAGATTAAATGTACATTTTCCTTAGGTTCTGTTATTGGGTCTCCATAAAGTTTGCACTATGAACAAACTCTCATTTTGTGATGGATTTGGTACTTCTTGCTTAAATGCCTATAATGACAAATCTCTTCTTTTTGACTGTTCAGTGTCTGATGTGACTCAAATCTATTCTTAGTAGAACTCAAGAGGATATCCTGTTCTGCACATTGCAAAGTTAAAATGATGCAAGAAAAAGCTTGTGGTAACTGGTCACTGGCTGTGTAACGTGTGGATTTAGTTCTTTACTTCTCTTCCTGCCCTAATTTCTCTTGTCTTCTGAATGCCTTCCAGAGGTCTGCTGACACTGCTCTGCTCTGTAAACAAATGCCAGATGAGAAATTAAACAAACATACAAAGGTGGAGTGTTTTTCTCTTGTGGGCATGCCCTAGATTCAAACCTTGGAACAGTTACCTAATTCCAGAGCTACATGCATAGTTCTCACAGTAATTTTTCAAATATGAGGTCTTAACTCTTTTTCACAGATCATTGAAAAAAATGCTGGGCATAGTCGGAGTCGGGTTTTTCGTGAAATAGAAACTCTGTACCAGTGTCAGGGTAACAAGTAAGTATAGTCTTGTTTTTGTTTAAAGTGTTTTGATTATTTGTTCTCAAATTTTTATGTGTGACAAGGTTAGAAGCTTTTCAGTAGTCTCCTTAAAACCAGTTGAAATTTAGACTTGACCTATTCAGAGTAAGAATTTCCCCTTCTTTACCTGTGAAATTTCGGGGAACTATTTACAGGTGAATGGTTGCATAACTCATTTAGCAGGCAGGTCAGTGTGGCTTAATTGTGCTTCAATGATGCATGGCTTCTGTCCAGATGAGAAATTAACATTTTGACACTCTCCCCTGTGATTTCACCATCAACAAAAGCTGACCTGATACCAGCTGCTGTGGAAAGGAAGCCTTACCATTCCTTTTCCCAATGTGTGGTTTGTCCTCCTCCTTGTGTCAGCCTTCCTGCTTTGCATTGGAACTCTTAGATCAGCAGAAAGCTAATTTAGTTCTCATTTGGATGTATGCTGACTTCATGTAGCCACAGGATGAAGCAACTGTAAAGCTGCTGCTGATGTCTGAAGAGGAAGAAAAGCTGTGCAGGCACTGGCACCATGCTCAGGGAGCTCTGTGATGGGTTTGAGCCCATTCTGAAGTTACTTTTGAATGTCTCTGTTAATCTAGAATGTGTATACAACAGCTGTTACATATATTGCAATTGCACAGCTTATACTGACCCTTTTCAAACACATACTTAATAAAACATACAGAAATAATTTTAAAATGAACTTGTTTACCAAACCCGTGGGCTTATGTTGTGCTGTAGAGGAGCAGAACATGTCTTTCTTTTGTGAGATTAAGAGCATATGGTCATCCAGTACACAACTGATCAAAAACTCAAGATCTCAGGACCACATGGAGAATTTGGGGGTTTGAATGTACCATTAAATGTAAATTTTTCTGACTTACACATTTGACATTCTCAAAGCAACCTGGTGTGTTTATGCTGCAAAGAATTGACATGAGCTGAACAGTTAGTCTAAAAATGGCAACTAAGGAGCTGGATTTAATATCCTTCTAACAGATGCCTGTCTCCTTTGAGCCCTGCGTGTTTTGCTTTGTGATTTCCAGAGAGAAAGAATGCCAATTTAATTATTTTTTCTTTATTTCTGCCTTCAGCACAAATGCAATGTTTTAAATTATTAAATACAACCTACTACCAGTTATCTTCTTGTCAATTGAGCAGCAGCAGAGCTCTCACAGTCCTGTCTGAGTGTGGCGTTTGGCCTATTTCCCTTGCTTAAATTCCAATGTGAGTTGGAAATGTGATTTTAATGCCACAGGCAACCAAAGCAACTTGTTTAACTAGAACTTGTATTTTTGGTTGCTTCTGGCACTTCCTAGTTATCCATGCTGAAACTCTTCATTGCTGTATGTACACTCCATGCTTGTTCCTTTAATTTCCCTTCTTTTTTGTTTCTTTTTTTATAGGAACATTTTGGAGCTAATAGAATTTTTTGAAGATGACACAAGATACTACCTGGTCTTTGAGAAGCTGCGAGGAGGTACTGTGCAGAAACTGTGCCTTTGCTCATTGAATCATTTTGGTTCCTGTTTGTTCCCAGTGTTTTAAAGTAGTAAGTGAAGAGCTTATTTTAGATGCTGGAGGATTTCAAGACAAGAAGCAGAGGAAATACTGAACAAAGCTTGAAGTATGGTTATTCTTGAGTACTGATGGGTTTGGTTATGCATTTGCAATCCCTTTCTGTAGCTGAGTGATGGAAATGTCAGCTCTGTTAAAGTGGAAGGTTTGAAATACAGTCAGTAGGCCACAGCACCTTCAGGCAAGGGGAGACACACAGGATGTCAGGTATTAGGCATGATCCTAGTGCAGCATCTATATACTCTGGCAGAGTTTTTCCTTGGTGTAGGATTGACTTAATTTCCTGAAACTCATGGAACTCTGTTAGTAAAATCATCTTTCCTGTGCCTGGGGTTGCTGTAATTGAGAAGTAGTTGTGCTTGTGGGTGTTTGAGAGCCCATCAAGTGAGCCTGAGTGGTCACTGGGCTCCAGCACTTCCCACTCACCTGGGGAATGAGAAGGCTGCAGCCAAGCACTTTGTGGACTTCCTCACATTTTTCTGCACTGAGTATAATTAAAGTACCCACTAAATGTGTGACTGTGCAAAACCATGAGTTAAGGTGGCCAACTCTTCAGAGAAAGACTCAGCTTCTGGGGTGTCCTGCTGCTCAGAGAACATCATCTATTGTCTCTGGTCAGGAAGGTTTCCAGGAGCAAACTGTATGTGCAAAAAATACAAATTCTTTCTGCATAGATGCAGAACTATTTTTAAAAGAGATGGATGTTTATTTGTCTTGAGTAAAAGCTTTTGTTTAACTTTGTTCAAAATTGCTGCATCTTCTCATTGTATTTTCCCATAACACTTTGTCTTAATGCTCAGACTTCTCTGACAAATTAGCTGTAATAGGGCTTGATTGAGATGAATTTGCATTTGTCTTTTTTTCCTCATTTCCCATTCTTCCATTAGTTAACTAACTCTTCTTTGTGAGTGTGGTAGTCAGTGTACCTGCATGGCTGCTGAGAGGACAATAATGCTACTCCTTCCTTCTTAGCTGCTGTTTTTACAGGGTCAGCTAGGGCTGAGGCTAGTTTTCTCTTAAAAAAAATTGGTATTTGTAGTGTTGGGTATGTGGGGTACAAGAAAGAATTAATAGGAGTTAGGGATCAGATCTGATGTACTGCAGATTCTGATGTGAGTGGCATGGCTGGCAAGAATGAGAACATTAATTATCAATGCAAGCCTTACTTCAGTAACTCCAGTCTCAGAGGCTGCTGTTACTTACAGTGGTGGAGCATAATTTGGGCTTTCCATTTTCAAATTTGCCTTCCAGTAGCTGTGGTAACTGAAGGAACTCTGCTCCTGTTTTACCTGCGTTCAGTTCATTGTGATGTGCAGAGTCCCTTTAACGAGCTTAACAATGCTTGTCTGACAGCATTTTATAATTGGAAGAGTTAAGATCCAGCTTATTATATTGAATTTGCATGATTTAAGAATCTTTTCCTTTTTTTTTTTTTTTCCTGTCTGAAATGCATTTTGGGAGGTGCTGTGTGATGCTTTCTCTCTGATGAGTACTGGAGAGGTAGGAACAGCTGGGGCAGGAGTGCCCTGCTATTCTTTCTTTATGAGAATTCTCTTTGTGGGCTGCATATAAAGTCAGTAGAGTATGTTTTCATTGATATTGATGTAATTCTTATCTCAGAGAGTTTGAACATCAGCTCTATTCAGAAAGGTAATTTCAAATAAGCCTGCCAAGTGAAATGAGCACTTCAGGTGGCTCAGTATTGTTTCCTGCAAAGTGTGGGGTCTTTTCCACAAGGATGGAAACATTGAAGAATTGTTACTGTTTCCAAAAGGTGCAAATAACAGCTTTACCAGGGAACCCCTTTGAATTTTGTGCGCTCAGGAAATCTGTAGCAATCTAGAAGGTGTTGATTTCAGCAAGGGAAAATGTCTGTGTTTGAAATGTAATAACCTGGTCCAAAGTGGCCTTCCTCCACCCATCTGACACAGCATGGCCATGCATATCTGAGCAGTCTTTTGTCCATCTCTCTTCTTTTTGAATGTTCTTCCTCTTCCCTCTCTGAATGCTCACTGGGGAGGAGTGGCAGTAGCATTGATGGTAGAAGAATAGGAATTACCCAGTAGGAGATTTCCTTCCGCATCTAGAAGTGAAGAATAAAAGTGAAATCACCTGAGATAGAAAACATAAAGTGTACTGGGGCTGATAACAAATGGCAGTTACTTCTTGAATTTCTTTGCCTGATTGATTTTATAAGTACACCTCTCTGAATAAGAAAATAGAAGGCAATAGTAAGGCTACTTAGGGGGCTTGGATCTCTGTGGGCTACATGTAATTGGTTTTTTAAAGACATTTTTAATCTTTTGAGATGTTTGATTGAATTCACTTTAAGAAGATGAGAAATCAAACCTCCCTTTATTCTTTGTTAAAGGGACACCAGTGAGGCTCTGCCTGCAAGCTACCAGCCCTTCAGTATGTTTTAATTTCGAGGTCTTTTGTCAGATTTTATATCCCTGGGAAAATTTTGCTTTAAATCAGTGTAGAAGGCTTACCTTGATGCCAGTGGGAAATTTCATGTGTATTTAAAGGTCAAATCTCTTTTTACTTTGATGGTGTTGAGGCACAAAATGTGTATCCTGGACTTTCAGTGCAGGGTTTCAGTGGTGACATTATGGAAAATGGGGAGAGTTTGAACATGGCCACCCATGACCTGGGGTAGGTTGGGTTTTGCTGAAGTGTTTATATATCTCCTTAGCTATGTTTGAGTTTTACTGGTGCTATCTCCACTGTACTGGCAAATCTTTTCTAGTGTGTGGAAAACAGACCAGTCATGTCCTGGGGCAGTAAAAGTGATCACCTCTCACGCTGTGCTTAAACTACAGAGCTGCACTGTTTGAAAATTATGTTCTAGCACACTTAAGTGTTGAAGCTGCTCAATTGTGCCTTTTTCTTCTTAGTCATTCCTGTCTTTGCTCCACAGAAGTTGCCTGCTGTGAAAGGCTGTTATAAAGTGTGAAAATGATTTCATGATAAAAAGTGTTATGGTTTCATGATACTTGGAACTAGTTCAGCCTTCATACTGAGGTTTTCCCTTTCACCCTGACAGGTTCAATCCTGGCCCATATACAAAAGAGGAAGCACTTCAATGAACGAGAAGCAAGCAAAGTGGTGAGAGACATTGCCTCTGCTCTGGACTTTCTTCACACAAAAGGTGAGAGAAGGCTGCCTCCATCCTTACTAGTTGATACTGTACACTCAGGTTATGAAGCACATTTATCTGTAAGTAACCAGATTTTGCTAGTGTTTCCATTTACAGCAATGTCAGGTGACTTAAGCCGCTTTCCTCTTTGATATTATTTTCATATTGTAGTATTTTAAATAATTGGGTATGTTAAGATGGCATTTCAAGAAGAAAATTTAAATCAGCATCGAAGGAGAGTTAACATTAGAGTTGAGTCTGTTTCTGTTACAGAAGGTTAATCATATAAACCATATAAACGTTAATCAAAAGGGATCTGATATAATTTTAATTTCCTCTTCTTTCAGGTCAACAGAGTTATTTTTTTGTAATTACTCAGAATTTCTGCTGGTTACAAGATCTGTTGGTTTGTAGTAGCTTTTGGCCCCCACATTTAGACTCTCACTGTGAAATTGAGAGACCTAAGTGAACCGTAGTCTTGATTTGAAGGTCTCCTCAATTCATTTGGAATTTGCTTAGATTTAAATGCAGTTATGTTTGTAGAGTTATATTATGTTAATGTGTTTTTTCTGCTACTGTTTTGACTTGGGAGTACTTTTGTTTAAATTCCAAAATTTTTGTGCATTATGGTCATCCCAGAGTATATTTTTGGGTTGAAAGTGATGGATACTTTTGAAGTCTTTCTTATGTCGTGATTATCTGGCCTTGCAGCTTCAGTTAACGTTACAGTGACTACCTCTGAAGAGAATGGCATGTAATTGGAGACTGGTTATTGGTTATTTATTTAGATACTTTTTTTCTCTTCCTTTTTGCTGTTCTGATCAGCCTGGTAGATCTCAGCAGAGTTGCATTTGCTGCCTAAATTGCTTAGTAGTGGACCTGGTTCAATGAATGTTTAGTTGTAGTCTGCACTTTCACATCACAGGACCATTTATATGCTGAGTTGTTGGCACAGCACTGGTACCTCAACAGGTTGAACACTAAAATTAAAAAGAAAATTGTAGCAATGCGTAGGGATAAAAGTGGTAAACCTGAGGAATGTGGATCTTGTCACGTGTTGTGACTGTTACAAGAAGTTAATTTGAATGTGAAACCAAACTTAGTTTGATTAAGAATTTTGGTAAATTTTAAAGGTTGTCTATGTGATAACTCAACTTTAAATCTTCAGAGAAGGTATTTTTTGAGTACCTGTGCTTAGAAGATTTTGATTTTGAGATATGGGGCAAATAAGGAACAGGAAACTTAAGCTGAATATATGGAAAAATTATCATTTGATGGTTTAGGGCTGCAGTGGGTTTCTTAACAGCTGAAAGTCCAGGTACCCCATTCAAGAGGTTTAACATCAACTTGATAATACCTAATACCTTGCTGTAGTTCTCTCTCAGCTTTTAGTTTTAATTCCCTTTTCCCCAGACGAGAGGAGGGTGATTGATTAAAATGGCTGTGGAGCAGCAATCTGCTTTCTTGTTGTTTGCTGTGAACTGGGACATG
This sequence comes from Vireo altiloquus, assembly GCA_013396875.1. NCBI lineage: Eukaryota > Metazoa > Chordata > Aves > Passeriformes > Vireonidae > Vireo > Vireo altiloquus. The sequence continues at coordinate 51,872 of VZRF01009549.1, read as the reverse complement.
GCTTGCAGAATCAGCCACAGCAACATCCATCCCCTTTTCATTTTATCGTTCTCTTTATGGTTCTTCTGCGTGACATTAAAATAATTAGTAAGTAGGATACAGAGCACTAAAGTAAACAGGAAATTAAAGCAGTTTTATTGCACAGCTTAATGGTGAAGTGCTGTAGCTAAATGCTTTTAAAAAAATTTGAACAAGGACAACTAATTCTTTTGCCAGGAGTAGTTTAAAACTCAGCTGGATGATAATCCTGCCTTACACCCACTTGGGATGTGTGTGCTTTATTGCTAATAATCTACTGGAGGGGCATTTAAAGGCAGTTATTTTCTCAGTGCTCTGTGCAACTGCAAAATCAAATGTTACATAATCAGACATTTGAATTCAAACAATAACACAAAAAGACATGATTGGCTTTCCCACTGCAAGCCAAGACAACTGTTGGGAGTTTTGTCAGCCTTGTTGTAAATGTCAGCACAGGCCACGTGGCTGGGGTCCTTGTGCCATCTTTTGTGCCAAAGCCATGTGCCCTGTGTCAGTGGGAACACTGATTCCTTTAGATTGGGGCTCTGCTGTTACGCTGTGTTTTAAGCCACGTCTTGTGGAGTGTGCTGAAGAAAAGACATTAAAAACTCCTTTGCCTAGAGTTTGGTGGGATTTTCCTTCCTGTATTCTAAAGTAGTATCAGGTGTCCTTGGAGTGTAAGTTTCTAAATCAAGGCTAGCTTCCAGTTAAATTACAGCCAAGTTGCTCATTTGTTTTGATTTTTTTGCCTCTCATTTTCTACCTTCCAATTGAGTTTGATCACATTAAACGGAGAACTTCCAGAAATTGTGTATTTAGGCATTTGAAGAAGTTCTTTGACAGCACAGAACCACCTTGCATATGGATTAGACAGATAACTTTGTGCTTCCCTGTTTGGTTTGAATATTCTGATGGGACTCAAATGAAGAAGCCTTTTGGTTGTTTTCCTTTAGCTTTTCTTCTGTATCTCTAACTGAACCTTTGATTTTTCATTTGCTTCAGCAATGAGTGTGTACCTCAAGGGGATATTTTCATCTGGGAACTCGGAGGATTTTTGGCAGGGGAGAGTGCCTCAAGTACTGTCTGTGCTGGTAGAAGTTCAGCAAGCCAGTTGATCTATCTGGAAAAAAGAACTTTACTATAAAAGGCACAAAAATCATTTGAATAAACTGTGTAAAGAATTAAACTTTCCTACAGGTCAGTCATCTCAATAAGCTGGTTTTAAGGAACATAATTAATAAAAAGTTCTGGTGTTAGCAGGTTTTTATTTGCTTGATAGACTCTCCTGTACAGTAAAGGAGGATAAAGGTATAGCAGGATGCAACTTCTAACAATTACACTTTACAATTAAATTATTATATTTAAGAGGGGTAGGTGTGTGTAGCGTGCTCAGACCTACAATATTTCCCAGGCCACCTTCTAATAAAGAGAAGTTATGAGAAATAAAACAGAGGTGTATCCTTTCTAATGAACATTTGTACTCTCTGTTCAGGTATTGCTCACAGGGACCTGAAGCCTGAAAACATCCTGTGTGAATCTCCAGAAAAGGTGCTGCTCTGGTCTCTTAACCTTCTGAACTGTATTTTTTTAACTTGGTTCTCAAAACCAGTTCTTGTGCTTTTTCTCTCCTCGAAAACTTTTGAACCCATTAGTGAACTTCAACGAAATTTAGCAGAACTGAAGCTTAAAAGAGACTAAATTCTTGTTTGAACTGTGAAAATGTGACCATCTGGCTAAGAGATAGAAAGCCAACTGGCCTCAGAGAGGGCACGACAATGACACCCTAGTGCCTCATCTGTTCTGAGCCAGTACCTAGATGGACAAGCAGCATTTAGTGGCCAGCTGGTGACATTATATGACCAGTTTCCAAAGTGCCCTGATGTGTACTGGCACTTGCTGACCACATAAAAAACCAGTGTAGCAGGATCAGATGCTGATGGTGTGGGTGCTGCTGGGGCAGGCAGGTGAATGCAAGGAGTGGGAGGTGGCTGTTAGTGGGTCTCACTAGGGACTCTTGTTCTGTCCTGGGACTTTCTACTTCACATACACACATGTTCATATATTTTGCATTAATCACAGTCTTCCTGACCTCTTACTTTTTTCAGATATCACCAGTAAAAATATGTGACTTTGATCTTGGCAGTGGGGTGAAGCTGAACAGTGCATGTACTCCAATAACTACTCCTGAATTGACAACGCCGGTGAGAGACCTATTGTGGCTTTGTGCTTTTTTTTCTTCTACTATAAATCAATTTTTCTTATCTCCAGAGGAGACCTTCCAAAGAGCTTACTGCCACTACACCCAGTGCTGGATAGTTGATTTCAAGCAAGTGTATGTGTGATAAATACTGTCTTGCTTTCCTAGTCACGGAACAAACACACAAAAGCACAGGAGCTCACGGTGTTAATTCTCCTGTTGACCAGCAAGTGACACATTGGTCCTGCTTATCTTACACAAACAAATGGGGAAACTTTTTGTGCACGTTTTTTGTGTCCTTATGGACAGACTTTGAACCTTAGTTTTGTGTTAATTTCCCCATGTTTTGGTTCTGTAGCTAAGCCAGTGAGCTAAGGGAATGCAAAGCTCTCTAATCAGTGTGTCGCTTTATAATACACATTAGTTTGAAAAACTGCAGTCCTATGCTTTTGCCATTTACTGTGAAAGAAAAATCTGCCAGTGTTGCAGAAGTCTTACAGAAATCTATTCCCCTGATACCTTTGTTTGATAACTAATGTATAAGATTTAAAAACCTGAAAGATGTAAATTAATATTTTGACCTTGGATTAAAGATTCACAGTCACGTGGAACAGCTTATGGTGCTGCTAACAAACCATAGGAACTTAAGTAGGCACTGATTTCTGCTTTTAGACCAAGCCACTTGATATAAAGAGTGGAAAATGATAAACCTGAGTCCTGTTTTGATGTGACCCTCCCTTTGCAAACTTGAATTTGGTTCCTTAGTGCGGCTCTGCAGAATACATGGCACCTGAAGTGGTGGAAGTCTTCATGGAGGAGGCCACGTTCTATGACAAGAGGTGTGATCTGTGGAGCCTGGGAGTGATTCTGTACATCATGCTCAGTGGGTACCCCCCTTTCGTGGGTAACTGTGGCACAGACTGTGGCTGGGACAGAGGAGAGGTCTGCAGGGTTTGCCAGGTGAGTCCTGGGTGTGTGGGGAGTGCAGAGTTCTCCTGTGAGCTTTGGGTGTAGGACTTCCTGCCACTTTAGCAGTGGAGAGCTGTGCCTGACCCTAGCAGGTGGCTGGGAGGATGATCTATACTGACACCCTCACTTCTCAGGGGCAGAAGCTGAGTGATAACAGTTTCTAAAGTAGGTTGGGCAACTGCCTCTCCTTTCTCCTGTTGAGAGATCTCAGAGCTTCTCCTTGTCCTCTTCCCCACCCTTCTCTCCTCCTTTGTTCTGTAATCCTTGATCTGGTTTGTGGTAGTCATTGCAATTCCTCAGGTAAAAGTTGAGCCCTGGGAGGGTTGCCATGCAGGGCCTGAATTTATTTTCTAAAAACTGAGTATTTTAGCTGCCCTCTTAGGGGTGAGGAGAAGTGTTTTCAGCAGACAGGGTATTGTGTCCGTCTTAGGATGCACTGAACCACTCTGTAGGGCTGCCTGTCACTCTCCATTGACTCTGTAAGGAGACTGGATGGTTTTAGTTGTTGCCCTCCACCTCACGTGGATAAAAGTGAGTGAGAAGTCTTACCTGAGAAACCTTCTGGTTGCAGTGTATTTCAACTGAATAATTTTTCCTTTACTAGAACAAGCTTTTCGAGAGCATTCAGGAAGGCAAATATGAATTTCCTGACAAGGACTGGTCACATATTTCCTCTGAGGCCAAAGATCTCATTTCAAAGCTGCTGGTGTGTGACGCCAAAGAACGACTTAGTGCTGCTCAAGTTTTGCAACATTCATGGGTTCAAGGAGTATGTATCCCCCTTAATATAATTTTAAGGGTTATTCTACTTTCAAAGTGACAAACAAGCTGTTCCCCATCTCTGAACTTTCTATTAGAGTCCTTGTGTGTTTTAGTGCGTGTATCTTGATTAATTAAATGATACACAGTGGCTTTATTTTTTCTGCGTGGTAAATATTTGGATGAATATGTCAGCCTTTAAGTGTTTGTTTTGTTTTGTTTAATTATTGCTTTGTGCATTTTAAATGGCTTTCTTGTGCATAGCAAGCACTGCAGTACACAAATTATTGTGTTAATACAGTAATGCGGAGTGCTGGTAAATATGGTTATAAAAGAACAGCAGTGTCCTCTTTGGCTTCAGTTCCCAGTTCAGGAAAGAAGGAACAAACCCTCTGGAGAGCTTCCAAAGCTGTAGTCTTATACCTGCAAGCTGTGAAATCTTCTTGTGAGGGGAGACAGATTATGAAATATGCTTTGCAAACAGTGGTTTGTAAGCTCACAGCGAATGAGTTTATATGCAAGATCTGTTAGTTGCAGATTTGGGGGAGTCACTTGGGAAAGCTTGGTTCCCAGCTGCTAATATGTAACTAACTTCACTGCTTTTTTTAGCAGGCTCCTGAAAGGGGATTGCCCACCCCTCAAGTTCTTCAAAGGTAGGATTTATTTTCTAAACACCTGTAAACTTGGCCAAGAATAATTACTGAAAGAATGTGTGAGAGAGAGGAGTTGACAAATTAGGAGGTGACATCCCTGGCTGAGAATGGAACTTCGTAAAAGTACAGCACTAATTTTGTTAAGAACATCAGAAATATTAAAGCTCTGAATTTTCTTTATGATCTAATGTTGCTTGTTTGTGGGAAAAGCATTAGAGCGAATTCCTGCAGTGCAGTGTTAATCTTTGACAGGAAATAATGATGGTTTTGTCAGCTTGCTGCCCAGGAGGGGGAGAAAAAGGCATAAAGGCGTGTGTTACCCAAAGAGACTGCTTTCTGATGGGTGAATAATCACCATAAACACAGACTTGGATCTGACTTTCATTGCAGTTGGTGGTACTCACAGTATCCATTTACTGTGAGCAGGGCAAGCCTCGTTGGAGGTGATTTGATGGGAGATTCTGTATGCCAGGAAGAAACAGAAGTGTGACTCAGGCTACCTCCATGTCTGCTGCTGGCGATTCCAGGGGGTTCTTCCCATCAGAAATGTATTTCCTTAAGCCAGAGGTGCAGTTACAGCAGGACTGCAGTTCTCTGGAGAAGGACAGCAGTATGGCCCCATCTGCCCATCCTTTGAGAGCAGGTAGAAATTAGGGATAACATCTCAAGTCAATTCCTGGGTCTACATCAGAAGTCCTTGGCAAAAGGAGGAGTAGAACTGTGGCTGTTGCCAAAATCCCAGAGTGTTTTTGTTATGTCCTCTGAGTGAGGACAGATACAAATATTAACTGGTCATTTTGCCTCCTGTATCAGTGATTTGGTAGAAGAAATAAACATGCCTGAAAACAGATACTCTGCTGTGAGGGCAAGTGGGTGATGTGCCTGGATTGACGCTGCTTCCTCCTTTTCTTTCCCTGGGCAGGAACAGCAGCACAAAGGACCTGACGCTGTTTGCTGCCGAGGCCATAGCCCTGAACCGGCAGCTGTCGCAGCACGAGAGCGAGCTGAGCGCCGAGCAGGAGAGCACTGCCCACGCCGTGTGCTCCATGAAACTGTCCCCTCCCTCCAAATCCCGCCTGGCCAGGCGCAGGGCCATGGCACACGCCACCAAAACCAGCGACTTCCAGCCAGCTCCCCATAAAGCCTTCTGAAGTCCTTTCCTGCTGTGGGGGGTGGGATCAGTCTGTGTTCTTAGTTGGGTTTTTAACACCGATAAAAGCTGAGCTGCTTCTGACACTTTGATTAGGAGCTTGCTCTTGTGATGTGACTTGTAACTTTAAGGGGACAGCTTTTTATGGGAATGTTTTTTTGCCTGACAGGTTTAGTGCATTAAGATAATTTAACTGATTTTTTTAAACTTCAGATGATGAGTTTGCAGCTGTGTTATCTGAGGTGATAAATCACTAAGTTTTCCTCATTTTCTTCCTAGAAGAGCACAGTTTAAAATGCAAACTTGGAAACATCAGGAAAAACCCACACTTTGCCAAGCAGAGCATCAAGCCTTTCCCTGACAATGGCTGCTCTCCTTGATGGCACATTTTGAAGGTGCTGCTTCAAGCCCTTCAAGCAGTGGGGACTGTTCTCAACCAGTGCCCTCCTCCCTTTCTGTAGACTCAGGAATGAAGATGATTGGGTGGATCTCTGTCTCCATTACATTTATTGGGCTTAAGTGGAATAATGAGGATGGTACTCTAATGATGTGAGGATTGCTCATGCTTCTGGAGATGGAGAGAGCTGTGCAGTCTTTTTATGTTGTTGATAATTTGTCAGCATGTGGGGTGAAAACTGGGAGGGGTGGGGTTTTTATCTGACATATCTTTGCCCTTAACTATAATGTACTCCATACCATCTCTTTGTTTAATTTTCTGGAGTTTAGTGTCCATTATGTCCCATTGGAACAGTTGCATTCTTAAATCTGGTAACCACAGACATAACAGACTGTTTATATTTACTATTAAGTAGAGCTTTTATTATTAATTTGGGGTTTTATTGTATTAATGCTATCTTCAGCTAAACCTTATTTTCTGTAAAATTCTATCTCTCTGTGACCTTTTGTGTGTCCTACCTGCAGTTCTTAATGTGAATGGACAGACTTCAGTGAATTTTGATGTGTGAATAATTTAGAAATGCCAAAAGCAGAGGTACAGCTGTACAGAAATAGTGCTGCAGCCATTGAATTCTGCCTCCTGCAGTAATCTCAGGCTGGGTGTCTAGATTTTTGCTTCCACTTTCAATACTGTGGTGCAACAGAGCCAAGAATAGTTTGGAAGGGTTTTGACTGAAAAGCTGAAGGTTTTAAGTGACCAAAGGGAGGTCCATGGAGAAGGACACAGATGTTGAGCACTTTCTGAAACATAAGCTGTGAAAAACTGGGCCCCTAAGATGCCCATGATGCACCTTAACTTGTCAGTCCTTTCTGAAACCTTTTGCCAGGGCTTTGTGTGAAGAGGGGGAGGAGGAGGCCCTCAGGTGCCAGCACAAAACCCTCCCAAGCAGAATGAGAAGGAATAAAGTAGCAGATGCAACAAGCACTTGGAAATTGAAAGGTCAAAGCTGAATGTGTTTGCATGGCCTATTCAGAGTGGTTTTACATAATCAGTAATATCAGTGCAGACAGCTATTTTTATAAAACATGCTGTATTTTGTGACTAATATTAAAGTTGTTATTTAAAAGTTTTTATACGTTGTGCCAGCCGATGAATGATGAAATGTATTTTGCTTTTTTAATTAAAATGCCCTAAGTTATGTATTTAACACGTTTGGCAGTTCTTTGTGTTTTTTTTCCTCTTTATTTTTGGTGACACAGAAAAGAGAATTACTTCTTTGTGCAACATTGGATTTAAGACAGCTGAAGTCTCTGAGGACTAGGCATACCTCCTTCTTCTATTGATTTATTTTATTTATCAGTCTCTGATCTCAGATTTCTTTCTGGGAACTGAGAAAAGCCCCTCAAGCAGGGAAGAGGCGTTAACTTAAGCCAGTTGTTCTGCTCTTGTGTGTAGTCTGCTTCTGAGTGCCTTTTGCAGAGTAATTTTTTAGTTTTTTTGGCAGTCTATGGCTCCTGGGGGGGAAGGTTGTTTTCCTGGAGGGGTGGGATGCAGCGCTGCTCACTGCTCTGTGCAGCTCATGCCTTGAGGGAAATCTGAACAGAGCAGGAATCCCAAACCAGGTGCCAGGCCCTTTACTCGCCTTTCTTTCAAGGGAAATCTGCCATATTCACATCAAATGCTTTTAGTTGAACTGTGCTTTAAAATGATCTGCTTCTCCTTCCCTTTTCCTCCTGGGCAAGAGATGTAACAGAGAGCACAGCAGACCTTTTGGCAGGGGTACAGGAGTGATGTTTCAGTGGGGCCAAAGGTCTTGGATCTTTCTTTGCCTTGAAATGAAAAGTCAGATTCAGCTGATGATTCAACAGGTGCTTCTTTCCCTCTGATCTTTACCTTTCACTGAGAGTTCAGCTTTCTTCAGGTGTGTTATCCCCTGAGGGCCCAATTTGGGAGGCCTGAACGATGCTTTTTTCGTGTCAGTGAGGAAGAGGCTCTTGCTTTCCTAAATCAGGGACTCTGATCTGTGCTTTTGAGGTGGTGCTGGGTTAGCCTGTGTCCCCTGCAATTCTCTTGTTTGGCAGCCTTTGGGACATGACTGCTTCATCACTGAATCCCAATGCCTCCCCTTTGGGAAGGGCTGAATCTGTGCCATGATTTTCAGTTATGTGTGATAAACCACACCAGGCAGCTGATATGAGTTCCCTGGCTTCTGAAAAAATGATGGGGAAGTGTCTTCTCGGTGAGGAAACAGGGTTGGCAAGGAAAAAGGTGGCTTTCAAGAATTCAAAAAGATATTTTGACCAGCAAGGAGAGCCTCAAAGCAGCTAAGCTGATCTTTAATGTTTTTTAGAAAATTCTGCTTTCCCTCCCCAAGGTTTTCCTGGGAGGTGAGTGAGCAAACTGAGGGAGAGCCATCAGCGTGATTTATGGGGAACTAATTTCAAGCAAATGGCAACCAAGTAGCTGTAGTCTCAAAGCACCCCCTTCAGTCCCCTCGGGAGACAGGGACACAGGATGCTCTGTAGGATTTTGCTGACCTTTATATGCAATATTTCACAACCTGCACTCAGCCTTGTGCTTACCAGTGTGGTTTCTGCATTGTTGATTGCATAAAAGGAAGCTCCTATTTTTCATTGTGTGGTATTTTTTTCTGCTCTTTCTTCCTTCCCCACATGTTTATTAAATCCTTTATCAGGGATGCAAAGATGCCTTTGTTATTTGGAGGGCTGTGGGTGGGCTGGTTTTCAAGGTAGTGAGTAGCTTTGTTAATTTTCAAAACTAATCATTTTCTTCAGGCCACTCCAGTGGTAGCAACAGGCTTCAAATTTGGCTTCCATGGAAACATACTGCCATGGTAACTGAAAGGCCTGACAACCAACCTTCCTTCCTTCCTTCCTTCCTTCCTTCCTTCCTTCCTTCCTTCCTTCCTTCCTATTCTCCAGCCATAGAAATTAATTTCTCTGGGAAGAACAGAAAAGTTGTAAAACCAATGGTGCCATTTCACTGCCGCTGGGAAAAAAAAAGCTCTTTTCAAGTCTGGAGGGAGATGTCACTGAGACACAAATTCCCCTCCAATGTGAAAAAAACCCCAACTCTAAAAGAAATGCTTCATATTTAGATTGTTTCGTGGGGACTTGCTGTCATGGGCTGGTTTGGGAAATTGGACTCTGTACCCAGCCCAACATCTGTAATACTGAGGAGGGTGAGAATTGACTCATCCAGTGGTAGTGAGCCACAGTACCAGTGTTGTGCTGGGTCCCTTCCAGCTAATTAATTTGACACCAGGTTTTCTGTTGTTGCCTGTCACAGCTGCTTGCACACTAAGATTGGTTAGCAAAGTTTGGCAGGCTGACAAGCAGCCAGCCCCAGTTCAGCAACTTTGCTCTGATTCAGCCTGGAGTGGGAGTGAAGGGGGAATTGGGCCTCCTGAAATGTTTTGCTAAGCAGGAAGCAGGGCAAGGGCAAAGACTCTGCAGGGCACAGGGTACAGAGGAGCCTGGAGTCAAATACTTTAGGTTTTTGCTTTCTCATCAACCCAGAACAAAGCTCACAACCTAACTGGCACCACATCTGACAAGAGTTCTATGGCCAGTTCTGAGGCAACACTGTGTGTATGGGTGTGAATCTTATTTCCCTCATTGTTCCCTTGCCCAAAATCATCACCCTCAGGACTTGAGAGCTTTTCTTGTCAGCTGCCTGAAGAATTGTTATGCCTGCACCCAGCTCCAGGCTGCTTGTGGGGAAAGCAGAGCTGCCTCATCTATTTCCTCCTCCTCTTTTCATTCCCTTCTTTCACCCTATTTTTCACTCTGGTGTTCTTGCAGCAGCTCTAGATCCACTTGCTTAGCCAGGGGATGCTCCTGCAGCCTGCTGTGGAATGAAGTGGAGGAACAATTCCTAGAGCTACGTAGCTCTTTGCTGGAAACCTGTATGGCTAATCCTGCTTGTCACTAGGCTCTGCCAAGGGATTTTGCTGGTGACAGTAACAATCCAGGGACTTCTGGCGCTGGTAGATGAAGCAGACTGGCTTTTCTTCCCTAGCAGAAGGATTGAGACAAGTAGTGCTGGAGAGGGGCTGGGCAGAATAGGCTGCACTCAGCACTATTGGGATGATCCAGGAGTGGTTCAATAACTCACAAGTGTTTTGTTCTGTGTATCCATGGGGACATGCTGCTTTCAGAGAAAAACGTGTATCCCTGCCGTGGAAAACTTCTGTGCAGCAAACGCTTTCTGCACTCATCCTAAGCACCAAACTCTGCTCCAAAGCACCCAACTGACTTCAGCAAGTGCTGTTCCCACACTGGCTGCTTTCCTCTTACATTGAGCTGTCGTATCCTTGCTGCTCTACAGAGAACTCTTAACCTAGTTTGGGTATTTTCAATCTGAGTTTACAGCAATCTGCTAGTTCTCTCCAAGCAAAGTGGAGTATGCCATCCAGAACTTCTTGCTGTGTTTTGTGAAACAATCACGTCACTCCTGGTTTGGGAAGGCCCTGTGTATCCCCTACGTGTTCTTCCAGTAGCATCAGGATGCAGCTTTTCCTCATGAATGGCCTTAAACTGCCTCACAGTGCTATGATGCCCTGCAAAGCCATTTTTGGGGTGCTTCATCAGCATAGGCTGTGTTCCTTCTCATCCCTACACCTGTTCTCAATCCATTCCAATGAAGGAAAGGGCAGCTGTAAAACCGCCCTGTTCTGAGCAATTTACTTCAATATTTACTTGAAACTGGAGCAGGTTCCCAGTCCTGCAGGAAATACTATGAGAGTCCTAAAGGTTTGACTATCCCACTTCTTTTCATTTTAGGTCTGAACAGCTTGGGCAGCTTTGAAGGCTTTCATCCCACTATTTTTCACCAAATGTGCTGCTGGAGCAGCTTTTTTCCCCCCGCAGTTGCATTTCCAGGAAGCCAGCAGTGATATCTGTGCTGGTGGCATGAACACAGTCCTAAGGCTTGGGCTGGAAATGCCAGAACAGTCTGTCTGATCCTAACTGGGAACCTTGCTGGCATATCAATGAGCTCTGCTGCAGTCACAGCCTGGGACTGTGAATTTATAGGGGAAGTGGTCAGATTAATTGAGCAGCAGTGGGAGTGTTCAATTACACTGGCTTCTGATTAATCACCCTTTGTTGAACCATGTCAGCACACTTCCTACTGCCAAGAGCACTGCCCCAGGTGCATGGAGCAGCAAGGTCTTTACTTTAATCAATGGCAAAGACAAATATTCCTCAGCACCAACTGTTCCTCCCTGCCTTGCTGATTCTGTGTAAGAATTTACAAGAGTCTCAACCAAGTACTTTGAAGCCGTTTTGCTTTCGATTCTAAAAAAACTGGGATGATTAGGGAGATCTATTGGAAATCAGATGGTGACTTGGACTCATCTCCTTGGTATGGAGATACCAGTTATCATCAGTGTAACATTGCAAACACTGTCACCTGAAACTGATCCTACTGGTACAGGTGTGCTTTCCTTCCACACAGCTTATCCCAAAGGATGGTGATTCTTGGAGGTCTTTGGGGAAGACACTAAGCTGGCACTGGATCTACTCCTAGAAGAGTTGCTCCATCTTTTCAAGCTGTTTCTCATGGCATCCCTTCCCTTCTTCACAGGGCTGGAAGCAGTATAAGCCCTCTAGCTCAATTTGTGTGTTGGGAGTCAGGGCTACTTGCCTTTCCCACCTTCAGAGTAATGTCCAGATGCCATGAAAGGTTTGGGCTGCTGTGAAGGTTCCATGGAAGTTTTGGGCTGTTGTGAAGGCTGGAGGAGAGTCTGAAGGGAACATGTGAACACATCTGTAGCCTCCCTACCCCTTAGTCCATGCAATAACCTCATCTTCCAATGTGAGTATCTCTACTTTTATAATGTTACTCCTTGTAATCACATTCCTTCTGAGCCCTCACATGTCCAGGTAAATACCCTGAGCCCTTTAGGTGGGAACCCCCCCATTCTGGTTAACAGACTGTGCACCAAGGCAAGCCACTGCCTTACACACTGCCCTGGCCCCTCTCTGTTCCACAGAAATCTCTCACCCTTACTCTGTTAAGTTTTCTCTGGTATCTTGCTATCTGCAGCCACTAACTTGCTTCTGCTTATCCTTTCCACCCCTCTGGGAACAATATTCCAGAGGTCAAGTTTTCACAGCACAAATTCTAATTGCTCTCTAAGAGCAGGGCTGTCTGCTGTTGACTTTCAGCCCTGTTACATTACTGAGGTGCTCTTTAATATCATGCTTGTGATATTCAGGTCCTTTTCTAAATGAGGGCTCAGTGTCAACACCAGATCTCACTGCCTGACTTCTCTTTCTGTCTGGGTCATCAGCTCAAGTGATTTAATTGCTTGATGAATTCCATTGTTCCTGCTTTCTCCTCATTTGTTAGATCCTGTCCTGTCAGCATGAGCATGGCATAAAATTCTGGCTTCTGTGCAGATTCCTCTCAGGGGCTCACACCACTGAAGTTACTTTTACACAAAATGTATGTGTGACCAATCTGCTCACAAGAATACACACTGTTCTATTTGTACAGTGTTTCTGGGTGAAAGGAAGAACCTGCCTGGGAATGAGTGTGTGGGTGGCAGCCCGCTGCATAAGCAGTGCTGCTCTGTCAGGCTCTGCAGTAGCTAAAGGATGTGCTTTCTTGTCCTCCAGATTCAGGTTTTACCTTCCTAACATCACATGCCAATTAAAATAAGCAGATTCCTATAGCTTATGAAGTTTTATAAAACTCGAAGCCTTTTGCTTTGTCACAGGAAATAATATACAGCTGCAAGAAAATTAGAGATCTCATGTGCGTTTTTTCTGTTTTCTTCCCAATATTTGAGTATTTTTGCTTTGACAAGCCCAAATTCCTCCTCTTTTTGATTACCAGTTGATATCTAAATCACAGAGTCCCTGTTTGTGCTTCAACTCACACCCTTCTCCCCTTTCCATGTTGCTTCTGGAGTATGGAGAGTTGTCCATGCTCTTCTGTGCCATCCAATCTGTGCACTGACTTCTCCAGGGGAGGACTTTGTCCATACTCCAGAGGCATCGCCAGGTTACCAGCTCTGTTTTACCTCTCAGGTGGAGGAAATCTCTCACCAGAGGCTGTGTCCTTAGTCATCTCCCTCAGGAGTTAAGACTAACACCCCAGCTTTGCCCACTTTCATGCAGTTCCCTGGCAATATGAGGATCCTCAGGGTCTTGACCACCCTGCTTAATTCTGCGCCTGAATCAAGCACTTTCTCTTTATAGGTTACACAAGAACAGATGCTGGGCAATCTCCACTTTCCCGTCAGAATTCTTGGTCCAGTTCACAGCTTTGTTGTGGCACAAGCTACCACATGTCAGCTCCTCTTGCCTTTGGCACATGCAAGGCAACCCTCTCTTCTGCCACGGGTGGTTAAGCTGCCCTGAATTACACAGTATTTATTGCACAATAAGAATACACACACACACAGATGATTACTGTGACTCCTCATGGTGAGTTGTTTCAATGCTTAAAGCCTGTGGCTGGATGTGGAAGGTTTCCATCACCACCAGTTACTCACAAACTGCACACAAACAGATCCCTTACATTATGGTTTTGGAAATATTCCCCCCTTGGGCTTCTTCATTATCAGTTCAAGACGGCAACAATACAGTCCTATATCTGAATTATGAATGCCAGCCTCTGCCTGCTGCTGTGCAGCCATTCAGCCTTGCCAGAGCTCCTTAGATGGGTTTAATCCCAAAATGAGTTTTGAGGAATGAAGCCAAACTTTTACAGCAGCGCCAAAGTCTATTAACTGCCCTTTCCTCCCTACTCTTGTAGCTTTTTATTATTTTTATTTTTCGTGTGTTTTTTCTTCTGTTGAATAATTCAGCTAATAGGCTGGCACTGGAGTGCTTGAGAGCTGCTCCCTAATGAGGGAAGCAGCTTGCCAGCTTTTTATCTTTCCAGTCGTTTGACTGCAAACCCAACATTATTAACAAATCACCATGGAAGAGCCATCGCAATACAGAACAAAATGTTGTTGTCTTAACTTAAGTGGGCAAGGAAGAAAAAATAAACAGAATAAAAGAAACCCAAGCCCTGGCTGGGAAAACAAAGTGTGAAAGTAAAGTGTGCGTGGAAGGAAGTGATGGTAATAGAAATCTCTTTGCAACCTCATTCTGTCTCAGTATCTGCAAGCAGGAAAGCTGTATGGGAGAAAGGATGTAAACTTGCTGAAGAGACCTAATTCAGAGGATGAGTGTAGGTGTAGCTGTTGGCAGCTCTGTCTCTTGCCATGTTTTAATGAATAAAAGTTTGTATAGAAAGCTTTTTTTTCTTGGCCAACTTCACTATTTTTTTTTTAATCTGGATGATTTACCATCCATGTGACAGAGATGGGATTTAAAAAAAATAAGTATGTGATGCCTTTTTGCACATTGCTGAATCCCCTTTAAAATGGCATTGACATCACTTTTTCCTGAGTTTGTTCAGATAAAGATCTATGCTGACATATTTTAGATGAGCAGTTTAATCCGTGGTCCTCCCTGTATTTGTCCTTTCTTGGATGCCCAGGATTCAGCAGCCCTGGGTGCCTGAGGGGTCCCACGAGGGAGGACATTTGCAAAGTCACTCATCTCCTTTGCAGGGCAGTAAGTCAGGAACAGGCAGAAAGGCTGATGTGGTTCAAACGAGTCCTCTCTCGAGCCAGGACTTTGTCTGACACCAGAACCCTCATCTCAAATTCCTGCCCTGTGAAATTCTGCAGCTAAAATTACACCCAGTGCTGTGCCTGAGTTTGATGTTGTTAACATTGTCATGATTTCTGCAGTACAAGGAAGATACTCATCTTAGGACTTGGAGTCAAATTCTCACCTGTGGATGCAGGATGAGATGCTTAATTTGATAAGAGGATTTTATCTCAAATACTGACCTGAAAATGTACATCTAAAAACCTCGCACGTGGCAAGGTCCCAGTTTGACTAGGTGCTGTAAAAACATGGGTCCAAGAGATTGTTCTGATCTCATGAAGTATGTTTTCTCATTTCTTTCCTGTTATGTTGCCAGCATTTGCACAAAATGCAGAACTCTGAGCTGAATGGCACAGCTGGGTAAAATTTGGAGCTTCTGAATTGAGCTAACCTGGCTTGATTGGAAAATAAAATCCCACTCATCTGGCCTGTGACTGCTTTTAAAGGGTCCTTGGAAGATACAAGACTGAGTTAAATCAACCTTGCTATATGGACATCCAGGGAATTGCATCAAATTAGAATGGTTAAAGACCTGACTTGTTGTGTTTGTTTGGACTCAAAGCCTGGAGAAGGGAAATCGAGATGAGCAGAAATGATGATGCTAAGGAAAAAAAAGGGAAAACAGACAAAAAGAGTGATTGAGAGCTCATGGAGCATTGTTCAAAATGGGCCCTCAGGGAATGCAAACTCACAATTGTTGCTTCTGGAAGACAGATCCTCTTTTGTTTGCATGGATGTATTGCTGAGCATGCTCCCTCTGCTTCTTGCTCGGTTATAATCTGTCTCCTGTTTCACATCAGTCTTGCTCCTGTCTTAGTCCATCCTTCAGCTGCTGGCAGCAGGAGATGAAATACCCTTTGCTTTGCCTGGCAGGGATGTGTGTGATGTGAAGCCAGATGGCTGCCAAGACGAGCATTTGAGAGTGTCTCCACGTTATTAAATTGCAGCTGCTGTTTTTGCAATCAGAGGTGATGGGAGGGTTCCCAGCAGCAACCAAGAGCAGGTGGGCAAAGAGGGACATGTCTTGGTGGGGTGTGATTGAAATCCACTGGGACAGCTGTGCTCAGTCCCGCTCTAGGCTTAGGCTTTCCGTGGGACAGTGGGATCACAGGAATGGGTTTATTCTGCCTGCCCATACAGGTGGTGACCAGGAGCTTTGATGCACCAGCGTGATCCCACTGTAGCTGGTTGAAGCCAAACTGATTTCTGTTGTTTCTTGCTGTTTTTTCTTTGTTTTCCTCTTACTTTTCCTCTGCTGCATTACCTTACTAAAAATACCTAAAATCATATCATTTACTGAGCTGCTTCCTCTGCTTGTTCTTGTTCCAAGCACAAACATCCATCTCTCTCTAAACACCTCTCTCCTCTGCTCGAATTAATTCATTGCTTCAAAGCAGAACTTCGTCTTTAGGGAACCTTTTATTCCATAGTCCTGACTTGCCTCCTCCTGCACTAACAGGAGATTTGGCCCTCAAGATAGAGGTCTCGCTTGGTAATAGCTGAAGGGAAGGTCGATAATGCCATCATTCTCTAAACTGGATGTTGGAACATCCTGGCTTCTTGCTGAGAATTAGAAGGGCTGGTTTTGGTCAAGCTGAATCCTGTGTACCTCTGGATCCTTTTTCATTCAGAGGCCAGGGGGACATGCTGAAAGAAGACAAGTAATTACTGTACTTTCCCTGGCAGTAACCCTGAGCTTTTGGAAATCAGCAGCTTAAGGACTTTGTGTGTCCTGTGCAGTCAGGAAAAGGCAGAGATATTAGTTGCCTTTACGAAATTTAAAGACTTACCTCCTATTCCATGTTTCCCTCCTGTCTGATTCACCCATGGCACAGCCCTCCTGCAGTCTCGAGCTCAGAAGACAGGCTGAATTTTAGCTGATGTTGCTCTTGAACCAGGATGTTTCAGGGTGGGTCCTGCAGGTGATGAGTTTTGTTGTGTGCTGTCTCCTTAAGTTGTAAGTTGGCAAGGTGCCCTCTAGATCTGGATTGATAGCAGAAGTGTCAGAGTGTGGTGTTCTGGCTGGGAGCTTTTCATGGAAAATCCTGCTCTTCAGCTAAAAGGAAACAACAACAAAACAAAAGCCAGCTCAAGAGTCGTTGTAAAAGGACTCCTTGATGAAACTAGGTTAATGTAAAACAATGGAGCTTTGTTGATGATGTCATGAAAACTATCTCAGGAGAGGATCTGGCTTGTCATTTTGGAAGCCTGTGGTGGTGACAGTGGCCAAAGGTGGTGCCTGACTGGTGACCAGTGTCATGGTTAAACCCAGCTGGAAACTCAGCCCGACACTGCTGCTCACTCCCCTGGCATAGGATGGGAGAGAGAATTGGAAGAGTGAAAGTAAGGAAACTCGTGGGCTGAGATAAAAACAGTTTAATAGGCAAAGGAAAAAAGCTGTGCACACAAGCAAAGCAAAACAAGGAATTAATTTGCCTCATCCCATGGGCAGGCAGGAGTTCAGCCACCCCCAGGAGAGCAGGGCTCCATCATGTGTGATAGTAACTGAGAAAGGAAAACTCCATCATCCCAAAAATCTCCACAAAATCTCCCCTTCCTTCTTCTTCTGCCAGATTTATGTGTTGAGCATGACTCATGAGCGTGGTGTGGAACATCCCTCTGGTCACTTGGGGTCAGCTGTCCCAACTGTCCCCTCCTAACTTCTGATGCACCCCCAGCCTTCTCGCTGGTGGGGTGGTAGGGAAAGCAGAAAAGGCCTTGACTTAGGGTAAGCAGTGCTTGGCAACAACTAAAGCATCAGTTAGCAACATTATCCTGGTATTAAATCCAAACCAAACAGCATTACACCAGCTACTTGGAAGAAAATTAAGTAAGGTACTTTTTCAGAAGGAAGGTATGGAATTTCTACAGTTCTTTCCCTAGGATGACAATAGGCTCAGCTACACTGCACACAGCAGCTGTGCATGGAGCTGTCTCTGTTCTGTGTGTCTCTGAGACTGAGCCATATTTCATTCTATTCCATCAAAAAGTGTATTCCCCATTCTAAAAGATACTTTTTTTTATGTTTAGTTACAACCACGTATGCAATTGCATGTTTTCCGTGCATGTGTTTGCACACACGGTCGCTCTAATTCTGAGCCTAGCTATTCCCTATCTGTTGTGATCTGACTACAGCAAAAATTAAAATAAAGATTAGATTAGTTACCGTGGTAACAGCTACCCCCACTTCATATGACGCACGGATTCTGTGAAGCAAAGGAGCACATATCAATTTGCGCTCTTAATTTTTGGGACACTCAGGGCTCAGCTCTTCCCAGGAGGTCCTCTGATGACAGCAAGTGATATCTTCCCATTCCCAGCAGGCTTATCCTCTTTGACGTTTAGTTCATAAAAGCTTCAGAGATGCTGACACCATCTCTTGGTAGAAACAATCTCATTTTCATTTCAATTTATTTCTTAAAACAACAACAACTAAAAGAGCAGGAGGATGAGGAAAAAAGTCTGCTCTAGGGGATAGCGAGGCTGTGAGAGATGGATTTGCCCCCTTGGGAAGGGGAACAGCCAGGATCTTACAGGGCATCAGTGAGGAGGCTGAGTGAGTTCTGTGGCTGATAAGTAATTGCTAATGAGGGGGAGAATCGTCACATAACATCAGCGGGCATGAATTAGCAAAGTGTGCAGAAGAGGGGAACTGTCAGATGTGCTGGGCGCTCGCATCACTTGTTCTCATGACTGCCCATCAAGGTTTTAAATGTTTCTGCTTTGTATTGAAGAAAAATAAACAGCCCTGAGTGGATGTAGTCAGACTAATGTAGTCTTGTGGTGCCAGATGTCACTTGTTGCATCTTCCAGCTATGGGATGTTTGAAGGTGTAGGATGAGATGAATTGTAAGGTCTGCAGGAGAAGAGCACATGAAGAGATGATACACTTGGCTGCAGTTAATGATTGCTGCTGCGTGTCTTTGCACTCCACAGGGATAATGGGTCCTTTTGGTTCCTGCCCATGGGGCACATATTCATGTTGTCTTTCAATTTGCATCCTTGGTCCTTGCTGAGAATTTATTCCAGAGCTATCACAGCTCCCAAAGTTGCATCTTGCAGTGCAAAGGGCACAGCTATGAGCCTGCTGGTAATGAAAAGGTGAGAAGGGAAGGTCTGGGAGCTGCCTCCACTGGCACTCTTCCCACATTTTCTATCCATAGCAGTGCGCCATTTTTGTCTCTGTCACCCAAACAAATGTATTTTAAACCCCCACTTCCAGAAAAAAACTGCTACTCCTGGGGACATTGGGTATCTAGTTCAGTCACAGACTGAACAACCCACCAACCTAAAAACCCACAGACTTTGGCAGGGTGTTTTGAAAAGGAGAAGTGGAAAATAAGTTTATTAACACCTCAGCTCTCTGTATCTGGCTTACTCATAAAAATCAATCTCTGTTGATCTGTCTAGCAATGTGTGAACCTGCCTGATGGCACACCTCAGCCCTCCCAGCTGGAAGCCCAGCTCAGGGTTTCTTGCAGCCTTTTCCAGGTGTGCAGATGTACTAGTTTGAAATCAAACCAGTGGGAGATCACAAGTCAGAATTATAATTTAATAGGGAAAAAATTAAAATAAATAAATAAATGCAGTAGTACAAGAACACTGACAAAAACAGAATACAACCTGACACCCTATGGTGGTAGCAGTCCAAGCAGAGTGGTTCTGTTGAAGTGGTGATCCTGTAGCAAAATGGGTCTGAAGATCCAGCAGCAGCTCTGTCCTCTGGGAGTCCAGTAGGTAAGCGCTGCAGTGGCGTTTAGAGTCTCAGCTTATATCCAAGATGGAATGCTTGGTTCCTCCCTCTGGGTGGAGCATCTCACAATGGGATGGTGAGTCATGGGATGAGGCCTGATGGCCCATTAACAGGAGATAGTCCAGGAGGGAGTTATCTGTGAGTCATGGGCAAGGCACTGATGCGCCATTAACAGAAGAAAATCCAGAGGGAGGGAGGGGACAGGGAGCACTGCCTCACCTGGTTTCAACAGTTCATGAAGATGGTGATAGAATATACTTCAACCCAGGACAGCAGACTGTGGTACCTGCTTGTCCACTTCAGGGACTGGGAAAAAGCTTGGGGCATCTCAGCAATGTGGTCAGGACTGGATCTAACAAGGCTGTTTCTAAAGGTGGGATGGGGAACCAGAGGCTCTTGTGAAACGCTAAATCTTCCATTGTCCTGATTTTCCCTTGGAAAACCCATTAGGAAGAACTTCTTTTGGGGCAGCGGCATAACATGCTGAAAAAGGACAAAATGTCCCAGCTCACACCAGAGAGGCAGCAGTATAGATTGAGGTGTCTGTGCCGTCACAGCTGTAAGAACAGAATATATTATGAGTGCTAATTATATTAATTAAAGTTGTGCTGCTGTTTGTGGGAACATTTCCAGAGAGAAATGCAGATTTTCCCCATTGTTTTATTTCCAGACAGAAGCTGGAGGCCTGACAGGGGCGGAGTCTGTACAGCACAGAACATACGTGCTGCGATTTCTGAAATGGAATAAAATACCCAAAGTGTTTTAAAAATGTGGTCACTGAAAGCAGTATTCCTTTCCTTTTGATTGATTCCCCAGAGATTTTGAAGCATGAAGCATGTTTCCTTGCCCTAGGAATCCCTGACTTGAGCTGTGCACAGAGATGCCTGTCCTGGGACCTGCTTTGTGCCTCAGTTTGCCTCCAGTTTCAAAAAAAGGAAATGGAGATAATTAATCTTCCTATCTCCTTGTTTTATTTGGGACACTGAATATTCAGGACCTTAGGCTGTGTCTTTGCATAGCCTGACACTATGGGACTGTCATTTATCACTCAAGGGACACCGCAGCTGCAAAGGCCATGCCAAGGCCAGCGCGACACTGCTCCAACATTGCTCTCTCTACTCTTTTCACCTTGGCACTACCTTACCCCCGGGTGGATTTAGTGCTCTGCCTAGGCTTAGGCATCCACCTAGGATTAGGGTTTGGGTTCCACTTAGGGTTAGAGTTCAGAAATCCACAAGGCCCACGGATCCAGGGACATTTCAGCTGCAAAGGCCATGCCAAGGCCAGCCTGACACTGCCCCAACATTGCTCCTTCTGTGCTTTTCACCTTGGAACCAGCATTACCCCTGAATTGCTTTCTAGCTCCGCTTAGGGTCAAGGTTAGGGTTACGCTTAGGGTTAGGGTTGAGAAAACCACAAACCCCACAGATCCAGGGACACTTCAGCTGCAAAGGGCATGCCAAGGCCAGCGCAGCATTACCCTAAAATTGCTCCCTCTGTGCTTTTCACCTTTGTACCAGCGTTACTCCCAGGTGGCTTTAGTGCTCCACCTAAGGAAGCATTGTCATCCCCAAAGACATGCTCCTCTCTATTGTCTGGGAGCAGCCTTGGGCTCTGGAGGTCCCCTCTGGCTTCAGAGTTGAGCTGTGCTGGTTTTTGACCTTGCAGTTTCTCCTCCTTTCAGCCCTTCCAGCTCAGCTCAAACGCCAAGGGCATCTCTTGGGGAGCACTGCTGTAGGTTTCACAAAGCTCTCACCACTGTTTGTTCCTTTCTCCTCCTTCCCCGTCACCAGGGCCTCGCTGCTGAAGCTCGATCCAGGCACCATCTCCAAGGGACAAGGTCCTTTGTTGCGCAGCGCTCTCGCCTCGGGGATGAGAGGGCAGCTGCAGGAGGGAGGAATGGGCTGTCTCTCGGCACAAGTGCTCTATTTATGGGCTCTTAAGGACTCTCAGAGTCCCGGGTGTCTCCTTGCGGGGGCTGCAGAAGACATTGTCTCTCCTGCTCGTGTCTCCTTACCAACGTGAGCTGCCGTGGGGTGGGGGCTGGAGGCATCGCAGGGTACCTGAGCCAGCTCCTGTCTCCTGCTGACGCAATCGCCTCAGCTGTCTTATCAGCCCCCGTTTGCAGAGCAACCTCAGTCTGACCTGGCCAAGAGCGTCTAGTTTTCCGTCTGAATTCCCTTACAAGTAGCCAACTCTTGCCCTTTCTTCAGCAAGCACACTTCTCCCTCTCCGCTTCCCAGCCTATTTTCTTAAAAGCTTGTAAGAACACAATCTCTCTCCCAGACTGGCTGGGGGGCCTTATGTGTTTTCAGCAAACCTCGTCCTTTTGTGCTCTGAGCATCTGAATAGTTAATGCAAAAGGTGAAACTAGTGGAGGGGCCAGATCTAGTAAAACCTAAAAAAAAAAAAAAAAAAATCTCTCTTTAGTTAAATGCCTTTTTTAAAACTGGCAAAAGCTGATGCAGGAAGGAAGATGTGTGTGCTGTGTCCAGTCAGCAATGCTGGTGTTTGCCTGCTCTCTTCAGCACCTGGCCTTGTATTGGCATTCCATCTTTGTCTCATCAGAATGAGAAAACCTGTTCGGCTCCCTCACAGCTTCTGACTTAAGGAAGAAGAGTAGAAATAGATTTTGGGACTGGAAAAAGGGCTTTGTGAAGACTTTCCTGCTGCCCCAAGGTAAGCTTGGTGCATTACTAGCATCAGCACATGTACTTTTCTACATCACTAGATACAATAATGGTTATGTGTCCTTACAAGCTGCAGATTCAGACGGATCACTTGGTATATGGTTTGCTACAGAGAGAGAAAATGCGGACAAAGACCTTATCAGTATGATACGAGTGAGGGAGAATGGTTGGAAAAAGAGCAGTTTTAGTCCTACTACAGCCTAGTGATGAGATCCAACACAAGCCATTTCATCTCAGCGTGTAGAACAGGACCAGGAGGATTTCTTTTGTGGCACATCTGAGCTGACTGTCAGCACCTTTTGGAGGAGCTGGATCCTGTCCTGAGGAGCAGCTACAGCTGCACTGACCACGGTGGTCATTCCCACCCCAGTAACCTTTGCAAGGCAATGTGGGACACAGAGCTGGCCTTGCCCATCAGAGGCACGGAAGCAGGCAGCAAGGTGTTTATGATATCCTACATGTTATCCCTCACTGCTGCAGCCCCTTGCTCCCACTGCCCCAGCAGCTCTGGTTTAGCCATGTCTAAAAGATTTAGTGCAGCCATACTCGCTATTGCTCTGCCTAATCTTCCCCATTTCCAGGGATATCCAGCTCTTTCTTTGGTGTACCAAAGATTTGAGCCTTTCCATCTTTCAGCTTGATACCTTTCTGGGCATATGTAATTTAATACTTACAGCAGTTTTTCTGAGGCACAATGTGTTGTGCCTCCCAGTACAAGCCATCTCTGTTGGCTCAAAACTGCAATAACAATTATCTTTAATAATCTTTCTTGTTCAGCTTGTATGAGGGAGCTTAGCTACAGAAGATGAACTTGAGAATTTTCCTAGTCCATGTCTGATACGATCCCAGGCTTGCTTCTATTTCCTACTCCTTTGTAATAATTAGTTGGTGGTGAAACCTGAGTGGAGGTTGTCTGGGCTCAGAAATGTTTGCTTCCTATGACATATGAAAACAGAAGGAGAGTGGATGAAAAACAGCGGGTCACTGTGCTCTCACAAGAGTAACAGAGACAAACAGCAGCTCGTCTTCATCCTGAGATAATCACTTGCAAAGTTAGAGCTTTACAGGTGGGATGTGTCAGCTGCGGTCTTGGGAAGAGTTCCTGCATTCTGAATCAGTGCCCAAACAGGTCAGCTCAGCAGGTGATGAATACCTGTTTCCATCTTCTGCTTTCTGGTGGCAGATCTTCACCTGAACCAGTCAAAAAGTCTTCCTTTCCCTCATGGTCCCTTTCCCCAGGCAACCTTGCTCTGCTCTCACAGCCCAGAGGCCCAGGAAGGTGGTGTCTGTGTGTGAAGCAGAGGAGGGAGACCCGTATGGGGTTCAAGGAGGCTGCAAGTGGGGAAGAGAGGAGGGAATCATGCTGGTACAAAGTGTGATGAGCCTCTGGGAGCTCAGGTCTGGCAGGACAGGATGGGATGCTGCTCTGGGGAGAATGGTCTTGGTAATGCCAGAGCTGTCTCCCCCATCCTCACACCTACAGCCAAAGGGGTTGCTCTGGCTGGAGCTGATGCTGCCCAAAAAACTGTCTTGTGTCATTGAAAATCCGGGAGAAAGAGGAGGCAATCAGCGTTTCTCACACATCTGCCTAGTGGCTCTGGGGATTGCAGCTGGTCTGTGGGAACATTACAGGATCCTGATTCATAAAGGCTGACCACAGGTTGCCTTTACTCCTTTGCTTTCTGCGGGTTCACCTGTGGATGAGCTGAGCTGTGTGTTGTTTGACAGAAATTGCTTCAGACACTGTTTATGTCTCCGGCTGGACCTGGGAGACCTGAGTGAGTGCCCACACAGCAGCGCTGGGGACACAAGTGCAGTGGGGGTGAGAGCCTGCAGTGCTGGAGACATGAGACTGCACTCCAAAAAGCATGAAAAATAGCTAAAAAGAATGTCTTTAGAAGGGTCTAAAATACAGTGGTGCTGCCCAGGCAGGGGAATTTTACAGAAAGCAAAAGGAAAAAAAGGTAAAGTGTGAGCTTGGGCTCATTTTGCAAACTGGCCTGAAGTCAATCTGTGTCCTTCACATCCCAATGAATCCCTCTCAGGCACTGGGTGTCTCACCTGGAACATTCACCGGGTGTCCAGGGGCACTTGGCAGGGAAAATAAGGCTTCAGCAGGTGTCAGGAGCTGATACCTTATTGTGGATTCCTTTTCCAAATGAACTGATGGCTGTTCTGGTCTCAGCCACGCCATTTTCCTCCCATCACAAAACATCTCAGCAGCGAAATAGACCTTGTTATTTATGTTTTGGGATTGCGGCTCTCTTTGAGAGGCTAAAGCAAGCTTAAAAATCCAATTTTTCTTCAGGATAGAAGACTTCAGTTTGAAGTTATGTTTTTGTGTGGGCTTGATGCTCTCAGGCCAGGTATGTGCTTGGGATGTCTGTGGGTTTTACACTGACTGTGGTTTCCTTTAGCAGCTGCTGGATTCTTTTAGGGGTTGATGCTTCTGCGGGATCCCTGCAGCCATCTTCAGGCCCCAAAGTCTCTGCTGGAAAGCTGGGATGTCTGCCCTGTTTAATCCACATGCCAGCAGGCCATGGGACCTGGTGCCAGTCCTTGGGCAGTCTAGGAGGAAAGCAGGCATCCAGTCTCTGCAAAAAAAAAAAGCTGAGATTCGTGGGGTGTAGGATGTTTTGGGTGAAACCCTGCATGGTTTTCTTGGTGTTACAAGGGTATGAAAGGCTTCTGGTCATCTTTGCCTGGTTCTGCCAGTCACATCTCCATCCCAGGAATCCTGGCAGCCAGTGCTGCACTGCAAATGCAGAGCAGACAGCTTCCTGCCTTGAAAAATTGGGACTCTGGTGTGGGTTGGGCCTTCTGGGCTCCAAGGGGGTCCCCTGTGTGATTTCTGTCCCTGCACTGCTCCTGTCATGTTTTACCTTTGGTCTGGGTACTGTCCTGGCTGCACTGTGATTTTTAATGCCACTGTTAGCAGCAGGAAGCTGCACACAAGCTTATGTTCAGTATTTTCTCCGTGAAATCAGCAGCTTTCCTGGCTGTGCCCCAGTCTGGGTGTTGATGTGTTTCTCTCTGCTCCAGGCTAGAAGCAGCACCTGCATAGCAGTCAGCTCTGAGGTGATACCTACTGGGCAGCCTGCTCAACAAATTATAGGTTAGGCAAATTAAAAGCAAATGGAAAAAGGAATGATAACAAGCAGAAGGGGTGGTTGCTGGCACTTTCTCAGGATATTTAATTCTTGGCTGATTCATACTATTTTTCTCCATCTTTTACGTTGCCTTCCTTCCTTCACTTTGCTGCAGAGGGATCTCTGGATGCCTGGTGGGGCTGGGTGGAGCTGTGATGTGCTGGGTGGCTTCTGCTCACTCCACAGTGAGGTGGAGGCTCAGAGCATCACCTCTCCCTCATCCCATCCCCACCACACCTGGCTGCCCACTGCCACAGGCTGGTCTGAAATGAGAGCTCTGAGATGCCTGGGCAGAGGCACATACCTGTTGCTGGGTCCAGCTGGAAAGGGTATGAATAGGCCTTAATTATTTTTTTGGCCAGGTTTCCCTCAGAACTGAGGCTCACATGGTGCTGTTCATGTGTCGATGTCTTTGTGTGTCTCTCTGCTTTGCTTTTGTTTCTCTCTCAGTTCATCCCTGCTCTGTGCTGAGGGTGTCCTGCTCTTGCCCTTCCTTGCCCTGCTTCCTGCTCTCACAAGGGCTGGGGGTATGGTTGGGAGAGACCAAATAAAATACTCATTTGACTTCTGCTCTGGCAGATGAAAAAGCCATATCAAAACCTGAAACAACGCGTGGGGCAATTCTGTCTGCCTTGGAGGGACCAGCAGCCAATTCAAATGCTCTGGTACCTTACTGGAATAATGTTAAATCCCACAAAGATTCCTGCCACCCCAAACGAGGTTTCTCTCTCCCTATTTTATTCCTTGTGCCTGGAGAGCAGAGGGAGGTCCCAGCCCACTCAAGAGTCTCTCTTCTGGAAATGAGCCCCAGTACTGAGAGTATAAAACTTTGCAGCAAACCCATAAATTTCCATGTAATGTTTCTTATGAATTAACCTGGATTATACTGCAGGTTTTGTTAATGTTTTCTAACAAACCTGCCACTCGTGATATAACAATCCAGTCAAGCCCTATCTGGGGGAAGTGTGTTGTGTTAATTTTTAAAAAATGTTTATTTCTCCTGCAGTTAGTCCTTCTGCTCCTCTCTCCCCACACAGACATTTCTGCCATTAAAGGGCATCAGAGTCAAGTTTATGTCATCTATAAAACCAGGTCGTTGTCAGTTCAGTTTCTCTGCAGCTGTTTCTATTCCTCTGGTCATTCAGATGGCTGCACACTTGGAGTAAGATGCAGAAAAGGAGAGTTTATGGCTGGACAGATGAGCCAGGGAGACTGAAAGACTCAAAATATAATTAACCATGTGTTGCAGAAGGGGTCAACAAGGTGCAGAGAGATCATGTCATTCCAAAGGTGCCGTGTGGGATTCGGGGCAGAGGCAGGAAGAAAAGGCATTCCTGAAGTCACAACAATCTTTTGTCAGTCCCTGTCTGGTGTGGGAATCCCTCTCCTGAGCTGTGGGTGGTGATCAACAGCAGCTGAGCAAAATCTCCCGATCAGGAAAAACAACCAAAACTCTGCTGCGTGATGAACACGGGGAGGGTTCGAGTTTGGAGGTGCCTGTTTTTCCCTGGGCTGCTCCAGAGACCCTTGGGAGTTTGCCTGCTGGGAGCTGAGATCCTCAGGGGTCCCCATCCTTGGCTCCCTGTCCAGCATGAGCTGAGGCTGTACTGGAGCAGCTCTGGAGGAAGCACAGAGGTGAGTTAGATGAGAAAAGCATCTCTGTGTGTACTGCACTCGTACATCCCCTGGATGACCTGCTGGATGACCCCTGGAGGGAGCAAACAAGTGAACTGAACCCAAAATGCTCAGCACTCTGGCTGAGCCAAGGGCTGAACAGTTTCCTTAGCAGCAAGGAGGTTGCTGTGTTATGGGGGATAAATAGTTACACCTGAAATAATGCTCATAGATTTCCAGGCATTGATCCAGCTTGGCTTGCAGGTCTTGGGCCTGGGAAATAGGCTTGAATGGTTATAAAAGGTATAAATTACTTTAAATTAATCATTGATTTAATCTGTCTCTCCAGAAAGCAGGATCACCGTGCTGTTGAATCAGGAATAAGCTGCAGTTGCATAAAGAACTATTTGAAAAATGCACATACTCAGTACTCTGGCTTTCTGCTCTTTCTGTGAAGCACTCACCATTCCCCACTGAGATGAGTAGGTGTTGTACAAGCCCCAGCAGCAAGCAGAAAACCTCACAGGGAAGTGCCAGCGCACTTTCAATCCATCCAGCACCAAACTGCACTCGTTGGAACATGCAGAGGGGCCAGCAGAACATTCCTCCTGGGTCAGTTAGAGATGGGGAGAGCATTTGCCTCCAATTGTATAAAATTGGGGTAAATGTGACAAACACCCAGGTGAGCCTGTGATCCTTCTGTCCCTGGGGATGCCCTGAATTTCCTCATGGGTGATCTGGTGGTTAAAACAGTGGAGACAGAGAAGATATGGAGGCCTTGGTAAGGTGAAGATCATCAGGAGGATGGAGGCCTTGGAGAAGATGCTGGAGACTGTCTGAAGAGCTTCTTCCCTGCCAAAGCAGTGCTGACTTCTCTTGTGGGCAGCCTGGGAGCTGGGGGAGCAGAAGGGGAAGGCTGGAGGCACACGCAAGAAGTTCCCCCGCAATAATTTCATTGGAGGAAAGATGACAGCAAGGTGATGGCTAGGCTAGACAACTTTCTCAGGGAGCAGAAAGAAGCAAAAAGAGAAATGCTTAATTATTTACAGACTTTTGTAAAGATGTGGCAAGTCACTGAGCTGCTGCACCTAATGAGGTAGCAGTCATGAGCTGGCTCCTTTCAGCACTGCCTCAGAATGCCCCAGGCCTTTCTCTTGGGTGCAGAGGAAAACACACATGAACTGAAAGCTCTCCCCGAGGTATCTAATGAGGTGCCCCTTGTTAGCTGAGTCTCCAGAGCTGCCTCTGTGTGTGCTCCCAGCCTGTGCCCTGCACAGTAAAATTGATGCGTGGTGCTGCTCCACAGGTCAGTCCGTAATTGGAAAGGGATGGGAGCGTGCAGAGTCAGACCCCGAGAAGGGAGGAGGGAAGAAAGTCTGCATGAAAACAAACAGCAGTCATTAAGAAAGGGGTTCTTTCAGTGGAGAACAGCTCTGTGCTGGCAGGGCAGGGGCTCCAGGTCAGAACTGCAAATGAGCACTAAGCAGAAGCCCAGATCCCCATCCCTATCTCTGAGGAGGCAGGGAACGTTCAGTTCTCATCTTACTAGAAAGCCAGGGGAAAGCTTCTATACCCCCTGTCCTCTTTTAGAGCAATTAAAGAGCACACATGAAAGATGAGGGGGAACCTTGTGTTCAGAGGAGACTATTTCACTCCTTCTCTACTATCACAGAAACAATCCTCCAGTGTCTTTCCATCAGTTGCGTTTATTCATTTTTCTTTCTCTTCCTTTAATCATGTTTGCAGCATCTCAGGCTTTTCAGAAAACAGCTGGAGAGTTCATCCTGTGTCCGAACACAGGATGTATTTTTAGGGCAATCTCTCACTTCTGGGCATGAGAAATGGTTGCAATTCCACCCTGGCTTCATTACAAACTGCAAGTCTTTCCCCAGCAGTTTGCTTTGGCATTAACCCCCTCCCTCAGTCAAGCCAATGCCAGATAGACTTTCTCTCCCAGCCCCAGTTTCTTACTCTCAGCCTGAGCTGCTGTTTTTTTTATTGCATAGTTTGATCTTCGGGATGCTGTATACATGGACAACTTTTTTCCAAATAGCTTAAAATGGTGGTGAATAATTCTAGGCACCACTTCTACAGCCCAAGGAATAGATAAAGAGCAACTCCTCACACAGACAGGTTAAGGGTCCTTACTCTCTTTTTACTGGTGATTTAGTGTGAAAAAGTGTGAAACCCTTTATCTTCTGCAGAGCTTAGGGAGTGCTCAGCTGGTGGCTGCCAGTCCACTAGGCAGTGTGGTGGGGTAGGATGTTCACAGTATCTTTGCAGTTGTGCTGTGTCTCTGGGTGATGCACAAAATCTGGGCCTCAGTTTCCTCCTGTGCCAAATGCATGTATCACCATTCCCCTGGGCTCTTTGAGACAGAAATCCCTTACATCTGTGTGTTCATGCAGCACCCGGCACATAAACACACATTCAGCCCCTGAGCTCTGTGGAAGGGCTGAAACGTTAGCGTTACAAAAAGCAGACTGAAAGGGGTTCAGGGAAGGGTTGTGTGGCTCTGACCACATCAGTGCTGCTAGAAAAGAGCTCCTGGTAAACCAACATCTGTTTTCAGTAGCATTTTGTGGTTTCTCAGCTCCACATGTCTTGCTGAAGAGTATGTCAGACTTAATCAGAACTTCACATTATCCATTATCACATTAGTGGTGATAGCCGAGTTCTGGTCTGAATCAGTCTGCTGGGTGAGGAGTTAGCAGGGTCTCACTCATGACCAAGGCAGCTCTTCCATGCCTGCACTCTCTGCACATGGGATGGGAGAGGGAAATAGTGCAATTTCAGCAACTTACAAAATTAAACAGCACTAAAAAGTGTCTCCAGAAAGGTGTCTCTCCCTGGCTTCTGTCCTGCCCCATCAGTTATTATCCAGCTATGGCAGGTGAACAGCACTTCCTCATATCTGCTGGCAGAGTTACAGGCTGGTGGTGCTCATCCAGGTCCCTCTGCTCCAAACCCACCAACTCAACACCTCCTGGCATGTCTCTGAAATGGTGTCACAGGAGAGAGGTACATTTCCTAGTTTGCTGGTATATGGATCCCACCACTCTGTAAATGGTGTGGTGAAACAGGAGCCTCTGCTGTGTGCCTGTTGTTTAAAAGAAGAGGTGGCTGCTCTTTCACAGGAGCTGGAACCTGTTTGACTTGGGGTACCTCACCTGTCTCTTCAGCTACTGTTGACAAAACTCAGGAGTTAGAGGATCACAGTGCTGCTTTCTGCTGAGGATCTGATTCCAAAGCCTGCTGAGTTAATCGTGTACGAGCTGCCATAGTCTTTATAGCACATGATTACCAGAGGATGTCTTTTCCTTCTCCGGATCCTGCTCTTGAAGGATCCCTTAGCTCCACGTCTACCACCTGCAGCGAATCTCAAAGCTGTGGGAAGCAGTTGTTCCCTACAGACCAGTGGGTGGCTATGGGGACTTGAGGGGCTGTGCTTCTCTGTGTCTGCTACAGGCAAACACAGGACTTCTGGTCTGTGGTGTCTGAGGGCTGAATCCTGCCTGGCAGCAGGTATTTGGAGGGAGAGGAGAAGCTACTCACTGCTGATGATGCTGGGAAGGAGATGTAGGAACAGAGAGGAACAGAGAAAGATTAGGTGTATTAGGAGAGAGGCTTTGTGGCACAGCTAATGAGTTGGATTCAAGTGTTTTAAACAGATGCTTCTCCACGCTCCATGTAAAATAAAACTTGTGCAGGCACAATGGTGCTAGGCAGGGTTTGACGTGATGACCTTACAACCACTTCACTGAAGGATGTGATTAATGACCTGTGCTTTGTCATGGTGTAACTTGATATCCCACACTGAGGTGGCAGAGACGTCTGCTCTCTACCAGAGGATAAATATTCACAGGGCAGCATCCTACAGCCTGCTGAAGTCACTGCAACCAATTCCATGAAGTTCTGTGGGATCTGGATAAGCCACAGAAGGATCCAAACAGTTCTTTATGCACCCCACAGTTGAGGAGATAAGATATTCATTGAAAAGCTTTTCAGACCTTCACATAAGCGACTTTCCAATTCTCATCTTTAATTTTCACCTAATTCTTGCTTATTTTGCTGCTCTGAAGAGTTAAGGACTCACCTTAAGAAGTATTCTGTTATACCGTAGATCCAACCATGGGAGACCCGAAAGTTTTTGCAAGCCACAAAAACCTTTAAGAGATCACACCTGTGTCCAGGCTGTTAGAGATTTTGAAGAGACATGGACCCTATCACCCTGACATTGCTTTTCTGCCTGTATTTCTGGGTCCTAATCATCCTTGTAGACTGTGTGCTGCCTTTTAACGCCTCAGCCCCTGGGTGAAGATGGTTGGATGAGAACCAAAAGCGTCAGCGCCCTAAGCAGTGACAATAGACTGATCAAGGACACGTCTCCTCTTCAGACAGAAACACCATCTGTTCATGATGTTGAGTCCGACATCCCTCAAAGCTAGATTTTCCAAGAATCCAAGCTGGCGACAGTAATGTGATTTGTGCTGCTGGTAATTAGTATCTCTTGTGGTCTGGCATGCTACAAGTTGACCATCAGGTGGATATAACAGGCACAAATTAGGTTTCTTTTTGTTGGCTCACAAAGCAGCATCAGATCTGTTCCAAAGGGGTTTGGTATCCG
The DNA here is from genome assembly GCA_013396875.1 of Vireo altiloquus. Lineage (NCBI taxonomy): Eukaryota > Metazoa > Chordata > Aves > Passeriformes > Vireonidae > Vireo > Vireo altiloquus. The sequence goes on along the minus strand of VZRF01009549.1, from coordinate 20,194 downwards.
TGTCCAGGGACAGGCTGAAAGCTATAATTCCTCATTTTACCCATAATATCTTAGCCTGCTTCCACTAGGAAATAGATTCTGTTGGTCTAAATCACCATGTGGCTGCTTTTCCCCACAGGGATGAGAGAAGTGAACATATTTATGCCTGAGGCACCTGAGAGCACGTTTGCAGTCAGGCTCTGATGTTGTCCATGGCTCAACTGGGCAGCAGTACCTTGCTTAAAGGGGTACTAGAGTGCCTGGAAGACACTGTGTGCAGGAAAATGGATCCCTGGGTATATTTGGTTCCCCAGGCTGAGCTCATGTGGTCCATCCCCCACAGTCAGAAGGTGGCACAGCTGGCTGGCCTCTCCCTGTGCATAGGGCTCAGCCCCAAGAATGGTTATTGTTTCCTCTCAGATTCCATCATCTTCGTTTTTCTTCATCATCAAAATTCCACTGCTGGTTTGTGATGCCACCTGAATCCCATCCTCAGGAATGTCCTCAAAATCACCTAAGGCATGCTCCCAATAGCAGAGCATAAATCCTTCTGGAAGGGCAGTTCCTTCTTCTCATGATGCCTCGTGTTTGGGGCCTGACTCTGTTCCCATGTGCATCTTGTGTGCATGGTATCCCATGTTCTTGTGCTGATACCCAAATGCAGATCAGATGCATTGGTGTATTCTTCCTGGAGTAGAAGAGAAAAATAAGGAAAACTATCATAACATGTAATAAATCGTATGTGATGTATAATCTCTAGCATATAAAGCACACTCTGATTTCAGTTTATAAGGAGCAAACTGTCCTTCAACAAAAATCTCTACCAGAACTTCTTTTAAAGAAGAAGGTGTAACACTGATGTGTCTGATGAACAGCATTTGAAATGATGAAGCAATGCTGTTGATGGGCACACTCTTTGGTTTTGTCTCTTCCAGATCAACTGCACTTTGGTGAAATCTGGCTGGCAGAGAGAACTACGATGCAACAGAGGATGATGAAGTGGGTGTTTGCCTCCTGGGTGAACAAAACCACGTATCTTCAGGCCTTCTCTTCCAGTGACGCTGCTTGCTAATTAGACTGTCAGTGGGAACCTCTGAGAACTAAACAGAATAGACATAATCCTCCCTGCAAGGTAATTAAAAATATTTGCCCCTGGCTGGTAACTGACCCACTGATTTCCTCCTGTTTGAGAAAGCTTTATAAAAAATTACTGAGCTGTTTGTGTAACAGGACAGCCACTTGCACAGATGTTTCCTGTCTACTCACCTTTCAATGATGTCATGGGAAGGAGAAACTCGTTGGAAATTCTGGAAGCCTGTTTAGTTTGTTTGTTTGCTTGTGTATTTGTGTGTATGTGTGTGTATGTGTGTGTGTGATGGGAAAGAACTATCTTCAGGTTATTTAAAAACCCATAGCAAACCACAGAAGTGTTTTGGTAGACCACCAGATTAGAGGGTAGGGGCAAAGATTTAGTGATGCTGAACATCAGGCTGGTGGTACCAGCTGAGATCCCCATCTGTCCAGGGCCCAAATCCCAAGCGGTGTGGCATGAAGACAGCTCTTTACACCTTTCTCAGGCTGTCTTCCAGCACTGTTATTGGAGCCCTTCTCTGAGGGGTTTGAGCATGAGAAGCTCTGGGCATGGGAGGATAGGTTGATGGAATCAGGGACAGTTGGCCTGGATGCTTTAGGTCACAAAGACAGTGCTGCTCATGGTGAGAGAGCTCCCAGGAGGCAAAAGGTAGGAATCATCCCTGCTGAGATGCACCGAGTACATTGGGTGTTGTACTTATCCTGAGGGAGACTAGGCACAAAGTGTGCTGTGATCTCTGATCAGAAAAGCCAGTTTCGGTCCATATTCAGAAAAGAGAAAAGTTTTATCCCTGCCATGAGAAAAATCATATGGGACTAGGTAAAAAATATCTGTTATTCTGCCTGAACAGCTTTCAGTATCACAGATTAGGAGGACAGTGGCAAACCTAGAGCAAGCTCTCCTCCTCAGATCACTCCCAGTGTTAACATTGTGTGCCTGGAGCTGCAGCTGGTCTGTTGTGTTAGACAGGTCCAGCTGTGTCTGCGTTCTGGGTGTGAGCACATTGATACTGGTGTTGTCCACAGTAGAGTCCTGTGATTTTAATTACACAATGTGCAAGGAGGTGTGTCCTTCACGAGTTTAAATCTGCATAGTAATTTCACAGCTGCCTCTAGGAATGACAAATACTTTTTTTTTTTTTTGCCTCCTTTTTGATGTTATAGACACATAAACATTGCAGAAATTGGCCTTTGCCTCTTCTGAATTTCCAGAGACAGCACAGGACACAGAGCCATGAGCCAGTGAGGATCCTGCCGTAGCTCAAACTTTCACACAGACATGGCAGCATTTAGAGCTGGTTTGGAGCAACAGCAGGTTCAGCCTGGCAGTTCCTTCCCTTGAGAGGCAATTAAACTGCAGATTCACAGAGAGGTGCCAGATCTGGAGACCTCGTGGAAATCTGCAGGGGGACGTTTCTGCAATGACCTTTGTCTAATGATCTTGCTAAGGGACACAAACTCCCTGGCATTCTGTCCCTCTAATGGGCATGGTCCAGCAGGCAGCAGCACAGGCTGTGCAGTTTGGTCCTGTTGTGCTGAGGGATGGGGCTGCTGGCCTGCTGCTGTTCTCATGGATGCTGCTTCTGTGCTTTCCCTCAAGTGTTAGTCCCAACTAAAATCCTTTGGAACTTCTACGGAGCATTCTCACCCTTCCCACCCTTTTTTTCAGTCATTCTTGCATAGAGAAAAACCTCACATAACCAGTGTGATATCCAAGGGCTTCATATTGTGGCAGTCACCATGCTGACCTGCTTCAGGGCAGGAGGTGGTCGCACTGAAGCCCAGCCTTGGTGGGTGCAAGAGTGCCTGAGACAGATTTTTGGGGCTGAAACCAGAGTCAGGACCTGACAGTGGGAAAAGACGAGCAGGCAATGTTGCCTCACATTTAGAAAAATCTGACTTCAGCTAATTTCTGAATTCAGCAAAAGCTGGGAACAAACAGTTTCTCCCAGAGGAGTATTATTTCTAGTCAGCACAAGGTTAGGATCTTTCCTCTAAAGAAGGCAGGGCTTCCCAGTTCCTGGCAAGTTGGAAGCTAGAAACCATCAGTCTGGCAGAACCCCCTTGGCAAATCATGAATGCTCATGAGCTATCAAAGCTCTGCAAGGAAATGAATCTGCTCTGATTTATACCGGTGGGAAATCTAGCCTTTAATTTTAGTTCTTGAATTAGCAGTTGTTTTAATCACATGAATGCAGTCTGCCAGTTGTCAGGGCCACATATGCGGAACACAGAGTTACAATACCAGTGGAGCCCGAAATATCTAATATTTCAGTAAAGCCTTTTCTGGGGGTTTATGGACCATTAAGAAGAAAGTGTAATGGAGAGTCATGCAACAGCCAAAGGGAATCAGGAGCAGCCTTCTTCATCACTGCTTTGTGCAATTAGGGAACAACTGACAGGTCGTTTAGTATTAATTGGCCCCCTCAGAGCCTGAGCTTTATGAATGCTGTTACACAACGTGGGAGCAGTGGGCTCGAATCAATGACCCTGACGGTCTCTTCCTCTCTGACAGCCACTGTTCCTACATAAACATGGCTTATTGGACTGTTCCCGCTGGACTCTGGGCAAGTACACCAAGAACAAGTTCAGCCACTTCAGCTTTCTACCCAGCAACAGTCAGCAAACACGAAGCACCAGTTCTGCCACATGTGGAACTGTCTCTCTCAGAGGCACCAGGGGGAGATTTTCTTCACAAAATCTTCCATTGTGCACCCTCTCATCAATTTTTCGGTGGGGTTGACTAGACTGAGCCATTTTGAACTTCATGTTACAGGTCCAAGGAATCCCTAGAGGAGACGCCACATCTCTGGAACAGTCTGAAATGAGATCTCCCAGATATTTCTTTCTAGAAGCCCAGGCAGTCAAGACAACTGATCAGCGCTGCTTTTCTGACACCCTCCTTCCCTCTTGCTCAAGCCATGCAGTGTGCTGTTGGCTAAGCTTAAGCTAAGGAGAAAACAGAGTTGTCTTCCTCAACAGAGACTGAACCCCTTTCTGTGACGTTTGTTTTTGCCTGAATTTCTAGGATGACCTGTAAGGTAAAATGCAATATGGTGTAGTAGAGGATGCTTCTATATTAAGAATCCTCAGGCTGAAGTGGTGCCTGGAGAATAGAGAGAAATGTTCATTCCCCCTCAGTGATTTCTCTCTTTGACCTTTGTTTTTCACCACCTCTGTTACATTTTCCTATCATGAAAGCAACAATCTGAAAGAGAGGGGAGCATGATAGATATTCAGTCAGCTCCAGCCTGGTTCGTACAGTATTTTTCAGCAATAAATTGGAGAAGAGCCTCTGCTCAGCTGTCAGTGGCAGCAGCCAGGCTGGTTACAGCAGTGTGGGCATGGAGAGCAGACGAGGACATCTGAGCGTCAGCACCTCTTAAGCTCTGGGAGAATTATCTATACTCCATCCAATGCCCAGCTCGCAGTTTGCTGTGCTCCCTGTGGTCGCCAACTCTGCAAACAGACAGAGATTGGCCTCTTAATATGGGAGTTAAGGTGTGGCTGTGCTTGCAAGAGGGTCTAGCATGTGGCATGGTTTTGGACCACCTCTAAGTGTACCATAGACTGGATTGCCGGTATGAAACATCAGTTTTACAACTGGGATGGGGTTTTTTTTTTTATTTTTCCAGCACCTCCCCACACCCTGGACACTGCAGCTCTGGAGGTCCTGTCTCAGTAGCTCTCACAGCAAAGACTCCCCTCACGCATCCCTCCGGCATCCTCCCACCATCCAAAGGCACCGCACGCCGGTTGTATACACATTTTTTTTTATTATTATTCGTTACGTGCGTTTCAAACCTTTGAGAGATCCGTGCCTCGCTGCAGCGTCGGCGAGCCTGCATCCTACTCCTTGGCATTTGGCGGTGTCTCCTTCTCTCCCCCGCGGCCGCCGCGCTCCGTTCTCCGCCCCGGGGCCGCCGGAGCGCCGCTGGGGCTCACCCTCGGCGGAGATGCGCTCCCGGCTTTTTCCTCTCCCTGGGGGGAAAAAGGGGATGTTCTGCTCCGGGCACCTCTGTCAGCTGAAGGGGGCGGGAGCTGCAGCCTTGAAGTAGAAAAGGAAGAAGGAAAAGCAGCGGGGAGAGGGTGAGCGGTGCCGGACAGCGGTGGGCGGTGGGCTGAGCCTCCTGGGCATCGCGGGCTCGGGGAGGAGGAGGAGGCAGGAGAGGATGCGGCGGGGCAGGGATGCTGCGGCTGAACACCCGTCTGCCTAAGGAGAACAACATCGTCCTCCGAGGGGAAGGAAGAAAGTGGGGGCAAAGCTGCCGAGCTCGCTCAGAGTCCGCTGAGCTCTCCCCGGGACTGCCCGCCTGACACCCCAGCAAAGTTTCCCGAGCTCGGTGACGAGAGGGGAGGAGGGATGTGAGATCCTTCTCCCCACCGCGCACAGCTGGGCTTCCAGCCCCGGTTCTGCTGGGACTAGCCATGGCTTTGTCTTCCCCGGCTGAAGGGTGAAGGGGAGACCCGGGGCACCCGCTCTTTCCAAAGCCTTCCCTGTCTCCACGCTCCAGCCCAGGTAAGTATCCTCCCCTTCCAGACACCGAGGCTCTCTCTGGCCCTGCCAGAGAGTTTCCCAGCACTCTGCCCAGGGAAAAAAAAAAAAAAAAGTCTTCTGATAGCTAAATGTTGTGTGCCTGCGTGTTTGTGAGCCTGCCTGTGTGTGGGGTGGTTGTAGCTGTCTGACTGCAATTTCTGTTTGCTGATCACTGTCATTATTGTTCTGTGCCATCACACCCCTGGAAAGGAGACTCATCTGGGGTCTGTCAAATATTTTCATTGTGCTGCTGCTACGAGATGGTGTGGAAGGATGACAGGTAAATTTCTCTCCACTACAACTAAGAGGGAAGCGTGCTTAGCTGTACATGCTGCTGGTGCTGCTGCTATGGCTTTAAATGATGCTCCTAAAATGCTGGCTGAATATGTCAGTATGCCCTTCAAGCACTAGACACTCTCAGAGATATGGATGAAAGTCTCTCTTTGTCGCCCTGAGAGTATAGGGAGGGGTGGATATTCCCCTGGAAGGAATCACTATAGCCTCTGGATTTTCATCATGCCAGCTTGAGTGTGCAGCTTTTATTTCTGCACAGCAGAGCTCACAGTAGTGTATTTCACAGCTGAATTATTGTTTGGAGAAGAAACTTTACTGATCAGAAAAGAACCTGTTTCAAAGAAAGAGCCCAAAGACAACTTTTTCCACTTCTGATGGAACAGAAGTAAGTCATTTCGCATAGAATAATTTTTCTGAAAGGTTGGTCATTTTTTAAGCTGTTGATTTTGCTGTAGGGAAAGGTAAAAGCTGCCAAATATCCTCAGGGAGGTCAGCAGTGGGAGCTGAACTCACATTAGTCTGTCCTTGTGGCTGAGAAGGGGATGGAGAAGCATCAGCCAGTGCTTTAGGAGATGACAGAAGAGCAAAGGTGCTTCTGTTGTACATGACAGTCAGAATAAACATGGATTTTATGTTGTTGCGGGGCCTTATTAGGTAGAAGATAGTGTAAGGCATTCTGTGGCTTTGGGTTGTTTTTTGCTCCACTGCCCTGTTGGCTTTCTCATCCCCATGTCATCTGGTTTCCTAACAGGAATCCCTTGTGTATGATCCCTGATGTTTCATATGGAGATTAAGACAAAACCAACCTATGATCTACTTTCTAAATGTTCCTAATCCAAACACACTGTCTTTTACACACTGTTGGTCACCCTGTGGTGTGTGTGCAGATCATGTCCTAGCCCTGCAATCGCACTTGACTTCCAAAATCTTCTGGCCCCAAGTTGATGGGAGAGGTTCCAGGGAGGAATTTCCAGTGAGTCCATTGCTTTCTGCTGGGAAAGGTCCATTACCCCACATAGGTGCTGCAAGCAAAGAGGAGGGGAAAGAAGTCTTTCCTTGGACATGGCATGGCCAGAACTCTTATGGTGCAGCGACAGAGAGGGTGTGACAAGCCCTAGAACTGCTCACACAGTTTAGATGAGATCTCAGCCCTGACTCCTTTCTTCCCTGGTCACTTGCCAGGAGCAGGTCGTGGCTGTTTCCTGAGCAGCCACAGGGCACAGCCTGTCAGGTGTCCTGGGGGGACAGGAGTAGCCAACGCTTACTCCAGTCAAGCTGCAGCATGAGAGGTCTCAGTGTGCCCCATCCCTATTTCTCTACTGTAGATCTGGTTCCTCCTCCTTCTGGGAAGGAACCAGGAACACCTGGGAAGCTGCTGGTGATTGTACCCACCTTGAGCTCAGCTGGACCATTCTCTTGTGTCACTTATCCTTCTAGAGTAGAGCTGTGGGTCTCTTTGACCTGCTGGGCTGAGCTGTCCTTGGATGAACTGCCCTGATTTATAAGTGTCAATGGTGCCTGAATGCACCCCCCTTGCAGCCTGGAGGGGTCCAGTGAGGATTTTGTCCGAGCTTCAGTCCCCGTGCTCGGGGATCTGTAATGATGAACAAAAATTGCCAGGCAGAGAAAATGAGCTGCGAGGGACGATGCTGGGTGATATCACTGCAGCCTTGAAAGCAGCCAGAAACCAGCAGGGTCTCTTTGGAGTGGCAACAGGTGCCCACTGACAGATGGGATGGGCAACAGGTTGAAGTTCCTCTTGAAAATCTCAGTGGCAGCCTGACCTCTGGTGATGCCTTGCCCAAGAGCAGAAGCAGCTGTCTTGTTTAGTGTCCTGCTGGAGCCCAGCTGCCTGGCTCTTCCAAGTGGGAGAATCCTTTCAGAATGGAAGCAGGTGAGTGCTGAGAAGCCAGGAGGAAGAAAGCAGATGGAGTGGATCTGTGATGTTTTTTAACCACGAGAAGCCGTGCAGTTCCCTGGTGAGCACTTTGCAGTGGGGGAATGTGGGGCAAACCAAAGGGAAGAGCCACACTGGGGTGTCTGCAACCTCTCTGTGTGCCAGAGGTTCAGACTGGCATCTGCAGGAGCTGGTCTGCAAACAGTGTGTGCTCATGTGTCTTTAACCAGAAGCTGTCTTGCTGCTGGTCCAGGGCTGGTGAAGGAGGCAGGGTCAGGGCTCCAGCTCACATCAGCATGCCAGGGTTCCCAGGCAGAACAAAAGGACACTGCTAGGGAGACATGCACATGTGTTAGCCTGGCTAATGGAGAAAATGCCCATTCTCTCTCACGCACTCTCAGTATTCTGAAAAATCTTTGCCTGCTGAGAGACCCTCCCCCAGTCAGGGATCCCTAGATGAGGAAGGATTTAATCCTTTGATGCACCTGTCCCTGTCGGCTCCAGATGATGTCTTGCTGAATAGGAGCTCCGCTGAAAGTTCAGTGCTGCACACATTCAGCTCTAAACAAAAGCCCAAGCCAAGGAAATGAGGTATGACACCCGATAGAGCAGCAGAGAGCTTGCCTCAGCTGGAGGTGCCAGAAAATTTTATAACCTAGGAAACATGTTGAAAATGCCCGGCTGATCCCACTGGCATGTTTCAGTGTAATGGGTGACAGCTTATTATTTGTTGGTTTTTTTTTCTTTAGTGGCTACAGAGTGTTGATAGCACAACAGAGATTCTTGGCTCTTGCCATAGAAAATGAGTGGTATCATTTTTTTGCTGACAACACTTTTGAAAGGGATTTGACAGGATAGGAGGGAAGAAGCTAGGGAGCTAGGCAGGGGAGTAAGGAAGAGCAGACTGCTATTGTTTGCAATCAGGCTAGGAACAGAAATGCTCTCCTGCCTGTAAAATCAAAGACATCACCAGCAAACTGCTGACAAATTGGCTTCTGGCAATTTGCCTTCCCAGCAAGCACGGCAAACACAAAGCCAGCTCTCATCACATCCAATAATCTCCTCCATGGAGAAGCTGCTACTGTCAGTAAGGGCTATGTGTTACTGCCTTAGGTCCTAGATAGATCCCCACACAGGCTCTTTTTCAACTTCAGCATCTCAGTTTCCATGAGCCTCCATCCTGGAGCTGATACTGCTTGCCTTCAAACCTTGTAGAAGTTTGGGTTTACGGTTGTCGAGGCAAACAAGATTCCCAGTCCCTTTCTGTGGGGTCTCCTGTGATCACACCAAAGATGTCTGGTGGAAAGAATGGTCTGCCTGACAAAACATCCACATTTGCTCCACTTTATTATAGACTTGTCTGACTGACAGAGTGTCATTCAGCATCTGCTGATGGCATGTGTGTCACTGAACACTTGGATGAGTGTTACCTGCTCAAGTCATCTCCAAGGTTGTCTCTAGTCAGCTCAGCCCTCCAGTATCGACATCTTTGGAGATGTCCTGGGTTATTTTCTGAGACCTTTTATTCTCCACTGGCTGGAAAGGCAACCTGGATGACTCATTCCAGTTGTTGGAAAACTGAGACATGGAGCAAAGTGTCTCCCTTCCTGTCACAATTGTGGACCTTTGCCCATCCGAAAATAGGTCGACCTCATATTGCAGCGAGGGATGCCCAGGGCAATACTGGATTCTGTTGTCATTTTGGGCAGGCCTTGTGTAGGTGGTGACAGACACTGTGAGACCATCTAAGGCACAGGCTCTGGCCATCACATGCTGGGATTCACTTGAGCATCATCCACATGGATAGCAAAGGCCATGGATCACACTGGGCTCGGTGCTCCAGCCTGAGGGTGACCACATGTGACCTCCACAGTCAGGGAGAGCTCAGCCTTGAAAGCAGGCTTTAATTGGTGCTTAGTTGCTGGCACCAGCAGACCCAGAGAAGATGCCAGTCACCAGGAATGGTGGGGGGAAAGTGCTTTTGTTCATTGCTCTAACAGCTGCTTCTTCATTCCTCTGCAGGATTTCAAGGCAACAGGAGACTGGAACCAGCCTTCTCAGCACAGCATTCACCTTGTGAGGACTGAAGTGACCTCCAAGACTCTCCCAGCATGTTCAGTGAAAAAAGCAGCGGCTCTTTGTCCCAAAAACCCACCCAGAAAAAGACCCGACCCCAGGGCCTCCCCTCCCCTGCTCTCTGCTGCGCCTGTGGACTCTGCATCATGCTAGCAGGGATCAACATCACGTTAGTGGGAGCATTTGCCTTTGGGACCTTCCTCCCTGTGAACAACCCTCCCATCATCATCGGACCCATCTTGTTGGTGGTGGCCTTCACGTTCTTCGGTGCCTGCTGCATCTGCAGCCGAAGGCCTCCGGCCCACGGGGCCCGGAAATCCAAGCCAGGTTCTAACATTGGGCTCATCAAACCTGGCAACACAGCCTTTGAGATTGAAACCAGTGAGCACACGGTGCAGGACACCACCGCTGTCCAGCTGAGCCCCACCAATTCCCCCATCTCCTCCAAAAAGTCCACACCAGTTCACGAGAACGCCAAGGCCTGCAAACTCTTTACCATGGAAGGCAATGGGCCTGTGGCCAAATACACCACAGGAGGAGAGGCCGTGCAGCTCAACCTGCCCAGGGACCCGGCCACATCCTAAACCCAGGCAAAGCTTTTGTCAGCAGCCACCCAAACGCTGTGATGGGTGAGCTGGAAATGTACCATCGGTCAGAAGTGTGTGGAAAGGTGCTTGTGAAAAGCCAGCGGACAGTCAGGTGTCTCTGAAGCACTTAAAGGGAGATGGATGCAACAGCAGGAAAAATAAAAAATCCAGATTTTTGCTGAAATATTGTACGATTTTTAAAAGAACATTGATAATGATGCTGCTGTGAAAAGATGACTCTCAGTTCCTGGAAATACGCTGCCATTTTTGGGGAGCAGATAGGAAGAGGGGAATGAATTAATTTGTCTGATATAATGTGGAAAAGTGACAGTTGGAAGGAGAGGCTACATGGGTCTGACAAATGACAGCTCTTTCTTCTCAGAAGTGAAGCAATTCTTGGACCATAAAAGAAGCAGGAATGCAGTAAATTACAGCTTGCTGCCACTCAGTCACAAGAAGATTTCAGCATTTTTAGTGCCAGACATTTTGGCAGAAGGGACAAAGCTATGCGTTTGCTAATGAAAAAGCAGTGCGAAACCATCTCCCCTCTGTTGAAAGTTCTTGCCCCATCTTGCCTTCATTTGGGTGATTTTACTACCCATTATAAGAGAAGGAACCACAAGGATCACAATTAGCACTGGTATTTTCCTCTCATGTTAATGAGTTTGAGCTGCAGCCGTGCTACTCCTTGCAGTATATTTCTTGGAAGATCAGTCAGGCTGAATCCTTTGGGATAAGCTCCTGGGGTAACCAGAGACTAACAGGAGCCTGCAAATTAAATTTTTGGGCCATGATTATGTATTGAGTACTAGGCAACTTCCTCCCATATTTTTGTGGAAGGCTGGCCTGGGACACACCTCAGGGCAGGGGGTAAATAACTGTATGGGCTTCAGAACAGCTGTGCTGGAAGATGGTGACTGTGTCCCCTTCCCTGAAGGGACTGTGAGATCCATTTCCCAGGAGTGGAACCTTGCTGCAGGAAATGGGCTGCTCAGTGTGTTCATGGGCTTGCAGAGCGGTGGGATGAGTTTGCAGAAGAGAATTTATCAAGAGCTGTTCCAAGCAAAGACACTCCCTCTGCCTCAGAAAGACCCCAATCTGATGGAATAGTACTGCAAAGGATTTGTGTTCTCCTCTGGGTGACTCTGGCTGGGAACATGGTGCTGTGCTGATGGGCTTTGGCTCTGACTCCAGTTCACATGTGGGATGTGGGACCAGGGTGGGGAAGGACAGCACTGCTAGATAAGGACCTGTGTGTGGGAAGGCAGCAGAGAGTGGATTTTGAGTAGGCATGGCTGCACAGGTCCATTGTTTATGGTAACTCTGTATTTGACATGAAGTTTTTGGAACTTTGAATGACAAGGAAACTGTCTGGGATCATACCAGATCACTACAACGGCCCAGCTAACCCAGAATCCAATTTCTGACAAGGTTGAGAACAAGGTTTGTGGAACAGCGTAAACACAGAGGAAAACCAGGATGTTGCTTGCCCAAAGTGCTTTCCCAGCTTCCAATGTGCTTAGGACCTATTGCTTAGGACCTTCCTGAGCTGGAAGTGGTGCCTGTATGTAGTAGCCCTGAATGGATTTCTTCTCCACTAAATAATCCATTTGAGCCTTGACTGCCTGTCAATCCTCATCACTTGTGATCCTGCAGCAGGGAGCTGCACAGTTTGGCTTATTTTCATCCTACATCCTACTACCTCCCTTTGATGCCCCAAATTTGCCAGGTTGGAAAGGTCAGCAAACAGTCCATGCCCTCGCCACCACTCAGGTTTTCTGAGATGTGTTTTCCATGTCATGTTCCCATCAGCCGTCTCCTTTCTAGAGCCCTTTACGCCTCTTGTAGCCAGCAGGAGGAAACACTTCCCATTCAGCCCAGCATCAGCTGCCTGTTTGGCTGAGGACAACACAGCCCTGAGTCTTTAGCCATCAGAAATGTGTGTAGAGAGAGGTGGGAGGGCTGAAGGGGAAAGGCTGAGAGAGAGAGAGGGGCTGTGGCAAGGCCAAGGCTCCCCTGGGCCACCAGCTTCCTCTGTGTGGCCAGGCTGTGAAAGCCACATGGATGCAGTGCCGTGGACCATGTGTGGTCATGAGGGAGCTGGAGAGAAAAGCCACAGTGCTGTTCAGGCTGTGCAGGAGGTGTCCTGGTTGCTCTGGGGAGCCACTGATGGTCCCTGCATGAGCTCAGGTAGGATAAGTCTGAATTGAAATAATTCCTTGATGAAAGGTTAACCAAACACTCAGTCTTAATGTGAGTCTATGAGTGCTCCAGCTGTTTTCTGCCTTCAACAACTTCTTCTCCACCAAGGAATTAAGTCTGTGATTTTAACAGGGCTGGTCTATACCAGTTTGGAGGAGAAGACACAGGTTTGGGAGAAGGATGTTTGTACAGAGCTGGATAGATGCGGGTTCAAGTCTTTGGTACAGCCTCCAAGTCCTGGGCAAGTCATTAAATCGTGCTGTGAGAGGGCAAACACCTTCTCCCAGCTCCACGGAAAGCTGCCTTGAGGATGAGCATTGCCAAGGAGCAGGGTTGGTATTGGCACACTGAGTCTGGAGACTGCTGCAGGGTGGATTGGTCTGTACAGCCTGATCTTCGTGTGATTTCCCTTAGAGCTCATTTTCTTGGGGAGCTCTGCCCCCAGAACAGCCTGCCCTTTGGAATGCAGGAACTGCTGTGCTGAGAAGAAGGCTCCCATGATTTTTGCCTGCCCATGGGTGCTGTAGCAATTAACCAGGATCGCTTCCTGATGTGGGCTTGGTTCCCAGCTTGCTGGCCTCACTAGCATACAACAGGCTGAAAGTCTTTCAGAGGCATTTCCCATGTGATTTTGGTTGCTGCAGGACTTTTCCATGAGTATTTGAAGCCAAAAAATTAGTAACATCAAGTGATAACCATACAAATCCTTTCTTTGTTCGCTGAAGTCTTGAAAACCAAGCCTGGAGAGCATCCTGGAATCACTCCTTACCCCAGCTGCCGTGTGAAATGCTACCAGAGAGGGATAACACAATGGCTGACCAAGAGATGACACCAGCAGAGCTGGTACCTGGGCAAGCAGAGGGGTAGGACCAGTGAGATGCTGATGCCTTGGTGTGGTGGGCTGGCCCACCAAGCGGTGACCCCAGCTGCCTGCCTGCCCAGCACGGTGGCCATGAGAGCATCTGCTGCCTTCCTGCTCTTGCCTTTTTCTGTCTTTTGTGATTTCCATGCCTGTCTGTCTGCTCACCCCCATGATCAGCTGCGAACGATGTTGTGAATCTCGTGCCTCCTTGTGTAGTGGGAGATAGGGAGAGTTCCCCGTTCTCCAAGTCAGCATTTCTGGTGTGAGTCTTTTTTTAAAAATTGCTATTTCCGTGTGTGCAGTGTGGAATTCGGAAAAGACAGACACATTAAAGTAATTGCACTCAGAAAGCATTTGGCCTGCCTGCTTTTTCACTCCAACAACTCCAATAATAAGGGCCTTATGCCTTATCCCTTATCCCCAGACTGTGTGTGCCCCAATCCTTTCTGTGTTCATTTTGCCTCATGCTCCTCACTCTCCTGCTTGATTTCCTGGACAGTGCAAGCAGCTGCAAAGGAGCAAGTGTCCCTAAGAATTCACATTGCCTCCTGAATGCCACTTTTCCTTGAAGTCCTGGTTGCCTAAACAATAGTCCCAGTGCAGGCTCCCACTATCATTGCTTTGGCTGACACAGGAATAACCAAATTCAGCCTTTTTTGTCTGCATGTGTGTGTTTAACCCCCAGCTGGGTACCTGAACAGGCCAGATGTGAATTGTGGGTCTCTGTGTTTCCAGGGACACAGGAGGAGCAGCTCTGTGGACTGGGGTGGGTGAGGACTTGTGGGCTGTTCTGATTCAGTCTCTCTGGTGATGGAGGACTGGAGTGGATTATTTCAGCTTATCCTCCCCAGTCCTGGGTAGAGATGATATTTAATTTATGGTGTGGGGAAGGGTGGGAGCTGTATCTGCATGTGCCTGCACGTGTCCAGGATTGGTGCTGTCACCTTTCCACGCTCGTCCTGGGCTTAGCCCAACGTGGTTCCTGGGAGATGAGTCAAGGAGGGATAGCACAGCGAGAATAAAGAGGATTTGAGAGCCTTGCAAATTCACCTCGTCAAAGGGCTTCTCTCCCATGTGCAGCCAAGTGATTTGAGATGAGAGGAAATCTCTCCATTCCAGGCAGCCTGGCTGGTTAAAGACCTGAGAAATGAGCTGCCTAAGAAGGCACCACTGACAATGTGTGTAAAATGAAAACCTTTTCCCTTCAGAAAGGATTTTTTTTGGCCATTAGGAAAAACTCCCTGGAAAGGTTTTTCTTTTTTAAAAGTGGGACCAGAGAGAAAAGCACAGAGGAGGGTTTGCTGAGCATCCACTGCCCTCCTCCAGGACTTGCAGCCTGTAGAACTACTGCCACCACAGCTGCTCTACGCTAACCTGAGCTTCTCTTTCCATCTGGAAGAATAAACCAGAAACATTATATGAAATGTAATTAGCTTTTTCTAATTTCCAGCCCAAATTTATCTGTGGCTGGTTTATTTCCTTTTATCCTTGTACCAACAATGGCTTTTAACCAAGATACCTTTTAACCTCCTGGAAATTTTTAACCCTGAAACATTTTAGGTTTGCTGCAGATTTCCTAGAGCTTTCCTTTCATTAGGCTGAGCTGGCTGCCTCCTTCCATCCTTCCCTCCTGTGAAGTGCTCACCTTTGCCCCAGAGCCCTTACTTCTCTCTGGCTGATTCCTCAGATTTTGGCTCAGGAGTTCCACGAATGCTCCTGAGCAGCCATTCTTTAGCAGGACATGCAAGTCCACAGTAAAGTACAAACCTTCCAGGTCTGTCTTGTGGGAGAAATTGGGCATTTTTTCTTGGATAAGTCCTGGAAGAGGGAAAAAAAAATCCATGAAACAGCAAAAATATCCATGAAAATGTGAAATTTCCATTTTCAGAGTCCCTCTGTTAAAAAAAAAAAAAAATGACCTTTCATGTCATTAGTCTCCATAGAGCCCGTGGCAAATGTGCTCAATTTAAAGGTGGAAAGGCTGATTTCCTCCAACTGTCAGATGCTGTCAGCTCAGCTGAGCTTTCAGCAGCCATGGGAGAGACCCTCAGACACCACCAGCAGCCCCACCACAAGGTGCTCTAGGAGAGGTTTGAATATTTGTTTAAAACTCCTAGATTTCAGACTGATGGCCCCAAGGAGCTTCTCATTTGGGGTGGCCTCAGAGTGAAGGGATGATGCCTTAAATGGCTACCCAGAAACAGAGACTAGACAGGAATAAAGGAATAAAGGAGGTATTTATTTGAAAGGCCTTCAGAGGTACACTCTGGGCTCTAGAGGGTCCTGCCTCAGTGGATCTCAAAATAGATGGCAGGTCACAAGTTCTTCACACTTTTATATCAGCATAAATTCACCAGTTAGAACTCAGCCAATGATGGAATTTCCCCAAGCTTTCCCCCCTCTCCCCAAGATGAAGGTTTACAGTTCTTGGTCTGGGTGTCCTTGGAGAGTAAACCAGGGAGGTTTTGTTATGTCTGTCTTAGCATAAGAGAACAGCACTTAACGAGCTACAGGAAACTTCAGAGTTACACCAGCGTACAGGATTTGAAAAATATAAAAGTTAAAACCTAAGGCATCACTGCCACGTGTTCCCAGAGCGATGTGAAGCCACAGCAGATGTCCATCCTGTCCAGCAGCACGGCCCTCTGAATGCATCAGGGATAGGGATCATCTCCCTGGGGTTGTCTTACACAGTTTGCTCACACACTTCCTAAGGAAGCTGGGAGCTTGACTTCTTTAATTTTAAAACGAATTTGAAGGCCTTGGAGACTGATTCCATGCACTGGTGGCCAGTCTAGAGGCTTCTGCTGTCCCAGCTGCTCTCGCTGCTGACCCAGAGAGCTCCAGCAAGGAGCTCACCCAGGGAACCCCCAGGCTGCAGAAGGCAGCAGGGCCATCGGGGCTGGTCAGCAAGGAGTGCTCCACACAGGATCCTTCCCACGGCTCTGTTCCACCTCACTCACAAAGCCTGTGCAGAGGAGATGTTGCTGTTTCCATCAGCAGATCTCCTGCCACTCGTCATCACCCTCAGCCTGTCTCTGCAGGACCTGCACACGCCAACATGGCTTTGAATGCTCAGAGCACAGGTCAGGCCTGAGAGGACAGATGGTGTTTTTCAAGGCATCCATGCACACTGAGTCCCCAGGAGTTTTTCCAGGGAGCCCAAAGTCATCTGGAAATTTTGATTTCTTGAAATTAGCCTGTCCTGA
This sequence comes from Vireo altiloquus, assembly GCA_013396875.1. Lineage (NCBI taxonomy): Eukaryota > Metazoa > Chordata > Aves > Passeriformes > Vireonidae > Vireo > Vireo altiloquus. Next base: position 3,459 of record VZRF01009549.1, on the reverse strand, counting down.
GAATACACTGGTTCTCATGATGCTTTTGCCAGGAAATAAACTTCCCAGGTTCCAGATGAAATTTCCGATCCAAACACTTGAGAGTTGCTCTATTACTCAATCCTCCAGGCACCCCTAAAAAAAGATCTTGCTGAACTCTGTCTCCACATCAGGACCAAACTTCCAAGGCAGCTTTGAGGCTACAGTTCCTTATCAGACCCCCTGTTTCCAATCAAATCCAAAAAGCCAGATTTCTCTGCAACAGTGTTTTTAATGAGCCGTGCCTCCAAAGATGTGTGTACCCTCCCCGAAATATCACAGTAGGTCTCCCCTGCTGAAATCTTCGCTGGAGTTTCTCACATCCATCTGCTGTGACAGTGAGTACAACTTCATACACAGTTCTCTGGCGTAGTGCCAGATGGGTATTCGATGAAGTTATAAAGTCGGAAAGAAAAACGATTTCTTTTGCTGGCATGTAGGCAGAAAAGATGCTTCTTTTGGAGACAAATCCCTCTCTGCTGTTACCTCGGCATGAGAAATCACTATGATCTGTGGTTCATCTTTTTATCTCCAGCTGAGCCAGGCAAACATGATGCTGTCATTAGGAGCTGATCCTCCTTCTCCCATGGCAAGGTGCTTTATCCCGTTTGCTCTCTCCAGGTCTCTGCACTCTCCATTTGGAGGCAGATTTTACATGTGGGAAGGGTGTGCTACTGGCAAGCCCAGGGTGTCTGCCTTCTGCAGCTCACTTAGGGGTGGGCACATCACTGCTGCCTGCACCCCAAGGCTGCTTGTGCACATCAGTAGCCAGATTTGTTTTCTGGGGGCCTTTCACAGGGCCATGGAGTTCACTGGAGAAAAATAATCTTTATCTGGCAACTACAGCTGCACCTGGGAGTGGCAGAGCTGTTTGCTCCAGAGAGGTAAACCCAGGCAGCAGAGCATGGAAAGCTCCCAGAGACTTTCAAATGGTTTTTCTTTCTTATCCTCTGTCTGAAAACACCAACCTCCCCCAAAACTTTTGCTGTGTCCTTGCTGGATAAATGGATTTTCATGGCCATAAATATCTGGAAATCTCTCTAAACATGGTCTCACAGCATGGAGGTGACCAGCAGCCCTCTCCACACCCCTGGTGTTCTCCTACACGGGTGCAAGTAGGGCAGTCCCTGCTCTGAGTGAAGAGAAAGACAACAGGCAAGAAAGGAAATTGAGGCACAGAGTGAAAAGGAGGGTCAGCTTTTCCCAGGGAAAGAATAAAAGCACAACTTTCAATATCTGTAACATCCCAGGGCAAGGACTTCCATGCCTTAATCCTGTGTTTTGTCAGATCCACCTGCTTGTATGTGCTGGCTTCATTTGAAAGAGAGGAAGCACCATCTCTTTTCCTGATTAAACCTCAAAATGCACCTTTTGGGCAGGCCAGATTCAGACACTCAATAAAGGCATGTAGAGTCCCTTGTCCAGGGCAGCAGTCTCTGAGGGTGAGAAACACAGAGATGGGTTTTCTCTGCAGGGAACTCCGGTTTGAACTGACTGAATGATCCTGTTGGATGTTGTTTTCCTGACTTGATGCATTTCTCTGGCACAAGGCTGAATTTCCCAGCAGCTCTGGGCTACATGTATTTTCATAGAGCCTCATTAAATACATAGCTTCAGTTCTGAAAATCACATTTGTTCTAAATAAGAGCTGTCTGCTGGGAGAATTAATTCCTCTGACTTAAGTCACCTCCCTGGAAGTGATGCTGTTGTCTTCGATTTCATGGCTCGGATGATTACACTTTTTCAACACCCAAGAATAACGAGATTAGGGAATTCGTGGCAATGAAGGCAGAGAGGAGGAACTGGCTAAGAAAAAGGGAAGAGAAATTGAATTTTCCTGTTAAAAGAAAAGAAAATGCCTACTTCACAGAAAGAGTTTTGCTTTGGGGAATAACAGTGGGGGGAAACTCCTTTTGAACCAAAATCTCTTATTAAACCTATCGGATTCTTTGCCACATTCAAAAAGATTTGTGATCATGGCAGTTACCATCCACCCATCAGCAAGGCTGTGGGCAACCCTCTGTCCCTGTGAAAGAGAGGAAAATCCAGGAGCGTGTTTTCCCTGGGGATTTAGGCAAGCTAACAGTGAGCCTGAGGGCTTCTAGCAGGGCGTGGTTGGTGGAGGAGCATTCCAGGATGTAGGGGTGATGGGGAATTGCAGAACCACATTTAAACTGAAGATGTCAGAGTTTGCTGGCTGGGATCAAAGATGTTTGTTAGAGTGACTTTTTACACAGGCAGAGAGTGATAGGATGGGGCAGAAGTGGTTTTAAAACCTCTTTTAAAAGTAAAGGAGGAGAGATTTATATATTAGGAAGAAATTCCTCGCTCAGAAGGCGGAGAGGCACTGGAACAGGTTGCTCAGAGAAGCTGCCGATGCCCCACCCCTGGAAATGCTGGAGGCAAGTTTGGATGGGGCCCTGAGCAACTCGGTCTAGCGAGTGGCATCCCTGCCATGGCAGCAGGGCTGGAACTGGATGATGTTTAACATCCCTTCCAGCCCAATAGGTTCTATGATTCTATTCTGAAATGGAGATGGTGGCTGTCTGAGCACACATTGCACACGTAGGTGCCCCACATTCCCACTGCCAAAACTCAAAGGAGCAGCCAGCTGACGTTCCTCCGTGAAGCCAGGGATGTGAAGAAAACATCCCAGAAAACATCCCAACTGCTAAAGGGAAAGGCTCTTCGTTGGTGTCACAGGGAACACTTTATCAGGACTAACACTGGCAACATCATTAGGTTTAATGTTTCTGTTATTTTGCTGTCAATTCTCCTAATGGCGCTCCAGCAGCATGGAGTTGAGTGAGTCATAGAAGTAATTATTAACTAGGCTATGGCACTGAAAAGGCATTCAAAGTTCAATTCAGCCCCAGTCAATGCGCAGGGTGTGCGTTCTTTAATGAGCAGGTGCTAAGTGCGTTTGCTGAGGAGAGAAAAGGAGAGAGCCCATCCCATATGAAATATTTTGCCTCATTGTTCTCCACAGGGCTAAAGGTAGCAGCAGGTGGAGGGAGTGAACAGGAGTAAGGGTGTACATCTCGATCCTCACATTTTTAAGGGCATTTGAAAGATGGGCACTCTGGGTTTTACTGCATCAATGCTCAGACTGATGTAGGGACCCAGAGGTGTCGGGATCTGTAGGTGCAAGGCATGGCAGGAAGCTGTGCCAACAAAACCTGGGAGTCTGAGTAGGAATAAACAGGCAAAAGGGAAGTTTTGGAGGTAGGGAACTGGATGTTCCAGGAGACGAAGTGATGTGACTAAGGTCACATAAGGATTTGGTGGCAGAGGAAAAAACACTGCTTGGAGTCAGTGCATCTTGTGACTCACCCACCAGACTTCCCTTTTTCCTAGATCTTCTTTCTGCTGCAGGCACATGGCCACCCTTCCAGACAGACTCATAGCTGGGGTGACAGAAGTCCATCAACTCTCTCCCAG
>VZRF01009547.1:301504-335712 GCA_013396875.1 Vireo altiloquus | reverse complement strand
GTTTCAACTTACTAAAAATATTTTTAGAGTTCTGTCTTTTTCAAAGTCACCTCCAATTAAAATAGCTGGGAAAAAAAATCAGTTTTCACAACTGAATATCTGTATATGTCTTACATCTAAATAAGAGGTTTTGGCTGGAATCAAAGACTCATTCAGTAAGACCCATGGGAAGAAACCAGTAAAAATAGATCTCTTTATGATCTGCTTTACATGTTTTTTCTATCATTTTTAACACTTAAGTGATGAGTACACTGAAGGAGACAAAGTTCTCATACCCCCACCTTGTCATAGTGATGGGAAACTCTGTCAGTACTGGGGGACCAGCAATGGGTGAGGATACCCAACATCCCTTCCAGCACTTGGTGGGCTCTCTAGCCCTTGGAAATAAGAGTCCTGCAATATCCTATATCCTTGGGTTACCTAATCCATCTGATTCCTGCAGAAGGAAACACAATTTCATGCAAAGGTATGCTGAAAAGACAGAGATTCTGGGTCTAATAGTTTTGGTGGACTCTTCACAGGCTGGTAGCTGTAGGTGGTGTGGATGCCTTTCATCCTGACTTTTGTTTGCTTTTTGTAGCTGTACAAAACCAGATCCAAGAGGAGGATCTGTGTGTTGTGCACAAAAAGGACCCTGGTGAAAAGGGAACAATGACCACATAGCCTCTGTTTACTTTGGTACAAGAGAAATGAGCTCCTTGCAATTCAGGATATGAGCTTTTATTTTGCTCTCATAATTTTTAATATTGTCATCATCAAATATTGTGCAGATAGATTTTATGTCCACAAGTTCCTTCGCACAGATACATTTAATAACAGCCTTGACTTTAATGTCTAGAAGAGATTCCTTGAATTTATTACTCCTGGTCTTTTAAAATCATGATCCCTACAGTTAACCGGGAAATAACGGCCTGACATTGTGGCAGCTAAAAATAAATTATCTGCTTTTATGTAAATATATATATGTATTTAATGTATGTAATTTACAAATTTGACATATTTTCTGCTTTCCCTTTGTATAATGCTTGTAGAAATATTGTAAGGCTTGCAGCTTTTGCTGCATTGTAACTACATTTGTTAATAGAATGAAATGGTCAGATCAATATAATCATGGCAGTGAGCTTCTATACAGGTGCCTTTATCAAAAGAACTTTTTAAAATGGGTGTAAGTTTGCTGTTCTAAGAGCTTTCTGTACAGTTGTTCAGCAATTGAGCTGATATGAGTAAGTACTCAGGGATTTGCCATTGCAAATCTTTTGTGGGAAAGTTTGTTCTATAAAAATGAAAACTTCGTTTAGGAAAATTTCTGTTTTGGGAGGAAGTTTTGGTTTTGAAAGAGAGCAGACATCAATTCAGTGATTCCTTGTGGTTTCAGCACAGACTAAGTTGTTGACATTGCTCTGAGTGCTTCCAGCATGAGTACTTCAGAAGCACTTCCAGAAGATGGCAGTGAATGTCACTGTGCCTGCTCAAACATAATTCCTCTCTGCTGAGTCAAGAAATCTAGCCATCAATTGGCCTCTAGAAGCCTGACTGCCAGATTAGCCTTCAGATTGCAAAAATTTGGCACCAAAACTATGTTTCCCTTTGTATTTGGCCTGCATTTACAAAAAAATTGGTCAAAAGACACCAGCAGTTATGAAGTGCACTTTCCAATGGTTATCCTGTGATTTTAAACATATCTAAGCCTAAAAGTGTCAGATCTTAATCAATTGTGATTACTCTTCAGAATTTATAGCTTTCCTGAATTCTGACTTGAAAATGATTCAGACATTTCTCTGCACCTTTCTTGAGGTGCAATTAGCTTGATTTTAACATCAACTTGATTTTGAACATCATGTCCTAATCCTTGTATGATCTTTACTTTCTTTTTGAATTTGTTTCATGAGGACTTATACACATACAAAAGCAACATTAGCTCAAGTCAATATGTTGACCTCTAAAGTCTGCTTCCCTGTAGTTTCTTTTTGTGCACTTTGAAGTCAGCAGGAGTGGTTAACATCCCACAATGACTCCTGAAATACTCCCATAGAACTGGAGTGTGGTAGTTGCTGTATAAACAGAGTCTAGAGAACAAAATATACTGAGCTGACCAAAGAAGTAATGAGGTCAGAGTTGGGTTTGAGTACAGAGGATGACCAGTGTGCATTTTAATGGATTTATTTATCAAAAAAACCATTTTATCCTAAGAACTTTCTGTAATTTAGATGTTACTTCACATTTATAATGTTTTGTTGTAATTTTTGTTACTTGAATTTTCAGTTCTGTTGACTTAGCCATTTCCTTGATCTGTCATGTCTGAGTCTATAAGGTGTTTGTTCCTGACACTAGGTGTCACACTAAGAATGTTTCTGCTTCTGGAAAGACACAAAATCCTTTCCCAGTAAATGAGAATACACACTTCCCAGAATGTCTGCGTGCTTGCGGTCAGTAGGAGGTTTTGCACTGATTTTGGTGCAGCAGAATTTGTGCCATTGATGGTGATCTTGATTCATTCCTTATAGAACTACAAGACTTGGACGCAAACTGCTAATCTGGCAGTCACTTGGATTTGATGTCCCCATTCAGTGTCTGAGGAGCCAACTAAGTGAAATGTCATTTGCCTCCAAATATTTCTCAGTCTTTTCCAAGACTTGGATATAGAGTTCATTAGATTTTCCAATACAGTATTGTAGCTCCATAAATAAAAGCACAAATGAGGGGTTCTCAAAACAATTCAGCAGGATCTGTGACCAGATTTGCATGCCCTAAGACCCAGAGTCAATGTACTGTTTCCTGGGCTTTGACTCGAGAATGTGCATTATTCCATACTTCATGCTGAGCCCTCAACTCTCCTGTGAACCTACAGTCAGTGCCTCTTTCCTTTGCAGTGAGTTTCGTGGGGACACTTCTATGGCCCATGTATGCACTAGGAGGGTAGTGAGAGGTGGAAGAAGTAGCCTGGTAGCAGAAAGGATAATTGTGCAATAATGGTGCAATGTTTAGAGAGCCAAAACTCTCAAATATTTTGCCAGGAGCTTTCCTATATATAGCTATTTATGGATGGCCTAATCTGAAGCTTGTTGAAGTACAGAAGCTTATGCATCAGTAGTGGTGCACTTTGGGTTAGACACTTAGTGCGGATATGAAAAGATGGGTCCATGGCTGAAGTTTTTCCAATTATGAACAGAGAGTGTAGGTGGAACAAGATGCAACAGAACTTTAAAAACTCTGTATTCATTTCTCATTTGTGCTTTTCTCATTTGAGTGAGCAATTTATTCACCAGGTGTCTCATGCTAGCTCATACTGATAGATGCAAGAACTCTGTTTTGGAAGGTTCTGGAAGCTTTTAGAGATAAAGCCTTTATTCGTTCTTCCAACCTGATGTTCTGAGAAAAGGGTTTAAATCCTAAGCACTTGCAATTTGTCTGCCACACAGAATAGAGTCAAGTTGAAAGCACTATAAAACTTGTTTACAAGGATTCAAAGGGTGAAAAATTGTTTCATTTAAAATGTTGCAGAGGAAGTAGGATCTGGCAGCTCAAGAGCCTGGTGTTTCCTGCCTCACAGCAGGGATAATGCATGGACCTTGGAGAGCCTTTACACCAGCTATGTATGGGTGGGCCAGATAACATAAGAGGGATACAAGGCAGTGGACAAAATAATTTCCATTCCATTCACCTGCTTCTTCATGAGTTTTGTGGTTTTCAATATCACAAGGGAAGGTCTGCTCTGGTTTTCCTCCCATCATTGTCTTGATGGGAAGAGCAACGGTGGGACAGACAGAGCTGGTCCCCATATTCCTCTTTCTAAAGTAAAAAAGGTAGCAAAGGGAAGAATACAGACCTCATAGGCCTGTTAATACTGTAGGGCACTGAAACCTGTTTCCTTTGTCTTGTGCCACTCTGATACATGTAAAAAACCCAAAGAGCTGTTGATGGTGAAAAATTTTTATTGTTAGGTTAAAAAAATTTGAAATTCTTGGTGCTTGTTTCACCTTACTGCTGTTTGGCATGAATTTGGTCTGTGTTTGCACTAGCACCAATTAGATAGACATGTCCTAGGGAGCAAAGCCTTCCCAGAAACAAGTAGAACATGGTGTCAGTTCTCATGTTCTAGGATTGCTGTTATGCCTATTAGACAAAACTCTGGTTGTATGTATAATAAAAAGATAATGTTGTGCAGAAATAGTCAGGCTGGTGTTCTGGATCCTGCCTCATGTATTAGGATGTATTAGCTATTCTGCCACTTTCTTACTCTGACTCAGACCTAGACAGAACATTGGTTTACAGTATTCTGCATTCCACATGCTAAAAGATAATACCTAAGAGTGAGAGTCACTGTCTTTCAAATAAGGAAAAATAATACTTTCACTGTCCAGTTTTGTCCTTCTCCATGCAAGACACTTAATGAATGTATGCAACAGGCTTATCTGCATGCTTGTGATAATGTCAGCTGTAGCATGTTCCACATATTCTGCTTCAGATCATGTAGGAGATATGCAGGAAGCTGCACAAAACAACTTCAAGCAAAAGTGAGGAAGGAGGAGGTGGCCCTATGAGAGCCTGAGGGCAGCATCAGTACAGCTTTTACTGGCTGTTTGTGTCAACCATAGGCTTCTCAGTGCCTGTAGGCTGGCGGTGAGGGTTGCTTTTTTACCCCCCTGGTGCAGAACCATCAGACATAAGATGAAAAACAGAAAATCTGGGGGTTTTTTTGTCCTCAGCAAACCACACTACCCTTACTAGGTGAAGACAGCAATTCTGCAGGCCGTCTGTCTCAGACCAGGGTTCAGCTGGAGGAAATTGTGACACAGTTGCTAGAGCAGTATATGAAGTGGGATATCTGATGCCTGCTAGTCCTCCTACCTCATGCTGTTCTCTAGTCTCAATGAAGAACAAAACAAAAGCATACAATAGAATTGTGCATTTAAGTTCTAGCTCTGTACCTTCAATAACTGTACAGACCATAACGTACTTTAAGATATGTCACATGTGTTCCTACTCAAAGAATCACAGAATAATCAAGGTTGGAAGAGACCTTCAAGATGATCTTGTCCAACCATCAGTATAGTGGTGGTGACTCTACCGCCTCCCTGAGCAAGTTATTCCAATGCCTAACCATTCTTAAGTGAATTTTTTTTTTCTAATATCCAATCTGAACTTCCCCTGCTGCAATTTAAGACCATTTCCTCTTGTCCTTTCACTTGAGACTTAGCAGAAGAGACCAACCTGCAGCTCACTACAGACTCATTTCAGGGAGTTGTAGAGAGCAGTGAAGTCCCCCTAAGCCTCCTCTTCTCCAGGTCAAACAGCCCCATCTCCCTCAGCTGCTCCTCGTAAGATTTGTGCTCCAGGCCCCTCACCAGATCCTTCTCGGGACACATTCCAGCCCCTCAATGTCCTTCTTGTAGTAAGGGGCCTAAAACTGAGCACAGGATTTGAGGTGTGGCCTCACCAGTGCTGAGTGCAGGGGAAGAATCACTTCCCTGGTCCTGCTGGCCACTCTTTTCTTTATACAGGACAAGATTCCGTTTGCCTTCTTGGCCACCTGAGCAAATAGCTCCTCATATCCAGTCACAGGTCAACAAACAACCCCAAGTCCCTTTCTGCTGAGCTCTCAAATCATTCTTCCCCAAGCCTGTAGAGGTGTAAAGCTGCTTGTGAGCTGCCCCTCACCAGATCCTTCTCAGGACACATTCCAGCCCCTCAATGTCCTTCTTGTAGTAAGGGGCCTAAAACTGAGCACAGGATTTGAGGTGTGGCCTCACCAGTGCTGAGTGCAGGGGAAGAATCACTTCCCTGGTCCTGCTGGCCACTCTTTTCTTTATACAGGACAAGATTCCGTTTGCCTTCTTGGCCACCTGAGCAAATAGCTCCTCATATCCAGTCACAGGTCAACAAACAACCCCAAGTCCCTTTCTGCTGAGCTCTCAAATCATTCTTCCCCAAGCCTGTAGAGCTGCTTGGGGTTGTTGTGACCCAGGAGCTGGATCTGGCACTTCACCTTGTTGAACACTATGTTATTTACCTCAGTCCATTGATCCAGCCTGTCCAGATTTCCCTGCAGAGCCTTTCCACCCTTCAGCAGATCCATACTCCCACCCAGCTTGGTATCATCTGTGAACTTACTGAGGGTACACTCCATGCCCTTGTCCAGATCATCATTAATGACCAGACACCAAACTCTAATATGTCTGTTGTGCCCTACGATGACTTTGCTGACCATCAAAATAATTCATATTGTGCAAGATTTCTAACCCTCTGAAATCCACTGGGTTAGACCAGGGAAGGACCACTATTACACACTTGTTCATACACCTTTGGAAAAAGAAGAGCATCATTAAAGAAAATAATTTTTTGTTTGTGTACAAGATCTTGCTGCCTTGTTCAGTCTTTCTTTTGCATGTATGAGCACCATCTACCCCCAGGCAGCTGCACAAAATTCATCACAGACCAGTTTCTTTCTGATGATTTGGTTTCCTTTTAATAGCTGTCTAGAGGCAAATGCTTCTCAAACCATTAAGTTTGAAGAAAAACCCTACAACATTTGGAGCAATTTGGATACAAAACGTTTGGCTTGGATCCATTTCTGTATTTCACTCTAGAGCCCTTCTTTTTCATTACTAGTGCACTAAATGTAATATTTTCCTTATGCTGCTTCTGGTATCTAGTCTCACCTGTACAAAAGTGCTAAAAGTTTGCATGATACTCTGAGCATCATTGCTGCCATTAGTGCAGAATGGAAACCCAAACTTAGCAGATCAACTTCTTTCTGCTGATCCATTCTGACCACTTTTAGACTGTTTTCTGAGGTGTTAAATTCTCCTGATATTAAAAATGCAGGAAAGTTAAAAGTTACCTAAGGAGCAGTGTCTGGGAACAACTCTGATTTCTGAAAAAAATGTTTACCAACAATTTAAATTATCAGTGCAGCACATAATGGGGGCTAACATGTTATTGCTCTCATGTGGTTCTCCGAAAAGCTGACTCAACTCTTGTTTCTCTCTGTTTTTCTTGATCTACCAGTCTATGTTTTTGATGGCTGATACTGCAGGTCCTTGCTACTTGTTTCAGTTTGCTCATTTTGGAACTCAACATTTACATTGTGAAAACGTTAAAACTCATGAATTAAAGTATCTCCAGAGAACACTCGGGGCCAATGCAAATCTGCTTACATAACTCTCATATAGAAGATTGAGTCAATCAAGCTTCTGTCTTCTATCACACTTCCAGTCTGTTTCCATGATAAGAAGAAAGGAGAGTAATCTGATAATAAAAATAGCTCTATCATGTCTGCTTCCATGGATGGCTGCATAGGACAGACCTATAAGTATTGTCTCACATAATGCTATACTATTTCACTACAGGCTCATCTGTGCTAGTAAGTGCAGGACTGTTAGGCAAAGTTAGAACATGTGAATTGTTCTGCCTGTCTCACATTCTCTAAAATGTTTGTAAAGTCCTGAAGAGTGTGTGGTGGCTTTGCATGCTGACGCCCTTATTGCAGTAAGGGGAGGACTCCAAAAGGACATCTGTGCATACAGGATGCTGGATATCACTGTGGGATGATAACTTACATCTTTACAATAGAAATGAAAGCTAGAGAAAGGAGAGATAAGGGAATCTTCTCAGAATATACTAAATTTTAGTTCATTGTCAACTATGAAGCAATTGTCTCCCTAAGAAAATATTCGGGTGAGACTTCCATCAGTGCAGAACATAGCAAGCAGTATGTGAAACACTATGCACAGTGTTCTGAATACGTGAAAGTTTGATAGTTAGCATTTTTGCAACCTTGGATTAAATTTAAATGTTCAGATTAATTTGGGGCTCAATTTTCATTCAAATTAATTTGGGGTTTCAATTTTGTAAGAAAAAAAAGTGAGGCAAACCATCCTTATCTAAACATCTATTTCCAAAGACCACTTAATTCCATCTGCAGATACATTGCAATGCCTTGAGTTTAAAACAACAACAAAAATTATCTCAAGCAGCTGGCTATTTAATCCTCCCTCACTATTTGCCCGGGTTTTTCTATCTGTATAGCTCTGTTTCTTACTATAACTCATCTCTTTTAGCAAGATTACCCTTCTGCTCTTTATAGTACCAATAATTTTCCCACCTAATATTTCCTCCTGCTCTCAGCCCTCCAGAGAACCCTTTTTGCTTCTTCTTTAGCTGCAAAGTCAAAGCTTCATTTTGATCAATCAGTTTTGTGGTCCCTGACCTACTGCCTGTTGTATTTCAAGCCGCAGCCTCTTAGAAACGCGTTTGTTTTGATCACCTGAGAAGCATTCAGAACTATGTATGCTCAGTCTTTAGAAACACTTTGATGTGTGGGTACATGAATATTTTCCCTTCTGGCTTGAAACATTTCCAGGCTGCCAATTTTTAAAGTACTCAACAAACCAGTTGGAAGAAACAGATGATCTTTTTTGCCATTAACTTTCTCATGTGATTTGGCAGAGTTGCCATGAATGAAAAAGAAGTGTAGAAACAGGAGGACAGATTGCATTCATTTTAGAATCTGAGGATTGTGGCTTGAGAAGACATCAGCTTTTTTGGGTTTTTTTTTACTATTTCTTATACTCTACTTGAGTGTGCCTGGAACAGTGCTCCCATTTTGGTGTCTTTTGCAGTCTTTTTTAATTAGGGATATAAGTACCCATAAAAACCTCATAGAAAAGCCAGAGTAGCACTTTCATGTAGCCCTACTGCTGGATGGCAAACTGCCACCTCCTGTCCCTCCCTCATCCGTTCTGACTAATCATTTTGACACTCTCTTACTTCTACACAAGACTTATTTACTTAAAAGACAACATTCTCATTTTTTTATTTAGTTTTTCTCTGTTTATAATTTTTCCACAGATGCGTCCATTAACTTTGTTCAAGATGTGTACTGATCATCTCAGTACCTGTTATTTATTGTCTCTCTCTATTTGTTTATTTATTTATTATTATTATATTTGTTTTCTATATGTTTCTTTGCTGGCACTGTAATTTTTGCATAGTTTTTCTGTTGTTTTGACCTTGAAGTCTGGCATTTTAGAGAATTACAGATGCCTAATCATAGGAATCTGTGGATGCCTACCTAAAATTTTTTGTCCATTTGTGCTGTGGCAAGACTTATGCAAACCAATTCTATAGCATAGATAACAGAAACTGGCATTTCAAAGAAACACATGACTTGGTATTATGTATTGGAATATTGTACTAATTATATTTCTGAAATAAAAGAAGATAAAGGTTTGGAAGATAACAACACTCTATAATGTTTATTTCAAACCTAAGATTATGAACAGCTGCACCTGCGGTGCCCTGTAAGCACACGTACTTTGTTGTCATGAGGTCACCTTTTCTGGAATGCTGTATTGGGATAGTGTGGTAAAGTTTTGGTAGGAGTGGGGCTTTAGGAGCAGTTTTTATGAGAAGCTTCCAGAAGCTTCCCCCACATCTGACATAGCCAATGCCAGAAGGCTCCAAGACAAACCTCCCACTAAGCAAGGCTGAACCCATCAGCAATTGTGAGAACACCTCTGGGATAACATATTTAAGAAGGGAAAAGAAATTACTGCACAGAAGCAATTACAGCCAGAGAGAGGCGAGAGAATATGTGAGAGAAACATGTCTTCAGACCTTGCAGGGTCAGTGAAGAAAGAGGAGGTGCTCCAGGCACCACAGCAGAGATTCCCCTGCAGTCCATGGCACAGCCAGTGCTGAGGCAGCTGTGCCCCTGTAGCCCATGGAGGTCCACAGAGGAGCAGATGGACACCTGCAGCCTGTGGAGGAGCCATGAACTGGAGCAGGTGGGTTCCCAAAGGAGGCTGTGACCCTATGAGAAGCCCATGCTGGAGCAGGCTCCTGGCAGGACCTGTGGAGAGAGGAGCCCAGGCTGATTTGCTGGCAGGACTTGTGACCCCAATGGGAACCAAAACTGGAGAAGCCTGTTCCTGAAGGACTGCACCCTATGGAAGGAGCCTATGCTGAAGCAGTTCTGGAAGAACTGTAGCCTGTGGGAAAGACTCACATTGGAGATGTTTGTGGACGAATGTGTCCTGTGAGAGGGACCCGTTGCTCAAGTAAGGAAAGGAGTCCTGCCCCTAAGGAGGAAGCAGTGACAGGAACAATGTGTGATGAACTGACCACAGCCCCCATTCCCTGTCCCTTGTGTCTCTGGTGGGGAGGAGGTAGTGAGCTGGGGATAAAGGTAAGCCCAAGAAGAAGGGAGGGGTTAAGGTGTTTTTAAGATTTGGTTTTACTTTTCATTATCCTACTCTGATTTGACTGGTAGGAAATTCCACTAATTTTCCCAAGTCAAGTGTGTTATTGCCTATGACATTGAGTGATGTCTCCCTGTCCTTATGTCAATCCACAAATCCTTGGTTATATTTCCTCTTCCTTGCTCAGCTGAGGAGAGTGATGGAGCAGCTTTAGTGAGTACCTGGCATCTGGTCGGTGGCAACCCATCACGAGACAGATTAAAGACAGAGGACAACCTGGTCTTTGCAGAATCCTCTCTGTGCTCTTTCAGGCCCAACTGTGCTTTGGGAATAGCCAGAACTTCTTTGGAAGGAAGCATGGCAAAGACAGTGCCAGTGCACCTCTTTTTCCATGACATGAGTTAGAGTGCATAGCTCCCTTCAGTGTTTGGTTGACTGCACAGCAACACAGAAACAGTGCGCCAGAAAGGAGAATTTTTCTCTGTCCCATAGGACAACCCAAAAAGCCCAAAAAGCTTGCTAAAAAGCCTGTTTCATTTCCTTCATGGACCAGCACCAAATTAGTGCTTTTTCAGAACCTTGGCTTTCTGAAACAATGTAAGCCTTTGTTCTCATCTGCACCTCCAAAGTCATTCAACAATACTTCATTTTTGAGCCTGAGCATACTTATGTATGAGTTTAGTTATTGGCAGACATAAAGATTGAAATTCAGTCTTTATTTGGCAAATGGGTGGAACATGAACTTGTGTTCATCTCTAGACTTGATAGAGTATTTTACTCACAGTGTCTTTGCAAGTACCTGCCAACAGGTTGGCACAATGCAGTTTTCTGCTTTTCAGCTCCTTAATCAGGTATAATCTGTGTCTAATACAGAAGCAATGGATGTTGTCACAGGTGAAGCAAAACTGAATGCACATCCAGCTCTCACACAGTTGTCTGTGTAGGTATGTTTATGAGCAATTCATCAATGTCAGGCTTACTAGTTTTTCCTTTGGATGATCCTGGATGCTTAAGTTTCCAATGAAAGTAGCTCCTCCCACTTACATTGAAATTTTGGATCTGGTGCACTTAGAGAATGATTGTGACTGATTCCAGTTTTCATACTTTTGAATACCTAAATATTCTCCATTGACTTTTTCTTCCATTAGTTTGTTGATTTAAGTCTATAATTTTGCTCTAACACAGAACTCTGTCAGAAGCAACTCCAAAAGTTATGATTATGTTAGCAACTGTTAAAGCATTTGTTGTGGATGTGATCTCCCAGCCTTTGAAATGGATAATGGGAGCTTTCTTATTCAGAGGTATATCTTTACTTCATGTATTTGTCTTCCACAAACGAATCTTTTTGAGACCCTTGAAACTTTTGGTATCTATGATGTCCTAAAACAAGAATGTTGACTGTACATAATGTCCCGAAGTCTCTTCCCTGGGTTTGGGTAAGTGGTTTGCACCTTCTCTACACCTCTTGTGATTTTATAGATCTTTGTCATAGTCCTCTCAGTTATCTTCTTTCCTGTTTAAGGCATTTAGTTTGACTTAATTCTTCCTTGCCTAACTGCCATTGCCTAATTTTCTTCATCACTGTTGCCAATGATGCCACCAATATTATGCATCCCTACATCTTTTTGGTTTCTGTCCAATTTCTCCCTGAACTATTGGTCATTTTTGCTTGTCTTTGTTTTTACCACTGTGAGGCACTGAGTTGACATTTTTATAGAACTGTTTACTATAACCTTGAGATTCTGTTTCTGAGTGATATTAGCTAGCTAGGAGCTTCACATTCACTTTATAAAGTTAGAATTGTCTTTTTTTCTTGACATTCCTTCACATTTGTCTTTATTGAACTTCATTTGGTATTTTATTGCACAGTATTGTGAAGTCCTGCTGCGACTCTTCTTAATCAGCTTCCATTTTACTTCTGTGAGTGATTTAAACTTTGTCACTTTGATATTCATGATCATTTATGAAGATGACAAATCTATCAGCTTGACTATGTGTGCTCTACAGAGAATCCATTGGTGACTCCTTTCTTTTGGGAAAATTAACCATTTGCTATTCCCTTTAGTCAGCCAGTTAGCTTCCCTTTATCCCAAAGCAGCTTCTTTTTTTTTTCCCTAGGAGCTCTTCAAGGGGTCTTCATGACACTTTTTCAGGAGATTTAAGTAGTTATATTCACAAGATTCACATACCTCTCCTCGACTCCTTCACAGAACTGGCACAGATATGTGAAATATTACTTTGCTTCATGAAAGTCATATCAGCCCTTTTTAAATGTTTTGTAGTATTGACTTCCAACTCTATGCAGTAAACCAGGCCCCGAGCACTCCAAAGAAAGTGTGTTGAAAATAATGTAATGATAATATCATGGTACTATATAAATAATGCAATGCTTTTAAACTTAACAGAAGGGAATAAATTGTAATACTAAATTTTTAACATGTTTTAAAATTTTAAGAAACTCTGACATGATAGGCGCTAAATATTATTCAAAAAGCAGAGTTAAGTTGCAAAGAAACGAGGCTGTCACATTTACAGATCTCAGTAGAAGCTGGTGCCATAGGGATGGTACCTGGGGCATCTCATCACCAATGTAAAACTTCTTTAACACAAATAGGACAAGCAGATGCAATGTTTTGTAGTTAATTTCTTTTCTTGCCAATGTGTCTCCTTAGATTCTCCTTCTCCTGGCATTTCTATTTTTGCCTGTATATGTTGAACACTTACATTACAAGCTATAATACAAGCATTCAGAAATGCATCTGAAAGGTCTACAAAAGTCAATCTGTGTTACTGCACCTCCTCTATCAGTTTTCGTGTATTTTTTCTGCTTGTTGTTTCGCCTAGAAGCAATCTGCTCTGTGCTTTTGCAGTTTGTGGCATAATGGGGTCATGGTCTTTGAGCAGAGTTCCTAGGTACCACTGAAAGTTTAGCAGGGTTTCTCCAAATGCCCACTGATTCTATGCACTGCTGCAGTGTTTTGTGCAGCATAATATTATTCCTCTGATGTTTCCTGGATACTTCTGGGAAGCAATCATGTTTGCTGACACTGAGGCAATTTTAAGTGAGCGGTTGCATCTTACAAGGTTTATTTCATTTGTTTCATAGTTAACTTCCTTTAGCCCTGGTCCTGGAGTTTTGTTACTATCCATTATGGCAATCTGGCCAAAAATGTTTTCAACTCACACTTCAGTTTGAGACAGGACTGTGTTGCATCTGCTGTCATGTTTCAGTGTGGGACTCTGCTGGATGTTGAAGAGAGTCCTGCAAGCCAAAGACGGGTGTGAAATACTTAGCTAACTTTTCTGCTGTGGTCGTAATTCATGTTCTCCATTATTTCTTCATCACCTATCAGCCTTACAGACTATCTGGTCAGCTTCCTCTTCCTTGTGTATTTGAAGAAGGTTTATTTTTAGTTTCAAAGCTTTTTGAGAAATGTTTGTCAGATTTTTATTAGCCTGCCTTAAGGAATTTTTACCTTTAACTTGTCAGATTTTTGTTATTTTCTATTTTCTTTGTTTGGAAATAGTTTCAGCTCTTTTCAAGAAAGCCATCTCAATCTAATAGCTTTCCTTGGTGAAATGTTTAATCTTACTAGCTTTTCCTGGGCATTTGAGGAGAAAGAAGAGGAGGAAGGAAGGTTTTAGTAGATGCTGAGGGGGTTTAAAGGGGTTTAATTCTTAACTGCTTTAAGAATGCGGAGTTGATTTTGTGGCATCATTAAGCAACATTTAGAATGTGTATTATTATCAGAGGAAAAAAAAATACTGGACTTTCTCACCATATGTTAGGGTTTTAGCCCTCATCCCCACAAGTGTCTATTATGTAGATAACGCCATTTAAAGTTTTCACTTCAGGATCCAATGGATCAGGAGACAGGCTAAAAAATCCACAGGACTTCTGTCTGTGAAAGGAAAAGATAAACAGACTCTTTCAGAAGCCAGTGCAATATCTTGCTTTCTCTGTGGTAGTTCTGTCCTGTAGTGTTGTGACAATCTGCCAATTTGTGCCAGATGTCCGAGCTGCTTCTTCAGTTTCCCAGTGAAGACAGGATCCATGATGCTAATGTGCAGTTATTTCGTGCCTACTTCAAACCTGAAACCTGGCCAAATGAGATGGAAGCCAATTCCTCTTTCTAGACACTGCTCAAAATGTGTATCTGCTTTGCAGGAAGCAACTTGGCAACAAGCACATGCTTGTTACCTCAGGTGCAAAGACACTGGCAGAGGGATTTGCTTTTACCGTGTGCATGTACAGCAGTTAGCATAGTAGGGTCCTGATTTATGGCTGATACTGTTGGGCACTGTTGTAGGCTGAATAATGGGATAAATAATTTATTGTAGCAGGAACTATGGCAGGGGGCATTGACAACTGCTTGTGTAATTTCCCACACCTGTAACTATGTGTAACTACAAAGAACAGTAAGAGTGAAGGCTCATTTACAAGCTGAGCATAGTTAAGTGAGAATACTCTATAGCCTCTCACCCCCAGCTGTTTTGCCACTGGCTGTAACATTTCTCTCCCTCTCCCACCTCTCTTCACTCATCTTTCAATTCACCTTGAAAGGCCCCAAAGATATATGGCAAATGCTATTCAGCTCTCAAAACTGGCAGTGGTGATACTAATACATGAGCAGTGTTACAGGTGCTGCCACCAGCAACAAAAATCCATGTTCTGATCTCATAAGTCTTCTACATTCCCACAACACTACTGTATGCTACAGTATACCCTGATTTGATTTTTCTTCTCTGCACCTGCTTATTTTTCTTATAGGTGGCAGGGGATAGGAGTGACAAATGATCCTCCTTACTGCTGGAGAACAGAGTCCCCCAACAGCACAATTTTTTGCTAGTTAAATGCTGGTACATTTACCCTAAATGGAAGGAATGAGCCCATAAGTACTGAAATTCTACCATCAAATATGGAACAATAACTATCATACATTTACTGCAGCTTGTCATGGTTTTCATTGCTCCCATAATCTACAGAAGGATTTTGTTACCTGCCCAAAAGAAAACGGCAAGTCATTACTCAAGATGCTACATGTGCTAAAGGGAAAGGAAATTGAATAAGTAAATAACTGGCTTTTAAGGAAGCTGCTGAAAACAGAAAAGTAAAGAATTCAAAATATTGTATGGGAAATAATTTTCCTGCAACTAAAAATGGTTTTCAAGGGGGAAGAAGATAAAATGATTATGCAAAGATTGAATTAGTTAATCTGCATATAAATGACATAAACATGATTTTTCAGAGATCATACAAAAGTGTTTTGAATTTTTAAATTTATGTGACTGTAGACCTTTTTTTTCCTTTTTCTTTTTCCTCAATTTCATCTTGAGGAAATTTTTCAATTTGATTTCTTTTTTTTAATCAGGAAATATTTTTTGGTTCTCAGTTGTTCTCTCACAGTGACTCAGTTTCTGTCAGAATGTGGCTTGGCAAATTTGAACAGCTGTGAGTGTAAGAATTCTCCCTTGTTTGTCCATACCAGTCTTGACAACTTTTAATTAAATGTGTTTGTGTATCATGTCTCATAATGGACTACTGATACACGATTAGGTTCCCTTGGTACTCCTGTAATAAACTCAGGAATATTTGAAATGGTTTAATGATTTCAGAAGACACAATGTAACAATTGGTAGAGCACAACACAGCCTGTCCCTTGCCATGCTTCTGCATTGCATTTCTAGGCTTGAAAATGTAGGCTGCATTTCTGCCTTCTGACAAGCCAAGGGCACAGAAGTGTTTTTTCACTGTCTTCCGATAAATCTGCAAAAGTTCAGGATGCTGCAGTGTGAGGCAGTTAAGACAAACCTTTAGGAAGCAATGCAGCCAGTCAAGTGGAAGCTGTGCCTGCTATTTCCTGGTGACCCTGGGTGGGTGTGGGGAGGTATATGGCAAGCAACCTCTCCCTGATGAGTTACGGATGTGTTAATTACCAAAAAGAGGGAAGACCCGTGCCCAAAGAAGATGGGTGTTATGAAAGGGTGTGGGTTAGTTAGTCAGGGGGATCCTAGCAAGAAGAATCTTGGGAGGAGCAGACTAAGAAGAGGAATGAAAGCCCTCCTGGAGAAGCCTTTCAGCTCGGTGCAACGGAGAAGCCCAGAGGAGAAGAAGACCGAGAGAAGAGAGTTGCTGCAGTCAAAGACCTGCTGTGAGATCAGTCTGGGTCTGAGGTAAACGGGAGCCTGCAGTAGAGTTCCTGCAATTGGACTCTATAGCAGGAGTTTGCTGTCAGAGTCAGGATGGCCAAGCCCTAAGGAGGAATAAAGTGGGACCCTCTTCACAGTGTTAAATGTGACTCTGTGTCTTGGCTCATTCCTACCCTGAATGAAAAGATGGTTGCAACACCTAACAAAATTAAGAGTTCATTGCAACAGGTGGGTGAGGATCTCCAGAGCTTGTTTTGCACAAAGCATCCCTCAACTGTCCTTGTACAGTGAAGTATGGTCAGGCTGGGCCACTTACAGAATGCTTGTGTCTCTGCAGAAGGACACTGACTCATAGTTACAAATGTGCAGTGACCAATTTTCTGTCTTCTACTGATGAAGCAGTTGAGTACTGATTGCATACATTGCAGTGTCGGGCAAGTTCCTGGTGGGCTGTTATAAAGATGAAATCCAGATATATCTTGAACAAGATTTGAAGATTGAGTCTGGCTGTGGACCAGCTATTTGACTCCTTCATGAACAGGGAAAAAAAATAACAACTTAATAAAAGTTTTACACTTGTAATTACGTTGTGCGCAATTTACTTGGTAAACAACCCCTTTTGAAATAGTGCACTGATGCACATCCTCAGTGTTGCAGTTGTCTGGCTCTGGGCTTGCACATGGCTTTATTTCAAGGTGTAGTGGCTGGAGACAGACCAGTATGAGTATGGATAGCTGCAATAACTGTACCAGTGGAAGCACTATAAAGAGTGGCAACTGTAGAACTAAACATACTTACTTGTATTTAGGAGGAGGCAGTAGAATGAAGCTCATTGAAGTATGTCAAGCAGAGGGTACTTGCAGGTAAATCCAAAGCTACATAGGATGTAAAAATTTCTAATTTCAAGACTCCATTTTCATAGTACAAAATCTGGTACTATCATCATTATTCATTGTTACTCAAGACTGTCTTTAAAATAGGACAAGTATCATACCAAATTACAACAGTCCAAAATCATGACGCTTTGGAGGCTTGAGAGTGTGTGTGTGCTAGGGCATAGGAATATGTAAAAACAGGTAATGTGAATTCATTTAATTATTAAAATGAGAAACATATTATCAGAACTTGTAGTCTATGTGCAATTTAAAGCCCTTCATTGCTACTTCTTTTTTGTTTCGTGTTACTGTTAACTACTTTATTATGCCTTTATGCGGTGTTTCTGATTATGATTTTTTTCCTCTTAAGGAGAGAAGACAATGGATGGAGTAGCTATAGACCTAATGTATTGCCCTTCAAGATCAAATTGTGTGTGGGGTTTTCTGCAATATTCCCCTTTCTCATATGATACTCATCTGTATTCAGAAGTAGTTTTGAGAGACCTGAACTGCCTATTAGTTTTCCATTCTGGAAAATGCTTATACCTATGTTACAACTGTGATGTAGCCATCGTCTGGTTTTAGCTAGACAATGTTCAGGTCTAAAGCTTGGTGTAATTTATCATCCCCGCATTGAAACAAGTTAATAAACTGGTTGAATCACTACAAGTCCTTTTCCAGACTGCCCACTCTTCTCTGTATGCATTCTCATGTATATTGTTTTGTTTTAAAATCACTCTTCTAGTTCTCATTGCAGCATTATGTTTTTCCTTTTTTACATATAATTCTTTCTTCTGTCAAACTGTTTTTTTCTATAAATTATTCCTGCATTTCTCTTCTTGATTGTCATCTTTCTTCATTTATCTGCGCCAGATCCAGTCTGTGTCTTGTAGAAGGACTTGCACATCTTAGATTTTGAGCCATTCAGGAATTGGAAGATTTCATGTACTTTAAAGTCAGTTAAGGTCCCTCTCACAAAAGCAATTACATAAAAACAAGTTTATTGACTGTATAATAAACGTGCAAACACAGTAAGGAGATAAAGCTGATGACCAATACATCTTTTCTATCTGTAACTTTTATTAATGAACC
This sequence comes from Vireo altiloquus, assembly GCA_013396875.1. Taxonomy (NCBI): domain Eukaryota; kingdom Metazoa; phylum Chordata; class Aves; order Passeriformes; family Vireonidae; genus Vireo; species Vireo altiloquus. Next base: position 317,393 of record VZRF01009547.1, on the reverse strand, counting down.
ATAAAAAATGCACTACTCATTAAGTCTTAATGCTTAATCATGCTAGTGTCATTAAATAGAAAATGTATATGCTCCATCTGGATTATTACAGAATACAAGAGAAAGGCTAAATAAATTTTACATTTAATTTACTCTTTTCTTTAGTACAATAAAGTAAATTAAAATCAATGATTGATTGCCTTTGGGAACATTATAATCAGAGCTGAATACATAAACAATGCACCAAATGAATGCTATTTAATCACATTCTTTCTTATATGTGTCTCAGTGTATCGTGAGCCAATAGATGCCATTTATTCTATTTAAAAAAAAAAAGCCTTTATTCAGTTTAATTGTTTCTCCCATTTTGATTTTCTTTGAATCTTTTTTATTTAAGAAAATATATACAAATATTTTAAAATATTTAGAAACATCTGGCATTATATACAACTTTTAGCAATATATTTAGTAGGCTTAGTGCAGTGGAGGACATATATCTTCATACAATAAAACATACAGTCTGAGGGAGTTGGGAAGGCTCTTTCTCAATGCCCAAGAGTGTAAATCTAGTTAGTCCTTCCAACAAATGCTTGGGCATATTTGGTTTGTGGGGTTTTTTTCAATTGGAATAGGGATTTCTTTCGACTTTTTTAAAAATAGGCTTTGTTCTCTTTTTAATGCAATATGTTAGTCCCTTCCCATTCACAATGTCAAGACCTTTTGTCACATGTCTTATGCTATCCTCAATGAACTGTACTCTTGCATAGTTTTACATGCCTGTACCAGGCTGCTGGTAAAGCAAAACGGAGGTGTGTGGGAACTACTGGTGTGAAAAGCTAATTCCATATGAGGGTTTTAGGAAATTTGATATATTGCTCTTTGCATGTGCATTTTATACATTAATTCAAATAAAAATGATATCTGCATTACAAAAGTGAACAGAAGAGACACGATTTATTGCCCTGAAATAAACTGATTTGGAAATGGAGAAATAAATTTCACAGAGGTAAACTTGGTTGTGTGGATTTTAACTTGTTGATTTAGGAGAAGTACTTTTAATCAGGCAGACATTTATGCAGATCAGAAGTTTGAGGTTTTCTTCTCAGCCAGCTAGTATTAAAGTTTGATTGTAGGGGAATGGAGTGGTAGGTGCCCTGTCAGACAGTAACCTGAAATAATTAGAAGCTAAATGTCTTTCAGGGCAAAGTAACCCTAGGGAAAAAATTCAGAAAGATAGTGAAGAAGTGGGAATACAGACACTGTGAAATCAAAGCTAAATAGAATTTATATTTGATGGTGTGCTTGGGCCTGTATGTAATGAACACTTCTTACCTTAGATTTTTTTTGAGTTGCTCGATACCTTTTTGTCATTATAAAGTACTTGTTCTGATGTGATTCCTGGGGCTGAGCTGGGCCTGAAGCTGACATTGGTGAAGCTGGAGGACCTGTCTGATTATTTTCAGTTGGAATACATTGTGGCAAATTAATACATTGTGAAATAGATCACATGTAAGGAAAGAAAGGGTAGGAAAGCAGATGGAGTCAGCCATTTAGACTAGTCAAAGTTTAGCTAAAAGCCAGTGCTTTATCTACATTTTGACTACCTGTCATATCTTTGAGATATCCTGGTTTTGCAGGCGTTCAATATCCTATATTGTAGCTTCTGTTTCAGAATATTGAAACATCTTCCACTGTGAAGTTATTATGCACATGGTTATCCTCCACAGTCCCGTCGTGTAATGTACTTCATCTCTCACTTCTTGGAAATCAGTGTAAAGCCAGGTTTCCAGTTTCAAAATAAGAAGAGTGAGGACTTAAGAGGCCACAGCTCAACTAGGTTGCCCTTGTGCCACTGCAATCATTAAAATTCAATGCAAGTGAGAGCAGTCTAAAACATTCCGTTTTGCTCTGCAGTCAAATCTGAATTTAGCTTTCTCAGGCTAGTGGCGTGAAGGCAGCAGACAAGTGATGGAGAATTGCTCCTCCTTTCCTCTTAACTGTTCATCACACAGCTGACAATACATTTCCCATTTCCGAGCATGCTGCCTCCCAGTCCCATGCATATAAAGTTGAGTTCCTGGGATTCCAAACATCCGTAATTATGCACTTAAAATGTATTGTTTCCAGATGGTAATGCAACCAGTTATTTCAAACAATGAAAAATCCAGTGATTTTATTGTTTGTAACAGATGAGTTGAAAAGCTGAAGGAAAAGAAACATATAAAAAGAAGGCTATATGAGGCCATTGGTAGATTTTAAATCCACAGAATTTTGGTAGAAATATGGGTCCATAGCCTTAAAAAAATCTTTTCATGCAATACAGACTTGAGGTAATCAAGAGGCAGAAGTTTGTAATAATTTCAAACACATCTCACATGTACAGATATGATTAAAAGCTGCACAAACAAAGGAAACTGATCATTTTTCTTCTTGAGTGCAAAATTTGGTTCTAAGGCTGGAAGAGGGAATGAACAGAAATTTTCCAGTTTCGTTGTTTTCTGAAGCGTGTTGATTGCAGAAAGAGCACCTTGAACTATATATTTCATGAACCCAGAATCACCATCAGTATGAGCAAACACATAGGGAACAAATCTCTTCATCAGTTCTTGTCAGTAAATCCTTTAGGCCAGATGTGACAGTCCAACAATATGATTTTATAAGTGTCAGGAATGCTGCTCAGATCCATGCATTGTGTCCTTATGATTTACAGGTGTTTAGCTGGCTCAGAAAAATGTCCTTTTAATATCATGGAATAGTAATTAAGGCAATAAGGCCATCCTGCATTATGAATTCCCACTTTTCCCTAGTGCCAGTCACTTGCAGAAGCAGTGAGAAGAGTTCCCAATCTCAGGCCTTCTCCCTGTTTTCCACTTTCTTGGAAACACAGTGATGTGAGCAGGCTATAGGTCAGTGCATCTTCCCAGGAGTCCTTTGGTGAATCCTCTAGCAGTCCTGTGCCACCACAGCAGAATTTCTCTCAACGTGGTGGGCTGCCTGCCAGGACGCTGAGCACACAGCTCTTCCCACCACTGATCACACTGGGAACCATCAAGCATGAGAAGCCTGTACTCTTGACTGAAAAAGTATCTGTTGCATAATGGAGGTGACTTTTTGGTCATGTGAAAGGTACTGTGGAGCTGACTCTTTAGTGGATCGTAGAGAGACCACAGCAACAAGCTGGAGAAAGCAATTTCCTTTTTAACTTGTCTTGAATTGTAATATTAAACTCCATTTCTAAAGCGAACATTACTAGCTTCCCGGGAGAAATCCTTGACCAAGAATGTAAATATGAAAGATGTTTGGGTAAGGTGTTTTCCTTGACCAATGAAAGAGCTTTGTCTTTGTTTTCATATTTGTGAGACTGTGCTGCAGAGATAGACAGACACAGTCACACAGAGATGATTGCTCCAGCTGACATAGCTGGAGAGAGAAAAAGCTTGCTCTCTTTTCTTGATTATAAATCTCTGTTCTGGATAATAAATAAAGCCTTCTGAAAATGCTATGAAGGTGGAGTAGTTTTGTAGACAAGCCCTAGAATTAGTGCTTCATCTTTCCCACAAGGTACTTTATGTTCATGGAAAAAGATGAGGTAATCATGTGCTTTAAACACCTCCTTAACAAGCTATGTAGTTTGTCCTGCCCAGAGAGCCCTAGGAAGTGAACTTTCTGTGCACTGTAATGTGATCAGATAGCTATCAAGTATTTTGTGTATTCCAAATCACAAGCAATTTCTCATTTCCATCAAATACATGTTTTAAGCTATCACTGAGCAAGGGTTCCAATATACATAAACAATAAAGAGAATATTTTTCTTTTACTGGAAGGTATTTACTTTTCCTGATTTTCTTGGTTAGAGGGCATATTTATGGGACAAGGAAAGTTGTGCAGCCAAGGAGCCCACACCTTGCTCAGAGCAGAAGCAGCCTGAAGGTGTAAACATTCATTCCTGTGCTGTTCTTATGGCATCTCTTAAATGAGATATATAGGCTCAGGACTGTATCAACAACTAAAAGCCCCTGGGACAGATAAGAGAGTCTCAGATCAGGGATGATCTGACTATACTCCCTTTTCAGGCAGAGAAATAGCCAGCTGCCAGCAGAGCAATGGTATAAGACATGCTGTGCCAGTTGTCTGCATTAATTAGCTACCTTGGCTTTAGAGCTGCTTTGTGTCGGCAGCACAGTGCTAACCAGCTGCGCCACAAATCTGAATTTGGTCTCCACATCGTTTCACAAAAGCTGCATGACTGATTGCTCCACTGTTGGCTTTTAAACTCCGTACTACTCGAGGCCTCATGACCAATGTTCACACTGGCCACTGTAACTGTGGGGTTTGGTTGCCTTGTTCAAGCCTCCCACCCAGCGTAGCTTGCTCTGCTTTCGTTCTGTTATCATAAGCAGAAATAACCTAACAGAGTTGGGATGGGATGCTTTAACATTGCAATTCTGCAAGCAGTATAGCACTGCTGCCAAAAAGAACAGCCCTGCCCTTTCTCTGTTCCCAAATGCTTGCTCTTGTCCCTTTGTTGCTCCCTGCCTGCTGCCAGTATAAGTATTTGCATTGCCAAGCAATGAGCTAAACAGAATGGGTCCACTTCAAAGTTCACTTGAAAGAAAAAATAGTAATGATTAATTTTAATCCAGATTAATTCAAACTGTTTTGCTGTTCAGTAATGAGAATGCCTTTGTCAGCCTAAAGCAGAGGGCAATTGAGAGGGAAGCAGTTTGTATTTAGAGGCAGATGAAGGGCAAGGCTGCTGTTCTTGGCTTACACTTCTCATAGAACTGTGGTATAAATGTGATTTTCTTCTCAAATGGCCTTAAAATGACACTATTATTCTGTTCTTATTACTCCTCTCAATCCTCACTTGAGGTCTTTTTAAAAGCATTCATTAATTAAGTTTTTGTTGACCCTTGTAATCTGAAGTTAGATTTGGAGTATGAAGTGCTTTTCTTCCTCGTTTGATCCTATCAATGTTCAATAACAGAAACATGTTTATTGACAATACATAACACAGAAAATGTAATTTGCATAGAACTGTCTTTTCACAGGAATAAACATAGTGTAAGCTCTTGAATGGACAAATATGAACAGAACACCTTTTGCATGTTCAGAGATATTGGTTTCCTGGTAAGTACCTACTTAACTGAAAAGAAAGGACCATTCCTTTATTTTCACCTCCCAGAGATGCACCTAGTCAAAAAGAGCATGGTATTACTGGAATCAGGAAGACTGCAGATGTGTGGACATAAAAAAGATTGTACAATTCTACCACTTAGATTTTAGATACTTGGCTTTGAATCCTGTTCCGAAAGAAAGATTAATGAGCATAGTGTCTCACCCAGAAGAGCAGAACCTGTTGAATAAAAAGATGCCATCTTTTAAACAGCTGCCTCACTCTTATCACTTTCTTAATAATTCTTCTGCTAGAAAAGAGCTGATCAAAGCTGATAACATCTGTGAATGACAGCAAAACATTTAATCTTAATTTAGATATTTCTCTCAGATTTCACTATTTAATATTTGGGCTACAAAAGTACCCTCACAGCTAGAAACCAATGGAGCTGCATGTGTTGAGTCTCTGTGTGTATTCAGCCTGGCTCATATTACCTTTCAGTTCCTCAAGGCTACCAGAACCCTTCACAGGCATGAAGGATGAAGGTCACTCCAAGACACATGGGTAGGTCAAATTCATATCCAGAAGTTCACTGCAGTTTCATTATGCTATTGTTATATGCCGTGTTCCTACTAAAAAGATGACATTTTCTATTGAACAGTGACATTTAAAACTAACATATTACATTTCTTCTAAAATATTTGATTCAGCAAACAAATGACAGACACATATTTTGGATTTCGTTGGCTTTTGCAGAAAATTATGCAAATTGTTATTTGCTCCCAAGTTTTAACTCCTTTTTGCTTTACTTGGGTAAGTGGATTAAAAAAAGCAGAAGTATGAGCTGTTTAGAATAACACCACAAAATTTTTTCTTAAATTTAGTTTTTTATGTTTACCATGGAAACATTCTTTGAGACATTAATTAAGAGCCAAAGAGAGATTAGTTAGTGGGACACAGTCTCTTCCTAGAAGTGTTATATATGTGTATCACAACATTCCAGAAAACTTTTGAAAGGACAAATAGCAGACTTTGATACTAGACATGTAAATGCAAACATGGCCCTCAATCCAGATCACTGTTTTTAAAATGTGATACAAAAATCCACTGCAAAAGTCTCAGACAAAAACATTGAAACGTTCTAACCTCTATAGCAGTCACTGCATCTGTATACAGCTTTGTTAACTATGGTATTAAAAATGAACAGGGACTCCAGTTAACAGTCACAGTTGTAAATTTGTTGTGGTGCATTAGAGAATCTGGCCCAGTGAATGTCACAGTTGTTTAATTCATCTAAAGTTGGCAGGATTTCTTTTCACTTAAATATATTCACACCCATGCAAGCTGTCAAATTGGAATTACTCTTAAGGGCTTAGGCTGAGCTGCAGCTGCAGCAGCAATGGGGGCAGGGAAAGGGGGGCTTGCACTGCTCCCTCTCCTGATGCCCAGGACTGAAGAGGTTGCTCCTTCCACTGTCGGCCTGGCCATGTCTTCCCTGAATGTTGAGTGAAGATCTGCTCGACTTGGCTTTTGTTTGGACTCCACATTTCATATAATATTAAGTGAGTTAAGGATGTCCTTTTTATTTAGAAATGGATAAAAATCATGTATGGAAGAGAATATCCTTGCAGCTTTAAATGAGTAAATGATCATCTATCATCACAGCCCTATGAAGAGCTGTATCATCATAGCTCTGCTGCTGGAGCAAACTCTCTTCATTAGAGCTGGACAAAGTATTTGCAGTAAAGCATTAATTCAGAGAATGTAACCTTTTTTTTTTTTTTTTGCTTTTTCCTATTGAAATTTATCTGCAAACAGTCTGATTTTTATGTGCTGTCCTATTATTCAGAGTTATTCAGCAAGTTCTTTATGCAGCTGTGTTAGGGTTTATGCACTGCTCCTGAGCTGCTCACTCTGGCCATTTTTCTCAAGTATGAGCCAGTCATAATTTGCTATTTGTTCAGGGGATGATTCAAGTAAGTTTCCAAATGTTGCCTTCATTTCTTCTGAGCATCCTGGAGGAGTGCTTAACCTAGGGCAGGATCTATTGCCTAGAGGCATCCATGCTGTCCAGAGTCTTTGTAAACTATCCTGGCTGAGATGATGACTTTCTATCTCTGATACATCTTCTCTTTGCTCCTTGTGCTGTCTTTGTGTTAAATTTTTTGATGGTTTTCTATAGTTCAGAGGGACTTCCTGGTATTCTATAGGGTATTTCAAGTATCTATGTGTCATCCACTTCATTAATTTGTCAACTCAGAATAAAAACTCTGTGGCTTAATTTGTTTCTCCAAATAGCTTTGGGAAAGTTGTTCTAGGATCTCATTCCTTTGTTGGCTGGAGTCCTCCTAATTCTAACCCTAGAGTCATTGTCATAATACTGCCTCCCACATTCTTTGGATCCTGGGACTGCAGGCTTTTTTCCTTTAAGAGCCCTTTAAAAGCAAGTGCAGAGCTTGATGCAGTAGTGAAAAACTCCAACAATGTTTTTAACTTTAAGCATAGGGCTATAACTTTCACAAATGTCAAATGAATGCAAAACTATGAGACTACATTCATTATGTGTTAAAATAATTAGCTAGTGCCCATCTTCTCACACAGTATTAGTCATCCAAGCTGATCCAATTTATCAGCACCACCTTCTTGATCAGTATATAGATACATGATTTCATTTAACAGTCAGAGTGTGTACTATCAAATTCTGGAAGTGCTTCAGCTTCCATTTAACTGATGTGTTATTGTTATCCTCACACACTTAACAGATTTACTTTGTCATGGAGAAGACTCAATTTTTTTTTTAATGCAAACTAAGTTATCTGTGTAATCACTTGACTCCTGAACGTGGCCTTATACAACTAGCAAATATTAGCAAACATAGTAAAATCATCATAAGTGGTAACATATATTGCCAGTATGCATGGACATTGAAGAGCATGCTTGTGTATTGGCAATTCAAAGTTTACAACAGAACTAGTAGGTTACAGAAATATATCTACAAGGTGTAGAAAATTGATAGACAAAACCAAGAAGGAGTGTATTTACCTCATTGTGCCTCATGAATCATTTTCATGCAAACCCATAATTATGAACTCTCTGTGAAGAATTGTTAAAATCTCTAAAAGTAATGTCATAGGCTTGTCTCAGTGAGTCTGAAGAAGAGGTTCACTTTGAAAGGTAGGTGTAGATACTTTTGTTGTAGTCTAAAGGTTATTACAAGCATCACTTTTCAATAGAATGTAGAGAACCAAATTTAGGAGCCCAAGTTCTGCACATTGGAAGCAGTAGAAATCTTGATAGGAAAAAGTCTCTATTGTTGTTTAAGGGACTAGAGTGGAGAGTGCCCCTCAGCTTCTCCCTTTCCTCTAGCTTCTGGAGAAGGATAAAGGTTTACTCACCCCTTAGGGAATCCACTAAGCATAACAAAGGACACCCTGTCTGTAAATTCTGTGTAAGTACATATATGACATGGGAATACTGTCATTTTATTATTAATTCAGATATTCAGGGGGTAAATTATGAACTCAGCTATGGAAATTGAAAACTGAAAATGTATTTATTTCAGAGCTACACATAATTATATACTTCTAGTTTGCCCTGTCTATTTAAATTACTTTATGCAAATCTCATTTTCAAGGATTATGTATAGAGTAAAATTAGATGAGCCCTTAAAAAGCTAATATAATATAATTGTGGTATTATTGTGTGTGTGCACAGTGTGTACATAAGAGCCAGATGCTAATTAGTAAATCAGGTTGATTTAGCAAACAAAAATTTGTTCTGATGAAAAACTGAAAGGAGATACAATTATATCCCAGAAAGTTATTGTTTGTACTATGAGCTCACTGAAATGAAAAAAATTAACAGAGCAAAAAATACTTCTAGAAACAAACCACCACTTAAGTCACATATGTGGGAATTAACTGTTACCAGTATCTTGTCTGGTGCCTTTCCACAAAAAGACATGAGTTGTTTACTCTGAGTATTGATTGTGTAATGGTAAGGCAGCTTTATGTAGTCAAATCTTCCACTTGCGTCTATCACTGCATTTCACTTGACAGTCATAGAGTTGGGGAAATTTGCACCAGATGCATATGTAGTTCATTAACTCTTCTTTTGAAGAATACAGCTGGCTCCAGAGGGTTAAAAATTCTGTCAGTGTTACACCTCAGTCTCTTAAACCTTGGGCTAAGCCAAGGTTTCTTTTGCTCTGGGTAGACACAAAGGAGAAAATTCCAACCAAATATTCTCAAGAGGTAAAAATACAGAAAAGTTTACTGGCAAACTATAGACAATTAAAGAACATTGGCAAAAGAGTAAATACTACAATAATATCACTTATCACAACATAGACTTATCCCATTGAACATAGAAAACCTAATAATCCATTCAATGTGACATTCTGTGAGATGACAGTTGGAAGAAGAAGAAGAGTGACATTCTGTGAGATGACAGTTGGAAGAAGAAGAAGAAGAAGAAGAAGAAGAAGAAGAAGAAGAAAGGGAAGACAGGAAAGATATAGAAAAACAGACATATAGCTACCAACCCCTGGTTTCCAGTGATGTAAAGCTCCAAGATGAAGTTAAAGGACATTGTGCTTGCCTTGTAGCGACCCTTCTTAAACCTCTTTGGCCCATCCCAGGCCTTCCTCCCAGAAGGGACTTCCAGTCTCTCGGCCACTCAGGGACTGGGTTAGGCAAAACTGGGGCTGCCTCCAGTGTGCCATGATTGACAGACACTGTGAGGCTGGGGGGTATGGGGGACAGGGCACTACCTCAGAGCAAGGTCTGAGCTACCCCCAAGATGTCTTGAAACAGATTACCTTTTCCAGTCTCTTTTCCACTGACAGTCAGTCAATGTACAGTTTCTCTGAACCACAATTCCCCTNCCCCCAAGATGTCTTGAAACAGATTACCTTTTCCAGTCTCTTTTCCACTGACAGTCAGTCAATGTACAGTTTCTCTGAACCACAATTCCCCTAGTCTGTCTCCTCATGTGGACGTTGTTCAGAGGCTTGATTCAAATAACAGCCTTGCACTCTATGTAAAAAGAAAACTTCAGGTAAAATAAGTCTGCTTCATAATCATAACAAAAGAAGGGTTTTTAAACTACAAATATAATAACTGTAATTCAGGTAAATTTTGTTATTTAGAATCAAGTGGGCAAGTCAGCTTTGCCTTTCTTATTGAAAGCTGACATTTAAGGCCTGAAAATAGATGGGAAATGAGTGTGAATTACTCAAAGAAAAATATTGCCAACAGCAGAAACTTTAGAACAATTGCATGGAACAACCTCTCAACCTACATTCCCAGCCCTATTCAGGCCTTAGCAATGTGTTCATTGCTTCCCAAACCCCCATTGACTTTAGTGGGAGTTCTGAATGTCTCCAGAACAGGGAGTACTGCCCATATTTCCTACCGTGGCAAAAGCTCTGCCGTGACCTGTGATGATTTATCACTCATCCCCAGATCTAAAATCTCATTCACGAGGTCACAAAAGCTGAGCAGAGCATGAGTGCAGCAAATGTCATGAGTATTTCAGACCAACCTAGCATCTAAAATCCTTGCTTATGAATAACACAGCTGGTATCGGTGCCATCTTTTCAAGTCTAACGCAAAACCCTCAGTGAGCAAAGAAAAACAATCCATTCTGTACTCCATTTCAGAGGCTATAAATTCAGCTTCACATTTTGAAGGACTTATGTATGTTTTCTTGTCAAGTTTTTCCATATTAAAATTGAGGATTGTACCAATGTTTATGTACAATGAATGGTTCAAAATTAACACTGACCTGCAAGAAAAAAGCCTTATAGAGTCATAGAACATTCTGAGTTGGAAGGGTGCCATCAGGATCTTCAAGTCTAACTCCTGGCCTTGCACAGGACACCCCAAGAGTCCCACCATGTGCCGCAGAGTGTTATCCAACTGAACTCTCAGGCCTTGGTGCTGTGACCACTTCCCTGGGGAGCCTGTTTCAGTGCTCAGCCTCCGTCTGTGTGAAAAATCTTTTCCTGATATCCAACGTAAACCTCCTCTGACTCAGCTTCATGCCGTGCACTCAAGTCCTGTCACTGAGAATGAAGAGATCAGTGGATTTATATCTTCATATTTATATATATAATATTTATATTTAGATCTGCATAATTTACCAGCTTTTTGGTTCGTGCAATTAATATGGGAGACAGTTGCAAAGATCTTGTGCTTTATTCTAGTTTTGCTGCTCCTGGCCATGGGGACATATATAATGCATTGTACCAAAAATGAAAAAAAAAAAAGGGAGAAAAAAATAAGAAGAGCTAAATGCAGAAGAAACAAACCCAAAGCTGAGCTGGAGTCCACTGCTAACAAACCAGAATGAGTTATAGGGAGTCAGCCTGTGCACTTAAAGCACTCATGTTTTTAAAACTGCTTTCATATTGTCATGGCCCCGAGGGCACCACCAGTCCTGCCTGTTCCTGGCCACCCCCAGGGCTCCCCAACCCTGCCCACAGCCCAGGACCCCATCTCAGCCCCACAAGGGCCATCAGTCCCTGCCCCAGTGTTGCCTCAGCAGGGCTGATCTACAGCTCCCCACAGCTTTGCCTCCCCAGGCACAAGCCCAGCCTGGGCTGATGTCTTGTGTCTCTGACACTGACCAGTCCCCATCCCTTTCCCCATGAACCTGCCTAGCCATTGAGAGGCTGTGCCTCGCTGTGGTTCCCCACACTGAGCTTGATCATCTAAAACTCTCTTCAAAATAAAAAAAAAGTCATTCACAATGAGCATATATTTTCATTCCATAAAGTACTTGCATTTTAATGAAGAATGCAGTTTCCTAGCAGCAGGTGTTAACATCAAAATAAAAAATTAGATCATTATATTGTGTATCTGCTTTCAGAAAAAAAAAATTGAAAACAGGATTTACTAAAAACACTGACAATATCTTGAAACCCTCATTTGTCTTTAAAGCAATATTAAATTTCATGGGGTTTCTAGTTTGCTTGAGGTATTTCAGGACTGCTTGGGGAATACACAGTGGAATGTTTTTCTAAGCTATCATAACTGTAAGTCTGTCTGAAGTGTGATATCTGTCTGATAGCTTTATGGAGGTGTGTTTGGATCGCTGTATCCTCCCTCATTCTGGGAAAGCTTGAAAAGTATTACAAAGCTTCTGATTCTCAATCTTTCTGCCAAAATTAAAGGTGAAATCTGAGGCCACAGGAATCTGTTCTTAAATTCTGATTATGCAGACCCTAAATGTACTTACCTAGAGTATCAAGGGCTATGCTTGGTGTTTAAGTAAATACACAAATCTTTCCAGGATTAAGATTATCCTTTGACACTCTTACTTGTTTTCATCACTAATTTCCTCTGACTAATATTCATGATCAAGAATGGAAAAGTCAAACTATGAAGGAAGTGTTTCTGCTGTCATCTGGGATTATTACTTTAGTGCAATGGGCAGAGTTAACAAAATGCATCTCCTTAAGCCTAGGTCCATGACCAGATAATTTGGTGCAGGCTGAGGAAAACTCCAGGAAAGACAGACAAGTAAATGCTTACTAGACAGATGGTATATGCCATTAAAGAACTACAAGGATGGGCAAATACTATGAATTTCACTTAATCCTCTTGATATGAGATCTTTTACTAATGGTTTTAGTTCTTAAACCTGAAAATTTTCATATCTTTGATTCTGAGGACTACAACAAGCAATAAACCTACAGGAATTAGAAGTCTCTATGACATAATATCTCATATTGCTATCTGTGGTGCTGTATTTCTGTGATTGTGAACAATCTTGGTTTTCTGCTTTGAATGCAATCCAATGAAAAGCACAAGTTTTGATGTCCTAAGATTATAGCTCTAGCATAGGAAATCATACACTTGTGTGAGGGTATGGCCATATGTACAGGGACATATCATAAAGCTTTTGAGAACATGCTTTCTTTTCAAGTGCACTGAATTTGCATCCATAGAGCACGTCTTGTTAGGCATTAAGAGAGTCCATAGGGCTTTTTAGAACTTACACCATTTTTTCTCCTACTTGGCATGCACAGTGCTGAATTAGGGCTGTCTTCATTATAAAGCTGGAAATTACTTTCTATGGTTGCTTGACTATCAGCTTCTATACCCAATTCATGGGTAGAGAAATCTGTAAAATACAGTCCTTCCTATTTGATTTATACATTATTTTATTCTTATATTGCATTCTCTGATATGTTCTAGAAATCCTATGCCTTCTCATAACCACACTTCATTTTTAGCCTCCTTCTGACCCAGGTTCTTTCTGCAGTACCTCTCCTATGCCCAGTGCTTTCAGCTGCAATGCAAGGTTATTCTAATACTTTAGTTCCCTGTGCTCCTGTGGAAGTCATGTTCTACAGCATTCTCTTGTGTAATTTTTTTTCTTTGTGAAACCTTTTATTGAGGGATAATTCTTTACAACTATTCTTTTTGGGGGCTGGGGGGATACATTTTTACTAGCTAGAGGACATAAATAACTAAATGCTTCAGGAACATGGGAAAACAAACAGAAACATATTAGAGATTCATAAACCTCTATGAAACTTACTTTCAGTTGTCATGGTTTAACCCCGGCTGAAAACTCAGCCTCATGCAGCTACTCACTCCTCTTCCACTCTCTCCTGATGTGATAGGGGAGTCAGAGGATAAAAGTGAGAGAACTCATGGGTTAAAATAAACACAGTTTAATAGGGAAAGCAAGCATCATGCATACAAGCAAAGCAAGACAAGGAATTAATTCACCATTTCCCACAGGCAGACAGGTGTTGAGCCATTCCCAGGAAATCTGGGCCTTGTCACGTGCAGCTGACTTGGGAAGACAAATGCCATCACCCTAAATGTCCCCCTCTTCCTTTTTCCCCAGCACTGTATGCTGAACATGGTGTCAAGTTGTGGAATATCCCTGTGGTCAGTTGGGCTCAGCTGTCCCAGCTGTGTCCCCTCCCAACTCCTTGTGCACCCCCAGACCCCTCGTTTGTGGTGAGGGGTGAGAAGCAAAAAGGCCTTGAGGCTGAGTGAGCCCTGCTCTGCAGTGACAAATATCCCTGAATTATCAATCCTGTATCAGCACAATTCCAAGACAGTCACATAGTAGCTACTCTGAAGAAAATTAACTCTATCACAGCCAAAACTATCACATATCCTCCACCCCTTGTTAGCTACTTCTCAGAAGAGGACTGTTCCTGGGGAGAAATAGAGGAAATTTATGGACTTGATCCCATTGATGTAAAAGTAGGGCGTAAATATGGTGAGTACAAGTAAAATCGCTTCAGCACTAGCTCTTGGCATTTCATTTATCGGATTCTTTACCCATCCTGCCATTCTTATTAATCTCTGTATTACTGGGCTTACCTAAAAGGATTTTTGTAGTCTACTAGATACTTCAGTGAAATCCAGAGAGATGATGCTTCCTCTAAGTCTTCTCTATAGAAAACCAATTATCCATAAAATTTACCAGCTCACAGAGCCCGGCACAATGTATTTTTGGCAACTATCACCTTTTCAATTTACTTTCATATCTTCAGGTATTCATCCTTCAAAATATATACATTCTCAGAACATGCAACTTTAGTAAACTTTAGCCCCAGGTAGAATTTTGTCTTAAAAGCCATACATAGAAATACAAATCTCAGGTGGTTTTATTAAAGTTTTGTATACTGTGCAATGTGGGTTATATTTTGTGCTCCTCACATACAAATCTAGTCAAATACATATCCCGGATGTATTTGAATCTGCTTCTTGCTTGTCTTCCTTTTGTTCCTTCGGTTTGGTATATAAAACTATCTTAATGTTTTCCTACTTAAAAGGGTGAAAAAAAGGGTAGAAAAAAAGCAGCTTTCCAAATCTAATCTGACACAATACTGTTTTACAGTAGTCTTGTAATTATTTGACTATTGTCACTACCATTTAATATATAAATACAGAACCGTATGTAGTTGGGGGATGCAATACTGTGTATTTCACAGAGACATAATCAGGTATCTCAGTAAAATGCTTTGCAGAAGATAAGGTTTTGGTTTTGTGTTGTGTTTTTTTTTTCTCCAGGGCAAGCTTCAGTGTTTCGTGGCAGAAGTCTGTATTGTGGAATACCAGCTGGTAACAGACTGTAGGGAAGTGTTCTCTGGTGAGTGGAACGTGCCTTAATGCCTCTAAAAAATAATCTAATTTATTTATATTTTGTTGGAGAGGGGAAAAAGGAAGGTAGCCAACACTTCATCCATGTGTAAAAGTATTTTTAAGAAACGGTGTGAATATTTGGATTTATTATCCCACCCCAGAACATTACCTGTCTATGACCAAACCACATATACAGATGTAGGGACCGCAGTATCTCCACTGATCCTGTTTTTTTTCAACTGCCCCTGGAGAGCACTGTTTGTTCATCTGTCTCCTTGTACGCTGTGGACTTGCAGTGCTGGATTAACGCTTCTCCCTCGATTTTAAAGATCTTTTCCAACCTAAACGACTCTACGATTTACCACTGCCAGGAGCGGTGCCTGCCGGGTCCGAGCCCCTCTCCCCGGAGGCCATTCCCAGTTCATAGCCGCGGGGGACAGCAGGAGCCGGCGGGCTGTGCTGGCACAATGGCGTTGCAGGGAAGGAAATCCCTTCTCCCAGCACCGCTGGTGCGAGGTCAAGGAGGGGATCAAACAGCCCGAGCAGCAGCCTCAGGCACCCAGACACTGCCCGCCCGCGGCCGGGGCAGCGGGACGGGAACAGGCTCGCTGGGGGCCCCCTGGGAGAGGGCACCCAGCCCTGCCAGCGGGACTCCCTGAGGATCGGGGGCCCGGCT
>VZRF01009547.1:180332-300836 GCA_013396875.1 Vireo altiloquus | reverse complement strand
GCAGCTGGTGAGTGCCGGGGCACGCTTCGGCTTGGCGGGGGGCGGGCAGGGACGGGCGCTCTCCCTCTCCCCCGGCCCGGGCACGGCGCTGACCCGGCCGCGGAGCTGTCCGCGCCCACCGCCCCGACGGTGCCCCCGCCCCGCGCCCCCGCGCTCCGGCCCCTAAGTTTCGCGGTGCGACGCGGCGTGGGGCGGGAGCGGCCCCGCGGCTGGGGGACGGAGAGGGTCGGCAATCCGAGAAGGGTGCCGCGGCCCCAGCCCGAGCGGCTGTCAGCGCTCCCTGCCTGAAGGGAGAGCGGCTCCCCCGCCCTGGTGTCGCTTCGAGACGGTGTCACTCCCCGCTGTTGCCGGGCAGGGACTTCCCCCGTCGGCTCAAAGTAGAGGCCGAGGGGAAGAATGAAGCTGTCGGTGCCCTCGGTCGGTGCCCGCGGGGCGGCGGTGGGGCCGGACACTGCTGGGCGCTGCCGGCGCGGTGGGAAGATGCGGGGACCGGCATCACCGCCTCTTTCTTTTTCTATTTTTCTTAACCTGTGTAAAAGCGGCGTGTGCCGGCCCTCTCCCGTTACTTTTCTTGGGATTCCTTTCCTCTGATTAAGTATGCCTCAACGTGCAGTTGAAACAACAGAACGGTGCCACTTCTTCTCTTTGTTTAGTTGAGTTGGTATATTTATTTTAGAGAATAGAGTTGTTGAGATAAATCACAGACAAACAACAATAATCTTTCCTCTGGCTCATTAGCTGGATGATAAAATAATGCTTTCCCCTTAACGGTAGTCCCTGGTCCCAAGAGTGTTTTAAAAGATTTTTCTTTTTTCTAGTGACTCAGTGTCATCATTTTGCCACATGATCTCTCTTAAAATGAGTGCTGTTCCTTGTGTGTGTGTGTCTGTAAAGAAGAAAAGTGGGATGCACTGGGGGGGTGTGGGGGTGGTGTGTGTTTGTTTGTAATCGTTTGTTTTGTAATCCTTTGCGATCTTTCTAGTTTTCTCTTACAGCACTTTGAAATCACTTCTGTTTCAGAGGTAATACTCTAGAAGTAATTGTACATATTGCATTTATTTGAAGATCCCCTTTCATTTGCAAGGCTTTGTGCCAGGTTCTTAGCCTGTGTAAACTGGTGTGTATCCATTGTTTCCAGTGTGAGCCTGGACCTTGTTCAGATGTGCTTTAGAGTGATGGGCTTAGTGTGGTATAAGTAACTCAACGGCACAACCTTGTCAAAAGCCAGAGGAGGCATATAATTTGTACTTTCAGTGTAAGGAAAGTGGTTTTTATACATTGCTGTTATTTTTTATTCCTTGTTTTGTATCAGGTTTGTGCTAACGACTGCAGCAGAATTGCTCCTGATTTACATCATGCATGTGGGAGGGGAAACAAACCCCATTTCTTCAAATATATCTCTTTGCCAGTTATGAGGATTATAATAACTGTATTTACTATTCTGTAGAATTACTGGGAGGCTATAAAAATTGAAGTAAAGTGTGAATGGCCAACATAATCTGCAAAGAAATGCATAAAAAGTCTTTCAGGAAAAGAGTCGTGTTTTATAAAAGACCTATCAGATGATGTAACAACTTAAAAAAATTACTTCAATGTATAGTTTTTTCTGCTGTACTTACCTGTTTTATAGTGATGGTCCTCTGTCATATCGACATCTTTCAGGTGCTGATAAATGTCTGTATGGCAAAATGCTGTCATTTTAATTTATTTTCATTTAAAAATAGAAATCTTCCTTTATATTCAAGAAGTAATCTAGTAGGTATGTCCTGGTTCTGAGCAAGATGGGGTTAATTTTTTGGTAGTAGCCTGGAGGGGACATGGCTAGGACCTGTGGGCTATTCTGTGCTACCTCACATCATTGCCAGGTGTGGAGGAAAAGGACTCTGTTCCAGGGAGAATGGGCTTCGTCCGTTTGGGGTAGTGCGGCACCAGTCCCAAGCTGGAGAGAGCAGTGGGGTGGCCCCGGTTCCAAGCCAGAGGGATCGTGGCTGCGTGGCTGCTCTCTGGTGGGGCTGGGGTGAGCATTTTTCATGTGAATCACTGTCTGTCTAGCACTCTTTCTTTTTAATATTGTTGCTGTTACTGTTCCTTTTCTTATCTCATTGCTGTTTCCAGTAAATTGTTCTTATCTCAACCCACGATCTTTGCCTTTTGTGCCTCTAATTCTCCTCTCCAGGCACCTGTAGGGGGAAGGGAGAGGGGAAGAGGGAGTGAGCAAGTGGCAGCATGGTTTGGAGAGACTCAGTGGAAGAACTAAATTGGGGAGTATCATTCCTAAACCACGATACATGAACTTAAAGCTCAGATGCTTTCCATGATCTCCGTGATGGTAGTGTTCAGTTTATATATGTAGAAGTTATCACCAGAGGCAGTTTTAGACCTTTTTAGAATGTCTTAGAGGTCATGAATGTAAAACATATGCAGCAAAGCTTTTTCCCTGGACATTACTATCATTAAGTGAGATTTATTTTACTTTGCATCCATGTATGGAGAGGTGAAAGAGGTATTAGTGTTTATAGACAATATCTAGATTAAATCTTGCAAAATACAATCACTTTTTCCTACTTGTAGAATTTCAGAAGTACTGATGATTTATATGAGTTGAGGAAAAACCCTAAAAAGGAAACAGATGGGCATATATTCTAAAAAAAGTTGTTTATGTGATTCATGTTCTGGTCATGACAGAGAAAGACCTGGGAACAGCTCAGGCTCAGCCTTCGGATTAACCTTTAGATATTACCTGAGAAAGAAATGTGTTATTAAATACAGTTGGAAACACCTTTTATAGCATGCATGTACTATGTAGATTCTCTTCTGTATAAGATGGGAAGTAAAAAAGCCAAATCCCTGGAGACATGTTCACAAACAAGGAGAAGATTTGCTTCTTGTTCTAAAGAAGAGTGCGTTGTTCAGTGTCCTCAAAGCACAGTTTCTTGATTCTTTAAAACTTTTGTCTTCTCTAACTTTTGCCTTCTTTATCCCAGCAACATATGAAAAATCAGCCTAGACAAATGTGAAGAGAAAAACAGTTATTGCATTGCTGTGAGTAAAATATCCTTTCTCTAATTCACTTAACCCATTAAGTGCTTTAACTGCAAGAAGACTTGATTGTAATTTTCAGTGCTGTTTTTCAGGGGATTTTGACATAAAATGGCAATAATACCAGTTTTCAGTTATGTTTTAATCCATGAAAGTGGAAGTTTTTGACTGACACCTCTTATTTTTTTGTAATGAACACATTTAAATGTTGAATTCATTGTAGCTAGTCTTCTGTCGTTTAATTATAACTTCATTTGTAAATGGGAATCCGTGTAGTTATGTGTAATACAGAATTCTGGAAAAAATCATTGAGATGGAAGTGTAGGTGGCACATGTTCAGGAAAAGCTGTTAGTCACTTTTAGGGTTTCATTGAACCCCTTCAGGTGGATTCTGCTTCTGAAAACCAAGGAAATTTTGTGTAAGGAGAACTGTATCTTGCCCCACCGCCCCTCCTCAGTCTCTCACTGTTTTGCTCTTCTGACTAAGCATTGCCATATGCCATTGCCAAAGATGTCTGTATCTCTGTGTGCATAAATATGTCATTAAGATTATTAAAAGCTATATACATACATTGGGAAAATATATCATAAGGCCATATGGATCCTTTGGATTACAGCCATAGTCCCTACTGGTGCCACTAGAAGTCTGAAACATTGGCCTTGTCTATACTAGAAAATTAAATGAGCTGGCAAAGATTGTGCCTGTGCTATTGCAGACACCATGCCATAAAACACTGCAAGATGAAAATGTTTGGAAAATAAAACAAATTCAAAAAATATTGAAGGGGTAAATTGACAATGAATTGCAGCAAGATTTAGCTGTGTGAATCCAATTGGTGTTAATAAATGTCACACAGTGAAAACCATCATGCTGCTTTGAAAATGTGTCTCTGAGAAACTACCTTTGCAGGATAATGTTGTTTCAACATTTACAGTAAGTGGAAGTTTTTGGGACCTAGAAGTATACCGATAAACACAAAGAACTCTAAATACAGAGAGGATGAATGAGATGCGATGGAGGGACAAACAAACAAAGTGACGAAGGGACTGTTGACGGAAAGTGTGTGACTAAGTCCTTTCATGGTTTTGAGTCTCATTTCATGTGTGTATCTTTGGGCTCCTCTGCATTGTGTTCATTATGTAGGTCCTGATTTCGAAGTGTATGGTTTATCCACTTATAGCTAGTGTAAAATAGGCTGTTCCCTATTTAACCTGCTGCTTTCCAAATAATTAAAATGTCAGCAGGCCACACTGGAAAACGATTCCAGTGGAAACACAACTTCTATGTACTAAGGTTTTGACTAGTGATTGTTTGGGAAGCTCAGTTGGTCATTTTAATGGCCTAATCCCTTTCAATATTCAGAAGATTTATATTTATGATTGCCATTAACGTTAATTATAATGACATATGTAAATCCTTACATTTGGAGATGAGACTGTATCCATTAGAATGAACAATAATGTTTCATCATTTGTTACTGGACATCATGGAATTTCAGGAGTTATGTGGGGAAGTGATGTACGTATGTATCATGCATAGATTTTCATCTCATTTTTAAATACTTTATAGATCTGGACACTAACTTTATGACTTTTACTCTCCATGCTTGTATGTTAGAACTGACAGATACCAGTTATTCAGTTAACAGCTCAGGGATTCAAGGGAATTGATAAATTTGAGAAAGTAAAATCTTTGAACCAGTAAATTGCTGCACTTTTTATGCTGATAAAAGAATCACCAGCCCATTGATCTGGAGATGAAGCATCTGTCCACCGATAAAAGAGGAGGAAGTTGAGGGAGTGCCTATTGTACTAGCAAGGATGGAGAAAGCTTGGGATTTTAGCCACAAACAATGCCCTGCTTTCAGGATGTTGCACTTTCTGTTATAGCAGCTGAGGTAGGAATGGTGTTTTCCTCTGATAACTTGAATGGCATCCCCAAAACATGTAACCATTGCTGGTGGCTATACCTGAGAGGCTGATATGCTTCTGTGATGTGGGTGTATAGTTGCATTTAACCTTAACATTTGAAGTAATATGCTGCATCCAGTAGAACTACTTGAGTTAAATACTCACAATCCAGAAAACATATACTCTTTAGGATCTCTCTCCTGAGGGACAAGAAAGTAAAAGCTAACACTGTTTTCCAAGTTGTGTTTTTGTTTTATTTTTCAAAATTGTTGGGAGTTATCTGTTAGTAAAACACACATTCTGAGCTCATCAACACTGTAGGATTTAACCTCTCCATGCACCAGAAATTCAGCTTCATGAGTGAAATCCTTCCCCTCTGCCAAAGCTGCATGTAAGACTTCTTTCTATTCAGTGTTCCAAAGTTAGAAGTTTCAAAACTTGAGGAACCATGAACTTTCAGAGCCCTCAGAAATTTCTGAACTGTGTGAATTTCTGAAAGGAATCATGTAGCTCTTGCTTTGTTTTAGGCTCCATCCAGCACAGTAGGCTATTTTTCTGCAATTTCTGGCTACTCTATGACTGATGGTTCATTGTCATATAAACATTTAATGAATGTATAGTGATGAAGTGAAGGGTTAGGATTTCAATGCTAATAATGACAATTAATGCACTGGAAATTGTGAATAATATAGCTGTTCTTCCTATCGATAAGATTAGTAAGCTTTGTAAATAGTTATTTTAAGAACACTGATAAGCTGCTGATCTGCTTCTATTTCAAGATATGCTACATTCCACCTAGACTCCATTCTTGGGACTAGGAAACAAATATTGTGGTTTGGAAAGACATTGGAATTCAGGATGGTATTGTTGGATCTAAATGGAGTTTGGGTAGAACTTGCAGAACTTGAACACTTTGTAGGTTTATTTTTGGAGATAATATGGGATCGACTGCACTTGCAGTTGTTTAGGTGGTGTTTAAATCTTGCTAATTTTGTGAGGTTTGGAACTGAAATAAAAACTTGTAAGACTTGTAAGGTAATCTTAGCCCATGTTTTTCTGTATCTTGCTTACATCTTATAGCTACAAAGAGGCCTTTTTAGTTTTACGGCCAGTCTGGTAAATTGACAAATAAATAATAAAATCACAATTCCTTAATTTTTCAGGTAAAAGTGTTGCATTTTGGCCCCCCTATGATATATAAATTAATTGTCACATAAATAAATGAATTTAATTGATTAGATGACCAAAGAGAGAGTCAAACCAGTGTCACCAGTCATTTGCCCTGAAATTGTACAAGAAAAGTGCATGGAGGTTTTGTCCTTCACTTGATTAGAACTGGAGTAAATTAATGCATTCCATACTTGCTAAGGTGATCGCTTCTTGGATGTGCTCAGTAAAGTGGGGAGGCAAAAGACCCAGGATGCAACACAGAGTATTTTGATTGAATACCAGAAAAAAAAAATCATAGTGAGATTATTGGATCATGTTTTTGAAAGACGTTTCAGAAACTCCACCCTTGAATAAATTCAAATCAAGCTAAACATAGTTCTCAAAAACCTGATCTAATTGAACTTTATCTGATGTCAAATTTGCTCCTGCTATGAATAAAATTTTTACCAGATAACCTCTAAAGACTCCTTGCAACTTAGGTTATCATGGGATTATATGTTCTTACCAGAGCATGAGGAATAAGGGTCTTCAATTTTTTTTTAGGAAGGTATTTAAAATACACAGTAATTTAGTTATTTTGGAATAATTAGTTTCTTATTTTTTTGTGTTTATGATGCAGTGGAAATAGGCTTGAAATGGCAATAACAATTCTAGTATTCAGTTGTATCTCTTGGTGTCGAATGCGGTGTTTAAGTAAATTAGAAGTACCTGTGACGGCCTTGAGATTTATTATTTCATAAATAACAATGCTGTGATACAATGTAGTATATCAGATCTTTCAAACTCATTAATATTGAAGCAAAATATATTTCATTCAGTCAGTCCTGTAATTAATTGCCAAGCAGTCATTTTGGGGCAAAAAGCCTGTTATTTCTGCCTGTACAGGGAAATGAACTGCAAATTTTTGGTTCTATATAACAAATATAAAGGAGCAGTAATAAGTGACTGTTCAGTTCAGGAAATTGATAATATGATAGAGTTTTTTACCTCTAGGTCACATTTTGAAATTCCCCGCAGGTTAGATGAGGGCAAATGTCATTACGAAATGTTTATATTAAATGATACTGGTCTTGCTATGGTGTCAGTATAAAAATGTCATCTTAGTATAGAGATTGGTCCTAATTTCCACCTTTTATGTTATACAAGAAGGTGAAGATTGGTGAGCATGTTACTGTGAAGACCAAAGTGATGTTTTTGCCGAAGCTTTCTTCAGGTCAGCTTATAGGGGTGCAAGCAGGATAGTGCAATGAATTTTGCACCACTGTCTTAGCTCATACTGGACATGATATCTTTGTAAGCTTTATAACTGACATTAAATAAGAATGGAAAATAATGTTAATTGCATCGTTTTTGTATAAATTTAATCTTTTCATTGGTCAGAAAGAAGAACATTTGTTACTGCTTTTTGTTTAGTACAATTTGTCTTGAAAATAAAATTCAGGCAGTAGCAAAGGGAAAGTGTCTCACTTTGAATCTTGAAACAGCCCAGTTTTGACCAAGATGAAACAGTTTTTTCCCTCTCTCATGAGCAGTTAATGCATACCTTCCTAAAGGGTATGCCAGCAGGTTTTGGATCAGATACTCCTACACGGAGAGAGACTTGCAATTCCTTGACACAGCTGTGCCAGCAGCCCTGTGACAGGTTTTACTGTGTCCTGGGCTTTTGTATTCTTCCATGTGTGACCAGTGAAATCTTTGTAGCCTTGCTATGGATCTGTGCCTTTGGCAGGTCTGTAAAGGACAGTGGTAAGAGGGATTATCACTGTACTCTGATCTCAGGAACATACAGAGTGCTTAAAAACCTGGTAATGAAATGGTAGTAAAAGATTTTATTTTAGACCTTTTACTTTTTACTATACTTCCTTATCATCTTGCCTTTCTTCAAACACAGCCCTATCTTGCATGTAATCTCAACTCAGATGGATTTTTTAATACCGTGGTGATTTGGGACTTGTTCTTACAAGTTGCTGAATGCCCTACAGCTCTCATTAAAGTTGCTGAAAGTCATTCTTTTACGTACAGGCTCCTTATAATGGTAGGTTCAAGCAACGGCAGCAGTGAACCTTTTCCACCTGGTGAATTCCAGTAGTATAGTAAAAGAAAAGGAAATACGAAAATTTTCTACTTAATACAACAGTCAGTTTTGGCCAGACAAATGTCCCTTACAGTAATGAACGATGCAAAGAAATAAAATTGAAAATTTTATGAAATGCAGAAGGAGAGTAATTGTAAACCAATTATTTATGTTGAGAGTTAATCTTGAATAATCACACTTGGTTATTCCAAAGGAGATTGATAGAAAGGTGGTTTTTAAGGTTTTTTTTGTTTTTGTTCTTTTTATTCTTTAGATTCATCAGTACAGAAGTTTTGGCTGAGAGTAGGTATAAATATATATAAAGGGTATATGCTTGACAATGAGCTGAATGGAATTCCCTGAGGAGGGTTTTGACACACACCAAAGAAACTACAGATATAGCAAAGTAGAATAATACTTAGGAGATGAAGCATGAGCAGAAAGATCCTGAAATGCTTTTGTAGTTAAGGAGATTATGTGGGAGCATGGGATGAAAAGTATAGAAAGGTGCGTTTAGATGAGTGTAAAAAAAGTGGGATGTGGAAGCCCTCTTCATCAGAGAGATGAAAGTTGCCTATGTGTGTGGGAGGAATTCCTGCCTAAGGTTTCACTGAAAATAAGATCTTAAAACAAGATTTTTATATTTCTAACATATTGCTGCTGCTGCTAAGCCAGTTTCTCACTATTTTGTTGTAAAGTTACTGTGTTGGTGTCAGACCCTCTGAATAAAAAATGCCAGGGGAACAAAATCATATGATGATGATGATATTTTCTGGCGAGATTAGAATGACTGGCGTGTTTCTCATCCAGCTCTAGTGTTTGCCTTTGGCTGAGCCTTGAATGCTCTGTGTTGTCCTGGGAATGCTGCGACTTCACTGCCCTGTTGGCATTTCCTGGAGTCTCCTGTGAGCAAAGTTCTCCTGGAGCTTAGGAGCTTGCAAGTGAAGCTCAGCACAAGCCACAGTGGAAATGAGGAGACATGTAAATCTGTATCAGCTGATATTGTGCATACCTAGAAAACAAAACAAAATGAAAACCAAATAAACCTCCCAGTTAAGTGCACCTTCTTAGATGGACTGAAAAGAGCTCATGTCTAAATGCATTTTGGAAAGAAAATTCTGTTAAAATGGAGTGCATAGAGAAACATTCTTCTGAAAGTTTAGTCTCCACAATCAGCGAATAAAAAGCTGAAGAATTCTAAAGCTGGAAACTGTAGTGCATTATAATACAGGAATAACATCACAAGAATATATAGTTTTGCCTTTGCTGGTGAGCTGTTTATTTTTCCTGCAACAAGTTTGCTGTATCTTTCTATTGCAGAGTAAGCAGGGTGTTTAATTTCTCTAATATGTATTTGTTTCATTAATTAAGTAGACATCACCAGGGTAAGTGTGTTTGTATTTTAACTGGAACAGAAGCCTTGTTGCTCCTGCTGATTGAATAATTTGCATCATAGAAACCTGAAAAGCCTCTCTGTCCTCTAATGCAGATGAAGCTGCTCAGAATGAAGATAGATGGCGTTTGCATGGAGATCCCCTGAGCAACTGAAGATTCTTTAATCAGACTATTGTCAGTGAGCTGTACATTTGGAAAATACCTGTTTTAGTGTACCCACCAACATGGGCATTCAGGAAGCCTAAGAAATGGTGGAATTTGGAAGACATTTTTCTCAATTACCTCTGTTTCCAGTTCTTACGCTGGTTAGAGTCACAGTTTTGTGCTCAGCCTCATCCTTCTTCTGATATACCATTGCTGTTCACATCAACGGTAAACTCTTGGCTCCAATGCCTAGCTCTGAAATGATACACTATTTCCATTTTCCTGTGCATTTTCTTTTTTTTTCTGGAGCCAGATGATTTGTTCCCAACTGTCCTCCCAGTTATTTCAGAACAACTTCCAAATTCTGATCTTTATCCGTTTATCATAGTAAGAGTCAGACTCTGTTCATCAAACCAGTCAAGACTATTAAAATTTATTTGTGGCTGTAAATGCACCCTGTACATTGTTCTTGTTGCAGTGATTTGCAGCCATACAACATAAATTCTCTTTTAGTGTAAGCCGCAGTTATTCATGGTTCTTCACATGATGTTGGTTGCACAGCATTATGAAAAGGTCTGATTAATTCAGAAAAGAAGGGAATGTGAACGAGTTATAACAGACAGATGAACTAGTAGTGTCAATTACTGCAATGCAGTTAATAGAGCACTTGCAATGGGAGTGTTAGAATGGACTGAAAAAATGCTTTCTGGCCTGGGTTTACAGTGAAAAAATAGACATATGAATGGCAGTAGCCTATATCCAAACTTCATTCAAATGTCAGAAACTAGTTTAATACATTGAAATATATTAGATGCCATGAATGGCTTTGTTTATTACTAATGTATAATTTAGTCATAGTGGTTTGGTGAAAGCCAAAGCTGACTGAGTTGTGCCAGAAGTAACCACTAAATGCCCAAGTTTATTTAAATTGGATTAAATTATGAAGCCCATCATTTCTCTGTTTTTTTTAAATGAGTTAGACATGAAGATAAATGTGTTTAGGTTTTACTTGTAAGCAGTTACACTTGTTAGGCTGCACAGCTGTAATCAATTGAATGCATGGATGACTCTTTCAGAGTGTAGCCTATGCAACTGAGATGTGCTGCCTTGCTCAGGGGTAATGCAGGGTGTGAAGCAGCCTCACCAGGGTGATATTGACACCCATCACATAGGTACATGAACCTTATTGCTTGTTCTGTTGTGGGACAGGTACTAAATCTATATCCATCCTGATCTGCTGAAATTTTCCGTACACCCTGCATTTTTAAAAGAAGTGTAATGCATGGTGGCTGGAAAGCAATACTGCCTGTAACCTCTTCTGGTCACATTTTACAAACCTGGATCATGTAGTGGCGGGGGAGAAGGTAATGTCAAATAATTTCTTTGCAATTTTTGTATCCATGAAGTGTTCCAAGTTTCAGTGTTTAGGTCAGTATGTGATACTTACTTGCACTGAAAGCTGAGGGACTGTTTCTGCAGTGCCTTGTGGCCAAAAGAGTGTCCAGGTTAACCCAAGATCTCACCAAGCAACTGAGAGTCCGGTATATTAATTGTAGATTTATTCGTTTAATTATTTATTATTTAGCTTTATTGTGTAGTTGGCTCTCTTGGCCTATCTGACAAGTGAAATTCTTGGCCACATGAATTTCTTAGTTTTCTCTGAGATTTCTAGGCTGGACTGTACTTGGTCCACATTCCAGTCATGCTGGAGGGCTCCAGTACTGCTGGGGTTTCACTCTGTGAAACAACTTCTCATCTGTTGAGAAGCAGAAGTAAATAATGCCCCCATTTCAGGGCTGGGTTTGCCCTTTTAAAGATCATTTGAAGTACACTGCACCTGAGGTTGGCTCTAGATTAGGATATGTAACTGAGATACAACCTGCCTCAAGCACTTATGAACCAAAACATGGAGTCAGAAAAAGAAGTAAGCAAATGTTTTTCTTTATGCTCTACAGAAAGTCTCTGGAGTCGTAGTTCAGGCTGGTTTTATGCTTGGTGATTCTTCATGTTTCTGCACACAGTTACAATAATTCCCTTTTTTTATATTGGCTATGTGACTGTCAGCATATTAACACTTTGATGGGCAAGTTCACTGTATTTGGGTGAGCTCATAATTTGGAGAACACATCTCTTTTTAATTGTGTACTGTTTGCAAAGTGATTTAGAGGTGCTAAAATATATTGCAAAGACAAAAATATCTTTCTGTTTCAGGAGGAATGTAATAAGTATGGATTCTCTTCTGGAAAGATTATTTTCAGGAGCTGACAGATTTCAGTTGATCCCTACGCAATTTGCTCTCTGGCAGAATGGGACTTGCAAATACCTACATCTGCCCTGACTGCATGCTTCTTTGGGGATTCCCTGTTGTATTGTCACCTCTGGCCACAGGCACTTAGGGAAGACAGGAGTCAGTCTCTTAAGGACATTCTGGAGAACAGGAAAATAAGCAAGTATCCCCAAAATACTGAAACTGACCATCTGTGTACAGGGAAAGGACAGTTTTAAGTCAGGGAGAAGTTTTATTTCTGCCGATAGAAGCACTGTTCAATTTGTACTAAAAGGACCATGAGTTCATGGTTTTCTTATTATGGTACTTTGTCAACTCATTTGCTCAATCCAATTTTTGGTGACTTGAATTGGCTAAAAAATTACAGGATAATCACTGCAATAGGAAGAAGAAATCCAAATCTCCTGGGTGGCAAACCTTAATTGTTGCATTTTCTCTGAATGACGAATGCACATCGAATCCTAACTGTCTAGGCAGAAAAGTAATTTCTAAGGCAGCCCATTCACATTCAATTCTCTTCCCCTAAAAGTGAAGCAGTAAATTATGCTGGTGTTTAAGGGGTAATCTCTGTGACTTTAAAGAACATAAACTATCAGAGGCACGCCAGTCTGACTGTGCTAAATGCTGAGCACCTCCTCTATCCGAATGAGTAACCTCATCTCCCACAGAGAACAGCAGGAGCTGCAGATCCTGGCATCCTCACTCAGTGGCATCACTACTCAGAGGGATCGAGCTGTAACTGAGGCAGCTGTGCTGCTGACTGGGCTTGGTAAGTGCAAGCACTGTTAGAGGGTGCCATTAGATGAAGTCACTGAACCATTAGGAAGCCTGCAAAAATGAGTACCCTCTTCCAATCTGAAGTGTTGTGGTTGAGAATATACCCATTGGACATCCTCAAGGGAAGATTTCTTTCACACATACTGGCTCTATCAGTGTTACCAGCCAGCATTTCACGAGCATGAGTCTTAGCCTTGTACCGTTTCACGGATCCCTACATCATGCTGAGTAGTGCTGGTCATCTATTATTAATATGCTCACATTTTTTGCTAGGCTAAAAGTATATTATTTTCTTATTAAATCTTCCATTACTTTAAGATGCTTTTAAGGTCCGGTCTGCTCTCATTCTATTAGTTGGGAACAAAAGCTTTTCAAGTGTCAGAAGTTAATATATTCTGATATCTGAATAAGCAAGAAAATACAACAGATTTTGAGTCCATTTTCTTATATAATGATGTCTTAAAGTCCCATACATTGTTCTTATAAAATATTTTCATTGTTTTCTATGTGAATGCATATTCATATACAATTCCAGTTTTGCATTAGAAATATTGGCTGCATGACAATGTGAGGCTTTCTCCTATAATGGCTATTATTTGGCATGCAAAAAGAATTTAAAGAACTCTTAAGTTAGTGAAGTAGTATTGTGTTTGCTTACACAAGATGAGGAAGGCAGTCATGTTTATTCTGCTTGGAGATGACCAAAGGGAAGCTGGGGTGCACCTAGGAACTGTGAAGTTAGTTAGCATAGTGTGGTGCCTTGGTAATGAACCTTTGGAGGGTATCATGGCTCAGTGTTAGTGCGTCCCAAAGGCTCCTCTACAGAAACTGGTCTGTGCCTGGATGAGCTAGAGCATAGGCAAAGCAGTCAGGCCTGCTCTGAAAAGGTACATATGCCAACTTGTATAAAAAGAGGGGAGTTATCAAAATGTGTGGATACATATTCTTTGAAATGCTTAGGCTGTTGTGAAGAGAGACACTGGGAGAGCTGGTGGCGTCCACCAGTTACTGCTTTATTGGATTCTGGCTTATTGCTTTGATGGGAACCTTGCTTGTTCATCCCAGTCAGCTTTATGTCTTGTGTTGGTTATTCTTGGGCAGCAGAATGGAATGCTGTTAATCCATAATGCTGTTGTAATGAGGTTTGAGGATGAGGTGAAAGGTGAGCACAAAGCAGACGAATACACCAACAGAACCTCAGTACTGCATTAATAACCTGCTGCTAATGGCCAGGGTCTTCTGGAATGGTTTTGCCTTTATTCCCCATGACTGAGGCTCAGCACAGGGTCGATTCTCAGAACTGGACTGGAAATTGCATCATACTTTCTAGAGTTCCCCTGCAAATCTCTTGCTATTTTGATTTCAGGAGCTCTGTTTCCTACAACTGTTCACAGGAGCTAGCGTAGAATAAACTCTCCCCTAACTATTTAGCTGATGTAGGCCTAATTTTCAGTGCACCATTTTTATTCTGTTAATTTCAAGATTAATTTTTACCTTACATAAAGGTAATAATAATCCTAACACAGGCACTGAATCATACCAGTAACCACTCCTGCTTAGTTAATCTATTTATTTCTGTCCTCCTTGCAAGTTATTTTTAATCTTTAAGGAACTTTGAACTATTTCTCACAGCTGTGCTCAAAAGTGAGTTTGTAGCCTTGTACTGCCGTCGATGCTAGTAGACCTTGCTTGAGGCCATAGAGAGGTTGGGACAAAGCCAGGGGAAAAACTCAGGCTCATGTCTTAAACACAAGATAACCATTCATCTTTTATAAGCCTTTCTCATCTGATGCGTTCAAATTCTCAGAAAAGATGGCCTGGAAATCGAAGTGTTCATGCTTTTTCATAGCACAAATATAGATTTTTCCTTGGGAAATTTTGGACATGTCATGCTGGTCTGTTTACAAGCAGCAAAGTGTGTGGTGGTAGTATAGATGAGGTCAGTATCCCTTGCGTTTTCTATTATTAGATCATTCAAAACTCACTTTCTCTGGCTCTCTAGCCTCTGTAAATCCATTAACATCAGTGGAGGTTTGGTCATTTATACTTGCTGGATATCAGTTTTAAAAGATAGCAACTGGATACTTGATGTTAAGTGTTCTTCACATATTTGAAAAAATGCTTTGATACTAAAGGGATATTTAAAAATATTTCTTACCTTCACGTTTCAGTAAAATGCTTTGTAGAGTTTGAGATTTTAATGGTGTCACTGGTAGTTTCCCATACCATCACCATGTCTTCTTTAGGGGGTTTGTGTCTCTATCCACTCTGTCTTTGTTCATCCATGTCCTATTTTGGAAAGTGTAAAGGTTGTCACAGTTTTTAGCAGAGGGCTATTGTTACAGGTAAGACTCAGATAGTCTGTAACTTCTGACCTTTCCAGAACATTTTTTTTTATCTCCCTTGAAGGAGAATGGAGGCATGATGATAAGGAAGTTGAAAATATGGCCAGGATACACACAGGTATGTTCAGGAAATAATATTGCTGCTTTTAATACTGCAGGAAAAAAAACAACAAAATGATGGGATCCAGACCCTACTGGAAATCAGTGTAACATTTTCACACTGATTTCAGGTTTTGTATTCAGCCATGCATGGTTTTTTTCAATGCTTTTTTTGTGTTTTCCTTTTTTTTTTTTCCCCCAGATGATTAGCTGTGCTTTATTAGAATTGCTGCAGGAGGCAAAATTTAGGCTTCCCCCACTGTGGTTTATTGAAAATCTTAATCATAACATTGCATTAACAGAGTTCTTCTCATTTAGCACTTTTACTTGACAGGGTAGAAACTTTATTGTGCCTGGAATTGTTGTCTAAAGTTCTCTGCAGAGGTGTCAGGAGACACATTACTTATGCTGTTTTTCACCTTTCAGAAGAAAGAGTTGTGAGCAAAACCTGTAACTCAGGGCTGGAACAAATGCATTCCATAGCATCATGCTAAAATAATGATAGAAGGTAAGAAAATATAATAAATAGTCACCTTTCTGATAATGTAAGACAAGGTTCTTGAAATACATATAATTTCTTATCTCAAGGAGTGGTGAGAACTGGGGCTGTGGGATTATCACAAAATCACAGAATTGTTTGGGTTGGGAGGGACCTCTCCTTCAACCACCTGTCAAGGCAGGGTCACCTAGAGCAGGTTACACAGGAACACATACAGGTGGGTTTTGAATCCCTCCAGAGAGGGAGACTCCATGACTTCCCAGGGCAACCTGTATCAAGGAGAAAGGCAGACCCTTGTTTTAAAGATGTTTTTAGATACAGGTGCACTTTTTCATTTATGTGGGTGAAGAAAACCTAGGCTTACTTGTAGTCCCTTTGAAAAATAAGATAAATATTCTCATTGAATTTTGTGGGAAAAGGGTTATGATTCTGGTCTGAATGGTGCATATTTTTCCACATTCTCTCTCATTGAGAAATTATTTTTGCATGCAAAGTGTATGTACTATATGGGTTAAACACTGCTCCATCATTACTTTTCTATGAGAACAATAAATTTCCCAGGGATTAGGGGTCCCTTTACAGGGGTGTTTGATTAAGAATGTATTGTTTGTACAGTTGATTCTGTCTGGAGGCAGATAATCTCTTGTGGCTGCTTTTGACCCCGATTTCAGAAATGGCTGAAAGGAAAAGTGCACAGACTGAATTAAAGCCCACAAAGGACTTGCAACATTCATCAGCTCCAAAGATCATCTAACAAAACTTTGTAGTGATACATATTGCTTAGGGTTTTTCTAATTTGCAGGCTGCAGTCTTAGAACTATTGGCATAGCTTCATTTACAGGAGCCTTTTGGTTTAGATGTGACATATGTCAACTTGATTTTTTTTCTTCCTGTAGGCTGTTATGACATCTCTTTAAATGTGTAAACTAAGCTAAGACAGCTCTTATCTATCCACTGGTGACGCCCTGTCTCTGTCAGGGGCTTTGCCATCCTAGAGCAGATAGCTGTGGTGTTAAAGTTTTCATGTGAGCTAACAGCAGTACAGGGCAGTTATGGCACAATTTTGTGATATAAACTGGATAGTACCTGCTTATGCAAAAGTAAAAAACATACTCAACTGCTATCAATTCTAATGTATGAATGAGAAAACTTTCCTGTGCTACTATTGCATGCAGAGTTTTGAGGCAGCTCTTTTTCCTTTAAAAATAGTGAGTTAAATGGTACATTTTGTAGAGTGAGAAAATTGTGCACAACATTTGAACACTGATTATCAGAAAGACCTTTTGTTAATTATGAATTGGGCCAAATATGTTTGTTTTATGCATGTATTTTGTTACTTTAAAAAGTAGTTGTTAAGGGTTCTAATAATGACAGAATTATTCCCTACTAATATGTGTATTTGGTATGTATGTCAGGATTTTGGTACCAGGAGGCCACAAGGGTGGCTTCAGTGAGAAGCTGCCAGAAGCTTCCGCTGTGCCTTATAGAGCCAATTCCAGCTGGCTCCAAGACCAATCTGCCACTGACCAAGGCTGTGTCAATCAGCAGCAGTAGTAATGCCTCTGTAGTAACATATTTAAAAAGGGGAAAAAGTTGTTGGAGAGAAATAGATGCATCCAGGAGTGAAGATATGTGAGAGAAAAAGCTCTGCTTCTCACTATCCTACTCTGATTCGACTTGTAGTGAATTCACTTAATTTCACCAAGTCATGTCTGTTTTGCCCATGACCATAATTGGTGAGTGAACAATGGAGTGGTTAATGTGGATATTACTATTGGAAAAGACCACATATTTGGAGAAAAAAAAGTGGTTTGAGTGGCAGTTTAGACTTTAATTAA
The DNA here is from genome assembly GCA_013396875.1 of Vireo altiloquus. Lineage (NCBI taxonomy): Eukaryota > Metazoa > Chordata > Aves > Passeriformes > Vireonidae > Vireo > Vireo altiloquus. Next base: position 283,258 of record VZRF01009547.1, on the reverse strand, counting down.
TCTTTGGTGTCATGCATTTTTTTACTTTGTCCTCACCTTAGGCTGCTAAATAAATATTTTTGAAACCACACAATTAATAATGAATGTCTTGTGTTGGTGGCTTAGTGAATATCTGCTAGGAAATCCTCACAGAACGATGTTTGAAAGTAATTGTCAGGAGAGAGATCTTCGCCTTGGCTGGAATTTAGCTGGGAATATTGCTGATAATATACTATACTGTCATGAGGGGCAAAGACTTAGAGATCTGCTGTAAATTCGTAAAGGAAAGTCTTGGCACTTAGCATTTTCATAGTTTTTTTTTCTCCTAATGTCTTATCCTAATTTTTAAGGAGTCACAGAGTTCATTCAGTTTGAAAACCATGTTGTATCCAAAGCTTGGAAATATGCTGGAGGTTCTAGGATTTTTCTTCTGCATGGTGAGCGCAAGCATTTTGATATTGTCTTCTTCTTGGTGTTCTTTGAATGCTCAAAGCTTACTGGAGTTTCATAATATGTTTCTAGGAAGGGTGTATTTTCAATTATCACCCTTATTTCTTTGTTTTCAGGGTGAGTTCTGTTCTTTACAAGCAAGTAAAAAAGACCAGCATCTTGTTAATGACTTTAGGATCAGCATGTCACCCAGCATCCACTCCCTGTGGGCCTGCCAGACAGTGATGCTGTTTTAAGGACTGTCACAGGTTAAATATACTTGGAACTATGGGTTATTTGGGATCAAAGGTTCCTGCATGATTCTGTTGCTTTACTGGCTGTTGAAAAAACAACTATGAAGTGGTTAAAGTAATAAATGAGTGCATGTGCTCTGCTTTATCATCCCAGTAATTTAGATCATTCTGTGCAGTCAGTGGAGTTCAAAGAGCCCAGTTTCAGATATCTGACAACTTACTACTTAAACCTTAATCTCTTAGTTTGAACAGCATCTGGCACCGAGATTCTGTAACACTGAGGCACATTGATATAAAATTCATAATGTTTTCTACCTTCTGTAGATTGGAGTCTGTGAACTATATAAGCATATAAGGTATGCAAAATAATGGTAGGTTCTATGTCAGCAAAGGTAAAGTGTAAGATCAAATTTTATGGATTAATTTGTGGAATGCCACCATTAATACACTGCTTTAAAAATAAACTACACTATTTGTTACCTATTTCTAACTATAAAATAAAATGTGTTCTCTGTGAGAGAGGTCAGTTTTGACACTTAGTATTAATACAGTAGAAAGTTCATTGTTCAGCCTGATGTTTCACAGCTAGAAAGGCAGCAGGATTTGTGGGAACTACTGTTAAGAGATCTCTCAATATTTGTCTTTTTAATCTTGTCTTTATTGTAAACTAAAACTATTGATGCTGTTGTCATACGGAGTGGAATATTACATATTCTTTTACTACATAAAGGTATTGTTTTACTTGAAAAAATCCCAACTAGTAAAGAAACAAAAGAAAAGATTGGGGTTTTTTTAACAGGCAAAACCCCCTTCATTAGGAAGTTTTTCACAGAGAGCATTACCTTTATTCAGAAATACTACTGTGGTGCCTCTCTCAGAGCTGACACCTGTTGATGTATTTTCAGTCTTCTCTGTGGATGTTTACCTTAAGGTGACATATTTTTCTCTTTTAACACATGATATGAATTTCTAGTCTTAATGCATAATGACAGATACAGTACAGGTGAAGAGCACCTAGGAGAAGGAAGACAAAGCTGCACAAAAATTTCCAAGAAGCATTAAACAGCACTGTCAAATTCGTTTTGTTTGAATTACATGCAGACTATTTTAAACTGAGGTGAAATTTTCACCTAATGTGAAAATTTTAATTTTTTCAGAAGTCCGTCTGATACAACCATTATTACAGAGAAACTTGAGCCATGCCTGTAAAAAATGAGCACATATAAATGTGGAACAGGAAAATGGAAGTATTTTAGAAGAATGTCACTAAAGCTACGTTAATTAGTATTTATTGTGTGCAATACACACTATTGTGTGCGTGTGTGTTTGTGTGCAAACACAGTTTTTGGTTGCTTCCTCCTGCCTATCTCCATCTGTGGTTGACTCTTGGGAAGGAATTAATCCTTGAGAAGTTTTTCAGTCAATCCAGAAGAGCAATGGCATGAGGAAATTGAGGGTCTGAACTTGTAGAAAGACCACCTATTTTGTTTTTAAATGATTCTAACAGTTAATGGATTTTCATGGAATAGTTTTGTTACGGTTGAATCAATGTTTTTGCATAAAAAGTCTTCCTCTAAAAGAAATGTGAGTTTCAGCTGTCACTGGATTTATTGCTTTTAATTCTGAGTAGATTCAGCATTTGAAATAAGTGTAATGGGAAAAGATTCCTGTACTGAAAAGCAAACTAGTATTTTCTTTTATTTTGTCTAGATTGACAGGCATAAAATTCAAGAGATTCATATAGCTGACATTAAATGTATTCAAGAATGTATCTAAGACTGGGCTCTAGCCTGCCAATAATTGTGCCTTACCAATTTTTTTGGGGCTTTTTTTTTTTTTTTTTTTTAAGTATAAACCCCTATTTTAACTGAAAGAGATTGATAAGTAAATTGTGGATGTGACATAAAGGGCAAAGAGGGAAACCACTTCTTACTTAGTGTATCAATCTTACCATAAATTGTTTGGAGACTAGCGACTGCAGGAAAATTACAGTAGGCACCAAAACAGCTGGCAACTGCATTTTCAAATTTATAGATGGAAATAAAAAATAAGTAATTGTTGGAATTCTATGTTATGTGATATATGCTCACATAGTCTTCCTCCTCTTTCTGCAAAGGAATTAATTTATAAGTGTATGACAAAAGACACTTTCTTTATGTTTGAGCTCATAAACAAATTTTCCTACACCTCCTATTTCTTAATGTTTTCTTTAGAACTTGCAAATATTTATTTTTAAGAGGTTTCATAGATTATTCTCTCCTATCTGTGGCTTTCCTTCTTTCTGTCTCCTATTAAATGTAAAGTGAAGGTCAGACTCAGGTTGCAGCAACAGCAAGGGGATATATTTGAGTCAGTGTTGGATGTAGTTTCTTTTTGATGTGAATGTGATTTGCTAGGTTTCATACATCCCATAAAATAACTCGTGACAGCTACATGCTAAAACAGATAGCTTTTCTTCCTTCCATAAACCTTTGACTTGACTGTTCTCTCCACTGCCTTTCACTAAATAGCAAATTTGTGCTAACTCTTGCCCAATAGATGTTCAGAAAGCATGTTTAAATGTGGCAGAAACCCGTGAAAGTATTTTCAGGGATCAGTTGGCTGCAGGTGCTGTCTGTGCTGAGATGAAAATGATTTATCTGAAGTTTTCTTCCTTCTGGGGTCAGGACCAGTAATTATTTCGTCATGGGGGAAATGCCTGTACCTGCTAGTAAGGTACAGATTTGAGATGTGTGATGACAGTAGCTTCCCTCTTCTCATAAAATCTATCCTGACCAAACCTTCCTGTGCCTTTTTTTCCCTCACCTTGACAGGTAGTCCAGTGCTCCCCCATTATTTTTTTAATTTTTTTTTTTTAAATCAAAGTACTATATCTCCTTTCTGAAGAGACTTGAAAATGGAGAGTGTTACCACAATTGTCATGCTTCAAAATAACACTGAATACCCTCTAAAAAGAGAAAACCCTTTTCCCTAGTTTTGCTTATTTGTATATCTATGTGTAGAGGAATAATTTTGTATACTTATGTGTATAAAATTAAGCAAAAGAAAATTCCTAATTATTTTGAAAACCATTTTCTTTTGCCTTTGGAACCACCAGCTGTGCAATTGCTAACATGGTTCTAACAGAGCAAAAGTGTTCATGTTGTAAATAATGATGAAGTTTATTAGCAATAGAAATGTCACAACAGAGTTTACTTTAGCTATACACTGTATTTCAGTGAACTTTCCAGAACAACCAGGTGTGAGAGAAATGCAATATTAGAAGATTATAAACTAGGAAGTATGAATAAGGTCAAAACAAAAGTTGGAAATAGTATGCTGAGTACATTTATGAAGCTGAAACTACTCATAAAATTGCAGATGAATTGTGTTCCCCTTCCTCTACATGGAGCAGATTCCCAGCGTGAATTATCATTTGTAGAAATTGGTAAGTCTAAGGTGTACAAATGCACCATATATCCTCTTTAGTGAGACAAAATTAGAATGAACTATGTGTGACTCGGTCAAACATAAGGACAGCATAGAGACAAAATATGTGGGTTGGCTCTAGAGACCCAATTTCTTTGTAACTAGCTGTCTTTAAAGCAGCTTACAAAACGTGTTGGTTTATACATTGCTCTTTCTTCTGGCTTAGTTAAGGACATGCACACTATTTTTTGAACTATTTTTTTAGTACTGTTATTTAGGAACTGTTCTTCCGGGAACATTTAGTATAGGTATAAAACTCCAAGGCAGGTTTATTCATGACTACTCTGTTAGTTTAGATATTGTTCTTTTGTACCTCCTTGAAGACAAGCACACAAGTCACTTGAGCTGTAGAATGGAGAAGGAAGGTGTTGCATGTTGTATTTTGATAATCAGCTTAAAAGTGATAAAGCCAGAAGGATTCAGAAATGTTATAATTACATCTAATAGGAAGAGATTCACTGCAGTGGATGAACAGTGGAACACATGAGAAGAGCTGAAGGCTGTAATCACATCTTGTAGTGTTTTTCAGTGTGTGAATTCAGTCTTTGCTTTTGTAACATGTGATCTACAGCTGTGGTAAGGAAGCAATGCTGTGTCTGTGTACATGGAGATACAACCATGGCCAAATTTTGCTCACTTGCAAAAGAATTTAAATGCGTAGTCTTTATCTGACAAGTACTATCTTTTTGTACAAATTACATTAATATGCACTTACCATTTCCATATTAATTATTAGAGTCCCGTTCCACTGTTGCAATCAAGTTGTTTAACATTGAAAGTTGTGCATACAGTCCCAGGTAGTGCTAAGAAGGAGCTCAGGTTCTAGCTTTTGCTGCATGTTTTCTTTGAAAAGATTTAAAACATTAAAAATCAAAAGCTGATTTTTCATGTTTTTTAATTGAACTAAAGACAGCAGAGCTAGCAGCTGGCAGTCATTTTTATATTGTACAGTAGTTCTCTTTGAGCAAATGTACTGCATCTAATGAAAATGTCATGATGTAATATGAATTACTTCATAAACACATTTTTTTCATGAGTAATAGCAATTTTAGTTGTATTTCTTACCAAAATTGATTTTAGTCAAGTGAATAAGATAAATACGCGCTTTTTTCTTTAGTTCCTTATTCTTTTCTGCCAAATATACACATTTATTAACTTTATGGTTCGTACTTTACTTGCTGTCATGTAGGTATTGGCTAGCATGTGCAGAATTTTGTGTTCATTTCTTCTTGTTGGTTTGTAGTGTATAATATATAATCACATGGTTACTCTCTGACATGCTTTGCTGACTCGCTGTAGTTTTCATGTCCTAAAGGGGGTTAAATTTTAACTGCCTTACCATGAAGTGGTGGGTGTTTGAAGATTTGAGTGCATTGCATAGAGATGTTCATACAATCACCATGAATACAGGCCTCTGTTATTCTGCACAGATTCCTGCCTGGAGAAGTCTCTCTACAATTACTGTCATCCTGTTGTACTAATGGAGAACTGCTCTCTTGAGCTGATCACTTCCCTACAACCTAGTAAGGTTAGATGGATTTGGATATGGGAATGCAAAGTGATCACAGGACATATACATCCTTCACTCTGGTCTGCTGGAAAACTTCTGGAAAGTCCATATGTGAGTGGATTGTAGACTGGCAGGGCAAAGTTTTAACTCTGGAACGTATTGCTGAACTCACAGGCTGCTGAAGTTTGAAATGTTTTGGGGTGAACATCCAGTTACTGACTAAATACAAATTCTCATTCGAGAAGATGTGAAAAATACATAAAAGAAGATGGATAATAGGGATGTCTCTATGGATGAGAACTGTTATTTTTTTAGGCTGGTATATGTTTACATGCCCTGAATCTTCTGTAGTTCTCCAATTGTAGCTTTTTATTGCTTCTTAGCAGCTTAGTATGACTTTGGCAGAAAGTAGTTGATGATGCATGAGAGAAAGTGGTATCCACTAGGATGTTTTCTTCCTCTTCATTTTAATGCACTGCATATGGATATCTTCAGTATCCCATTTTATTTATTTTTACTATCAGTGCAAAGAAGTGGAACAAATGTGAGCAAGAACAGATTTCATTTGCTATTCCACTGCCATTATCCTGTTAGTACTTTATTACTTACTGAAAACCTATCTTGGAGTAATGGTGTGGTGCTTCTTATGAGCAAAGATGTGATTAATGGCGAGGTTTTGATCTTTATTCTTTTGTAATGGGGAAATGCTAACTTAGAGCAGAAGTTATGTCATTTACCTTACTCACAGAGAGTTTGATGTGAGCAGCATGGAAGATGCCTGCTGTTTGCAGTAGAGCTGATAACATTACTCATTAGACATATTTTCTTCCAGTTGATGGAGGCAAATTCTGCACATACAGATACGAGTTTCTACATATGTATGCATTATTCAGGGTAAGTGGTTAACGAATTTATGTGAATGTATTTCAGTCTCTTGTCTGTTTGGAAACCACTCATGGTGATTGTTTCAGGTATCAGAACTACATGATCAGTTGCCTAAATCACATGGGATTATCTTTGTTTCCCAACAATGATGATTGAACCTTACAGTGCATGCAGGAGTGACAAAACAACATGATGAGGAAGTACACTGACCTTGCCTTTTCTCATTAACCACTGTTGGATCCTACTGGTTTCCTCAGACAGGGAATGGCCCTGGCTAGGATAGCACTGCCAGAAGCTCTTTGGGGATGTTCTTCCTGCACCTGCTCAAGTGATCACTTTTCACTGAGGCATTCGCTGTGCTGGAGGGATACCAAGAATTGCATGAAGATACATTTTTGTGTCAGTTGTGAATGAGTCTGTTAAGACTGAAAAGGGTTCTGGACATCCTTTCAGGTCTGCTTATATATTTTGGTAATTGCCAAAATACAGCAATCAGCCTGGAGTAGAGCCCAAACTGCAGGTAGTCTGATAAGCTCTAAAATATGGTTTTATATTATTCTCTGTTCCCAGCAAACAGTGAAACAGATACCCCTCCTTCCCTGTCCCGTTCTAATCCTCTTTCTCTCCTCAATTCATGCACTTACTCTTCGAGTCAGCTGGTAACCTGGTGTTTAGTCATGGGTTTGGCTTTTCGAATGCTGAAGGAGGAATTGAGCTTGCTTTCTGCTACCTAGGCAAGTGCTCTCACTGCTCTGCAGAGGAAGCAGGGAACTCCACAGGGTGCTTTAAAAAAAGCTAGTGCTGGATGGTGCTCTGAAAATGTGATGCTAAGAAGTGTGAAAGCTCCAGTGTGAGCATCCAACTCTGAAGTGCCCAAATTAGGCTATTTCAGGTCCCCTTAGTTTGTGGATTCAAATTGATTTAGGCATGAACTAGATATTAAACTCTTCCTTCCTCTTTAGGAAAATTTGGCATAAAGCAGAAAATTACCTTTTAAAGTGCAAAGGGAAACCTAAGGACACAGCTGTGGCTGCAACTGAAGTTGGGAATAGTCATTAATTATTCCCAACAATGCGGAGTTTATCAGGTTCAGAGCTTGGCATCAAAATCCTCACAGCACTTTTAGTCTCTAATCTTAGAACTGCTTATCTTGCAGGTTTTTTATCTTAAGATGTTTCCCTTCAACACAGTAGATCTTCAGGGAATCCTAGGTCTGATATCAGGATTATCAGTTCATGAAACTAGTTTATTGAAATCAGTTTTGGCCTTAAATATTTCCTCAGAGCTCATGGGAGAAAAAACTTAATCAACATAATGATGTAGCAGCAATGAAAAGGTAGTGCAAACTTGACTGAAATGAAATTTAGTTTAGAATCTGAGGGAAGAACTGTGGGTACTTTTGCTTCTCTGACTGACTTTGGGATCTTCTTCCAAGAAATGTCATCCTGTATATGAGGAGAAGATATGAGGAGAAAATATGACAAATATGAGGGAGGACTTCTTTACTGTCTGCGTGATCAAGCACTGGCACAGATGACCCATGGAGGTTGTGGAGTCTTCCTCACTGGAGATATTCAAGACCCTTCTGGACACAATCCTGTGCCATATGCTCTGGGATGACCTTGCTTGAGCAGGGAGTTTGGACCAGATGACCCCACTGTGGTCCCTTCCAGCCTGACCCATTCTGTGAGTCTCTGATTCTCCATTACTTTGAACATCTGTCCTGGGTTATCTTTGTACTTTTCCCCCAGGATTCTCCTGGAGTGCTCTTTCATAACACCCCAAATCCTTGCATCATTCCATCAAAAACCAACCTTGGCTTAAGAAAACCCTGTGTAAACTATGAGTTGCTTCTTGTCCACTAGGTGTATACACCCGTAAGGTACAAGACTTTCCTTTCATTTTTAGCCATACTTGTACAGCACACCTACTGCTTAGTTCTTAATCCTTAAAACACCATGTAAACTGCTTTTCTGAAGACTGTGGTATACTTATTTATGCAATTACTTATATGCTTTATATACAAAAGCAAATTCTATGTCAAGTTACATGCTTACCAGTGTGAACGCAGAGAGCAGGACCCACCATTATTTACTCCTTTCCAGCTGTGTTTCCTGTTCTAAGCTGAGAACAACTATGGGTTGCAGAGAATAAGACCTAAAACTCAAAGCAGATTTATATCAAAGCAGAATTACATAGTTCAAGAGCTGTAGCACAAAACTGGGCAGCCTTCTTGATCACTCATAGCAGCCATGTGATCCATACATGCCATCAGATAAGAATGTACATCTGGGTTTAAGATTTTTTTTTTTCTTCTTTGTTACAGAATTGAGTATGTTTACATGTGAATATCCTTGTATTTTAGAACATTTAAGAAAATTTGAAAGTAATAAAGAAATATTTTTTCATGCTTTTCAAATAGTGAATGGACTTGGGCTATCCTAAGTGTGTGTTATTGGCTTAATTCCTGTGGTTTATCAGAAGTAAGCTGCTGATATTTTTCAAGACAAAGGTTTATTGATTATTGTGGTATTCTCAGGGAATCATTACTGTCTTTCTAGCATGGGTAGCTATAACCTTTTGAGAACTGACTTCTGTTTAGATGAATTGGCATCTGTTTGATCTCTGAAGAGCCATGAGAGGATTACAGGTGACATGGGACATCACACTTTTTTGATCAACAAATTTTCATTGAACTGGAATGCATGTTTCTGTGCTTTTTAATATTCAAGATGGACTTAAAAATGCAAATACAAAACCAGAATATATGAAGGAGGAGAAACAGTCAGCTCTTAAATAGTTCTAACAAAGAGAGCACGGTTAAACATGCCCTGTACATTGTAACTTTTTTTTTTTTTCACTGAGAGATATAGGAACCCAGCAAGACAAGAATCCAAAAAGTTCATACTGGCTACTGAAACCCTGTCTGATTGAGTATACTCAAACAATTTAGAAGTCAATTGCTCAGTGACATGGATTACAAAAATGATGCTATTTAGATTTTACTATACATTTTAAATCTTTACAGCAGTTTATAAACATTAGTAAATTAGTTTTTACAATTTTAATTTTTTTTAAATTAGTTTTTACAGTCAGAAATCAGATATAGGTATTTTTAAGCACAGATAGGCTATGCGTAGATTTGGTCAAATTCACAGAGTAGTTTAACCTGAAATGAAAACAAATTAAAAAAAATAAAAAAAGAAGCAGGTCATGTAGCACATGATAAGTTTTCAGTGTTTTAAGTACTGTACATCAATGTTAGTGGCCCATGGAGACAGTAGCATAATGATAAATGATATGGAAGAGTGCCCTTTGAATAGAATTTTCATGTATGAAAGCTCCATATCTGGCCAAGGAAACTTTTTTTAGTTAAGTTTTCTATAGGTTTATATGGTTTCCTAATTACTAAGATGTACTACATGAGACATTATTAATTAATGTCCTCTGTGAATGGTATCTAAAGCCATTTAATCCAGCTCTGTGTCCTTTAATTGTCTTTGCTTTTATTAATACAGGTAAAAATTGCCACACAGGAAACTGGGTTTTTTCAATTCAATAAAAAGGCTGGAACAAAGTTGTTTTTATATTGATCTGTAATAAAAATGCATATATGTATTTATTGGAACTGTCTGTAAGGTAAAGAAAGGTTTTTGCCCATTTTTCATCACAACTTGTTTCTGAAGTATAAACAGAATAATTTCTTATTTATAATTAGAAAAAGGGTGTGGGGACAAGTTAATTTATTAAGGATGAAGTTTGTATTAAAAATTTGAATTTATAAAGGTTTGAGAACAGTTTTGTGTTAAATTGGGTTACAGCATACATTGCACAAGTTTTTAGTATTATTTATGTCTACATTCTGTAAAAGTACCAAAATCAAATAACAACAGGTCCCTTTTGGTTTTCCAGAAATAAAACTTTTTTTTGAGTGTTTGTAAGCACAGTGGATATAAAGACTTCAATTTTAAACCCAGGAAATATCTAGCAAGTTCTTTTGCAATAAGGGGAATACTGTCTCTTGTTTCAAAGTCCACCATTATCAGAGGTGAAGTTCCTTCTTGAAATATACAGTATGGAGCTCTTTACTGTAATTACCTTGCAAACATGAAAGATGAGAATATTAACACATTTGCAGCTTTGGGGCACAGATTAAAAGGGTTTTTTGCCATCTTTATGTCTTTTGATCTTTGGATTTGAAATGCATAGAGAATAAATCTAAGTAGTACTGTAAGAGGGACCCACACACAAGATGTGTTTGTCCCCTTGGGAGAAAACAATTAGGTTAGAAAGAGTGCAATTGATTTCCTTAGTTTGCAAAAAATTTACTTGTTCCTGTTACAAGCATAAATTGATTATTTGGAGTATGTAAGGAGTCTGTAAAGAAAATGGTTTGATTTTTCGAGTTTTCGTTTTTTAGTTTTGAAAATATTAAATAAGCTATTAGCATTTTTTTCTTGCTTTTTAGAAAGTCAGTAGCATTTTATGTCCTAAACATTGTCTATGAATAGAAATTCCATCTTAAATCTTCAGTAAATAACATGTATTGGGTTTAAAATGCATGAAGAGAATTAGTGCTTTATAAGAATAAGAATACTTCCTATATATCAGACGTCCATGTAATCTTAACAAAAGACGGCAGTTTAGTTTCCTGAAATACCGAGAAACTATTTATGCTTTTATTCTGTATTGCGGACACTGGTTGGAATAAATCAGGAGTTGAAGCTAAAAGATACACAGAACAATTATATATTAAGTATATGGAATGTATATTTATATATTTGTCTAAGCACTCCAACCTGTAACTTCAGCTGAGATGGGGCAGAGACACAACTGATGTTACTGAATGGGCATGATTTGTATGTTATGGAGGATGTTTTTCAATGTTATAAGTAGGCCAATTTCTTTTGCCACACTTGTAAAACAGAATAATTGTAACCAGGAAAAATGTCTTTGGTGTTCACTTTGGTACTGCTGCCATTTTCTGAGCATTGAAAAATAGTGTGGACAATATCTTCTGAAAAGATGATCATGGAGAGGTAGACAGAGAGAAGAACCATCCAAAGTTTAACAAGGTCAAATCCAGGGTCCTGTACCTGGGGAGGAACAACTGCATGCACCAGTACAGGCTGAGGGTGACCTGCTGGAAAGCAGAGGAGGACCTGGGGGTCCTGGTGGACAACAAGCTGTCCATGAGCCTGCAGTGTCCTGCTGGCCAAGAAGGCCAATGGTGTCCTGGGCTGCATTAGGAAGGGCATTGCCAGCAGGTTGAGGGAGGTGATCCTGACCCTCTCCTCAGCTCTGGTGAGGCCACATCTGGAGTCCTGTGTGCAGTTCTGGGCTCCTCAGGACAAGAGAGATGTGGAGCTCCTGGAGCAGGTCCAGTGGAGAGCTACTGAGTTGGTCATGGGTGTGCAAAATCTCTCTTGCAAGGAAAAGCTGAGGGAGCTGGGCCCGTTCAGCCTCAAGAAGAGGCGACTGCAAGGGTGCCTAATTAATGTGTATAAATATCTAAGAGGAGGGTGTCAAGAGGACAGAGCCAGACTCTTCTCAGTGATGCCAACCAGTCGGACAAGAGGCAACAGGCAGAAACTGATGTGCATGAAGTTCTATGTAAACATGAAGAAGAACTTGCTTACTGTTGTTTTTCTTCAGTATACAAAAAGAGATATTTAATGTCTAAGTATAGTTAGACACTAACTGTTTGGAGCTTTGAAGCTGAGAGCTGAGCTTGTTTCCTAAATGATCTAGAAGGGTAATTATCTTTCGCATGTGAAAATGTTGGCAATTGCTGCAGTAAGTGGCTGCTCGGAAGCCCTGTTGTACAAGCACTGTCAACTACTTTGGAACATTTAAATTTCTTTCTTTAGACCCAGCAGAGAACTGTAAAAGAAAAATACCTTCACATTTTGGTTCTTAGTAGCCATCTCCCTTAATTGACTGGGTATTTCTGTCAAACAGAGGCTTTTAGTGTGATAGAGCAATGAGACTGAGCTGTCAGATGCTCTTGTTTCACAGCAAATGGATTCATGGTGGATTAGCTGTGTGCCTCCTACCAGAGGTGACAGGCCCACATGACATGAACTGATCTCCTCTGCCACCATGCAAGCAGACCAACATCCTAGGGAGATTGATTGGGATACCATCAATGTACAGTGTTCTTCTAGGCATGAATTCGGATCTGGAAAGCCCTTTCCAATGTACTTCCATGCAACCAAACTTTATTTTATCATTCACTCCTTGCAAATAAAGTTACCTGGATCTCAGTTTTGTTTCCTCTATAGACAGATACTGATGTTTCTCTGAACTTGCTTACTGCCAGCAAATTCTACTATCCCAGTGATATCGCTGTCTTTTGATACGTGTGCATTTTTGTTCAGGAGAGGTGTTTGGCATTGCTAATTTGTGGTTCATCAACTGGGGGCTCTTTTATTGTAATGATGCTGAGAAGAACAGTAGCCTCAGGACATTTTACAGGAACCCAATACCATGTACTGAAGTGATTTAGTCGCAAACCTCATGATTTTTTTCCATTAATTTTATCATTGTTTGTATTTAAATATGTATAAGTGGTACAATAGTTTATAAATGTTATATGTTACAAATCAAGTTAACAAACTCATATCGTCTTGATATGGGATGATATTCAATGAAGATTAACATGTAATAACATGTCTTTCAGTCTCTTATCTCAGCCTTTTGAGCTTCACCCTTTCTTATCACTCATCCCATTTTTGTATGGAAGGGGAAGCAGCTTCTTGTCTAAGAGGACCCTCCATTAACCCATTTATTCTCCTTAAAATAAAGTATTGTTACTACTTTCAAAGTTAGGCTGTCTAGATACAATTCTCCTTAAGTTTCAATGCTGAAATTAAAGAGTCTCCTTTTAGGACAGAAGTTATTTTATTAGTCATGTGTCCATGCTGGCGCCTTGCAAGAGGATGCCTACTCCCAGTTGTCGGGTTTCTTGGTATGATGTGAAGATCTTCCTTTATGTGAATCCCCAACAATCAAACTCTCTAGGTTTTCAAACATGGTAGTTGAATTTAGCTCATGAAGATCCAAAGGAAAAGCATCCATGAAGACTTGCATGTCAGAGCTAACCACCCTGAGGGGGGGACTAAATGGACTGGTTACAATCTTGGAAAGAAGAATTCATATCACTTGTGTAAAACCCTGCATTCTATCTCAGTGGGAAGAAAAGCCTTCTGATGCTACCTGTAATACCTTGTCTTCTGTTGTACAGAGGAATTAGTTGGACTTTCATCATGGTCCAGATTTTGTGTCCATTAGAAAAACCAACTTCCTTGCAGGTTGCCAAAAGATTCTGACTTCATCTTTATCATGGATGTTAAGTATATATTTATGTGAAAATGACTTTTTGTTTCCCCTTTGTTGTGTGTTACTCATATGTTTCTACAAGACATTTAAATTGAGAGGTGTTTTTAGGTTTTTTGCCTTCATCTGGGATTATTAAAATATGTTGTACTTTAGATGTCCCCTTTTTTTGTACAACAGCATTAAAATCAGTATAGGAGGAAATAGTTGCTAGTAGTACTACTTGTCTAATGTATATGATTTAGGATATAAGGAGTTGCTTTGTGGCATCTGAAGGGCCTTTGGTACAGCCATATGATAACTCCTCCTTTGGATGAGGTGCTGCTGGAAACATTTGCCAGTAGGCTGGTAGAAGGGAGAGAGGAGCAGTCATCAACACATTAGCAGACAGCAAATCATTTGGGTATTTTGATTCAGGCTTGAGGAAGAGTGAGTAGAACTCAGTGTCATGAAAACCTGAGCGATTCATTATAAATACATGCAAAACAATGCAACTGGAAAGGATAATTTGAGATGCCTTGGATCCAAATTCTTGGTGTCCACATCATTAAGTAGTTCTAACAACCTGACTTCTTTTTTATTTATTTATTTTTTAATCTCAGGGAGACTGTCATTTTACTTATGTCTTTGCAACTGGTAGTGTCATGGTACTTAGCAGTAATTACTGTGGGTGCCAAGTGGTTTCTTACTAATGAGGTGCTTCTCTAGGTCCAGCTTCTTTCTAAGGAGAAACTTCACTGAAAGGATAGCTTGGGAGGTCCAATTGGAGGCATGGCCCATCAGGAAACATTTTGGAGCCCATGATTCTTGCACAGGATGCTGAATGTGCATTCGGTAGTTGTAGCCAAAGGTGAAAGCATGCTGAGGCTGCTACCAGAAACGTAGGAGAAATTGTTAACAGGACTCGTTATGTTTAACTCCAGTAGCTCAGTGAGTTACTACTTTACTATAATAGATGGGACAGCTGCAGTTCAGCACTGTTCTGCTGAATTAGCAGGTGAAATTTAACAGCAAACTACTAAAGAAGAGAAGCAAAGGGTCACAGAGAGCATCAGTGAAAGAAGGCTGGAAGCAATATTTACCCAGGGAGATTTAGTCAGTACTCAGGTGGTTGGAAACAGGGATGGCCGGTTTTAATTAGTCCTTGGAGACATGAGAAACATGTGGCAAGCTACTCGCTGTTTGTTTAGGATAAACAGAGAATGCAGAATGCCCGGCACTACACTTGAGGCTGCAATTAAGGGTCACCATTTTTCATGCTGCTGTTTACTCAGTCACTAATTGGCACATGTATTTTGATCTAAGCAAGGTTTGTTTACCTATCTGTTATTAAAGGTTCTGATTTTCAGTTTAGACAATAATACATCAAAACCACAGAGAAAGTACAAAAAAGACATGAATCTGTTAGAGTGGATCCAGAGGAGAGCCAAAAAATGATCTAAGGGATGGAACACCTTTCCTATGAGAGAAAAACAGGAGGGTTCTGTAAGTTCAGCCTGGAGAAGGGGAGGCTCCAGGGAGATCTTATTGCAGCTTTTCAGTACTTAAAGGAGGGCTTATAAGAAAGGGGTGGACAGACTTCTTAGAAGGGTCTATTGTCATAGGATAAGGGTTATGGTTTTAAACTAAAAGAGAGTAAATTCAGACTAGATATAAGGAAGAAATTTTTTACAATGAGGATAGTGAAACATTGACACAGGTTGCCAAGAGAGGCTGTGGATATGCCATCCCTGGAAAAATCCAAGGCCAGATTGTATGAGACTCTCAGCAACCTAATCTGGTTGAAGATATTCCTGGTCATTGGAGGAACGTTGGACTAGATGGCCTTTAAAGGCCCTTCCAGCCCAAACCATTCCATGGTAAAAAATCAGTCACTTTATTTTTGTTGGTCAATTTTTTTATCACTGCAAAGCAGTTCAGGGCTGATGACCTGATGCATTCCTTAGTTAAAATCCAGTGTATAAAATGGAATTTTACAGCCACACACTGATTATTTTCTTCCTCCCTCTCACTCATCTGTCATCAAGGAAATCCCGGGAGTTATTACAAACAAAGCAAAACTAAGGTTATGGTGGTGGCTTTCTCTTTGATATGCATGTCCAAAACTAACCAGATGTATTCTACCTTCATAACCATCTCCTATCCAAAAAATAATTTTACTGTGTAGGGATTTTTTTTTTTTTCTGAAAGACACAGAGTTAGTGTACTCAGAACTGAAATCCCATTAACTGTCTGACATAGCCACCAATTCAGTTGTCATGCCAGCTTTTTCTCACAGTACATCACTTTCTTACCTCAGTCTACTCCAGCAAGGGAAAAACTCATCATTCCTTTGTGAGTTTATTCATGAGAAAATGATAATTGATGAAATGTGGAATAATCTATTACAGATTTTCTATGGGTTTTATTTTAGAAATCCCTGTATTCCTTTCTCACAATGTTTAAACTTCAGTTCTATGATTGTATCTTTAATTCTATATCATTATAATGCATGTAGTAACTAAAGCATGGTCTTGTGTGAGCTAAATGATATTAATGTTAACAGAAGCACAGCTAGACAAACCACAAGTGTGCTCATGTGTGCTGTCTGAGTTAAATGAAGTGGAAATTTACTACTGTGAGCTGTGCAATGTGAGATAACATGCGGTCTCTTTTCTTTGCAACTGATCTTAAGGCACATCCGTTGGGGGCAAAGAAATCTAGACATCTTTTGTTTGTCCATTGCAAAAAAAGGGATGTGACTCTTTCTAGCATGTCCTCAGGAAATCATTATCCTGTTAGTACAGAAAGGAAAGAAGCACAGTGCATTCTCGGTGTCAAAATGGTTTGGGTCCTGTCCTACACACGGAGCAGGTAACCTAAGGAGGGATGGCAACACTCTGAGGCACAGTTCCTAGTAAGGCCCTATCCCTATTTGCTGTGTCTTCATGAGACTACTCAAGTTTAATGTGGTGTTATATGTTTAGGGATACTGAGACATTTTCTGGTAAAGTATTTCTCCTGAAAAAGTAGATTTGCCTGTCACACCTCCACAAGCACACCTGTTTGCAGAAAGAGTCTGGCTTAGACAAAATTCATATGCTGGAGTTTTTTTAGTAAGTGGTGAAAATATCCTTTTTTAATACTTTGAAAAGTTTTCAAGTGAGGAAGTAGCAGAATAGTGTTCATGAGCCTCAGTCTGAGCAGCCTGTTTGTCTTGTCTCGTGCTGTCTGCTGCTGAGAAGCCATAGATTCTCTCTGCTGTGTTGTCTTGCATGAACACAAACACATTGCAGAAAATATCCCATCTGGGCTTTCATTTAGTAATGAGAATAGAAAACAAAAGTGTATGTAGGAATACAGAGTACCTGTTACACTTTCCTACTTAAGGTCTTCAATTTAAGCCTCTTTATTAATGATTTAGTCTGCCAATGTTGTCTTAAAATCTTTGTATCCAGTATTCTCGCAGGAAAAAGTCCTAAATGGTTTGTTTTTGTCCATTCATCCATTCAGTTCATCAGATCTGAGAAGTGTTGTTTTCATCAGCTAGTCAACCTTGTCGTCACCCATTCTTCATCTAAGTTCTCTACCTACCTGGCACTGAAGAGCATTAGGAAGCCTTCTATCTCTCTTGCATGCCTAGACGTCTCCTAAGTCACTCACAGCAGGCATAGCAACTGCAAATCCACTCTCGATTCCAGTATTGGCAAAGATTGTGTGAAAGACCAGAAGGAAATTGTACTTTCTGAGGTACAGTCAGTCATTCTAAAAAACACAAGAGTACATTGCTTCATTTTACAACGGCTCCACATTAGGAGCTAGGAGTGGTAAATTGCTATATTTACCACTGTATTCCTGTCAGGTGGAATCTGCGTAAGGTGTGACAGAGTCTGCAAGGGTAGGAAAGACATAGGATTTTATTGAGTGGGGGGATCAGAGGAAAGATTGTTTAGAAGTTTAACAAGCATGCTTGGTGTACAGAGCTATGGTTCTTTCTGCAGTTTTCTCCTTGTGCTGTTACTGTGTTTAGTAGTTACGCTATCACTGTGGCATATTGTTTTTTTAAATTGACAGTGACACTGATTTGGTACTCCAGCACTAGTATTTCCCTGAAATGTATGTACAATTGTGAGTTAAACAAGAAAGTCAGTTATTTTCCTCCAAGATTACATAAAATCTCTTGGAATTCTTTTACTTTTGGTTGAAGTTCTTTTTCTGCCCCTACAGGTGTAACTAATTAGCACATAGTTAAGACAACAGTCAGATTTTCTGATAGAAACTTCGACTACTTTTTAAAGAGAGATAAGATGCTGCAGAGTAACTGAGACACTTTTTAAAAAATTATTTCAAGTTTTCAATTGCATTATTTCCACAAAGAATGGGAGCTTTTAGAAATTAGGAAAAATGAAAACATAATTTTAATGAAGACACAGGTGTCGACTGACAAACTGAAGTATCATTCATTTATGGTTTATGCATAGCTCATTCTATATTTTATTTCTTTTGCTTACCTAAGGCTGCTGTTTTGGAACTCATCATTGTCCATTTGGGTGTCTGTCCCTGAAGAGGTTTTGATTGTGCCTTCGCTTTCTGTATCACAGTTTCAGTTCCAGTCATGTGGCCCAGAGCATGTGCCAGGAGAACGACACAAGAGCACTCGTGGCATGACCATAACATTTCACTACTGCACAGAAGACAGTTACCTGCAGGGGATTGAAAGATCACACTATTTATGTACATACAGCAGCAGAAGCTGAGGAAACGGATTTAGTAATTTGCTCCTTGACAGGAGTCTTCTATGATCTTCTGGTCCTGGGGTAGTTCCATTCAACAAGGAAGCACAGAGGAGTTGACTTTACTTATTGGGGTTTTTTGAAGTTAATGGAGCTTTTCATGTGTACATGGACAAGGTCAGAGATTATGGCAGTATTTATGGGCTCGGTTCAGTGGGATGGCATACACAGTGTCTGTTAGAACAGAAACATATAAAGGAAAAGAGGGTGATAGATATGTCAAGCTGCTTTTGTTCTTCCCATGTGTTTATTATGTGTCTTACTTGTAATAGTCTTACTTTAGTTTCCGCTCTGGTGCCATGTAGTACTTAAGTTTTTAAGAGTACATTGCAACCTGTCAATCTTACACTGCATTTTACTTTCTCAGAGAGCTGTTTGAATTTGAAATCAGGTTATTTACATAAGACTGTTGTAAAATCTTTGTTACAGTCGTGTCTCTGCTTGTGTTCTACTTGTGGATGCTCACCAGGCTGTGTACAGGGCTGTATCTCAAGATGACAGAATCTGAGGAATATTCAGAACCTGTCCTTATATCTATGGAATACTGCACTTCCCTGTGGTGTGGAGCTGCAACTGGTTGCTGTATGATCAAAGATCAATGGCAAAAAGTCAGTTTCTCTTTATGGAGAATATGACTGTCCTTTGGAGCTCTGTGCTTGTGGGTGTGCTGCATTACTATTTCACCTTGAAGGCTCTTATAGCAGTCTAAGCCACGTGCACACTATCGTGCATGCAGCTCAAGAAGCACCTAGGTGTCTGCCACAAGATCTTCCTCATTTGGCTTCCTGACAACGTTTGGGTATGTCAGTGTCCTCAGCAGACCATGCTCCCCTACCCAGCTCATGGCTGAAGTCAGATCCTGCTGCTCTGTAGCAGTCTCACACTTCTTGAATTTTTCCCTTCTCAAACCTTCAGTGAGTTTAGAGTCCCTAGAAAAGCAATAGCCCTGGGCTGGTGGTCTTGGTTGTGCTACAACCATTGTGCTTGGTACAAGGACGGGCTCAATCAGTTGCTGATAGGTCTTTCAGGGACAAATGAAGGGAAGGACACAGAGTAACATAGAGGAAAGCCTCCCAGCAAGGTTATAAACTAGAAATCAGGACTTGAAGTAGATTAATTTCTATGTGGTCATAGTTTTGATGCATATTAAGGATGCCACAGGCTAAGACTTGATAATAAAAGTGAATTAGCATTTGTTGGGAAAATATATTCAAATACATTTTTTCCAGTTGTTGATTTAACATTTCCTTTGAAAGCAGCTGTAATCTTTGATGACTAATTCTGTGACGATTAAAATGAAATGTGTAGAAGTGCTGAATTATCTCTGTCTCAGCACAATAAAACTGGCCATATCATGCTTACCAATGTGAGTAGATCTTTTCCCTTCTAATTTGCTAAGGTTATCACAAGAGTCTTGAAATATAGCCTATTTGTGCAGGTCTAATTTCCAGCTAACTCAACCCCTACATCATGTTTTTTTAATATGGTTTGTACAAAAAAATAAATTAGGTATTTGGAAGGAACTCACTGTATTTCAAAATACCCAAGTGAGCTTTTTGCAGGGATCTTGCAATTAAATTGCACATAACATTGCTGCAAAACTGGCTCTTTTTCAGGGTTTGCAGTTTAATGTGTTCAACAGGGATGGGTCCCTAACTGAGTAAAACCAAATGGATGGCTTTTGCTTTCATGTGTTACTAATTCACTCTACTCTGCTTGGGAACTAAACAAATGCAATGCTGTTCCACATATTCCATATACATTGTAAAACCAGGTGATTTAAAATCTATGTTGTTTTCACTGACTTGTAGCTGTGTTCAAGACTTAAGTATTTCTTTTCACACCTTCCCTTTCTCACTGGTAATTTGTATGTGTATATATAGATGTTGTACATCATCTTAGTAAACTTGTTGGAGCAGGTATTATGTCACTGCTGATTGTTTCAGTAATACCTTAACTGTGGGAGCCTCTGTTGTATTAGGTGCTTCTTCATTAATGACAAATAATAACTGTTTACAAGAAAGCCAAAAAAACTTCTGAAAAGTATGTTGATGGTGTAATTTTAATTGGGTTCTGATTGGAATATTTGGTAGAGTGAAAAAAAATAATAAACTTTATGTCCAGGGTTCTAGCCTCAATTCTGCTTCAGGTTATGTGAATATAATCTACTGTGTACATTATGTTGATTCAAGCTTGGATATTCACTAGACAGAATAACCAAAAATTGGTACCAAAGCATATAATATCGGCGGTGAGTTTGGATGGGGTGTTACTCTTTTAAAGAATTTGGAAATCATCTTACAGTTAAAGCCCACAATTTATGCATAGGAAATGTTTAGTGGTTATTTTTGTTTTTTGTTTGGTGTTTTTTTGTTTTGTTTTGGTTTTTTTTGTTGTTGTTGTTTTGGGGTTTTTTGGGTTTTTTTGTTTGGTTTTTTTTTTGGTTTTGTTTTTTGTTTGTTTGGTTTTTTTTTTTTTAAGTCTAAATACTGTGTGATAGAGGAGATGACAGCTTTTTTTGAGTGTGGAATTGTTGATTTAGAGTGGGGATACTGGTCTAGTGCCTTGAAGGTTATTTTTGGAGCCAATTTTAGCTTTCATGATGACCTTGCACAAAAAGTAGCACTTGTAAAATTTGGTGATCAGTGAAGCCAGGGAGCATTGTCAAATCAAAGCCAGGGGGGCTGAATGGAGAGAAATCAGCTGAAAGTCAACAGTGCAAAGTGCAAGACCTTGTATTTAGAGACTAGTATTGGGATTTACTGCTTTTTACATAGAGCTACTTTTTTGCAAATAGCTGAGGAAGATTAAGCCATTATTTTATCATTTGCTAAAAAATGTCTATAAGCAGTTAGGAAAAAGTGCACTAGCAACAGGCTGGATGTGATGAGCCATAAAGTTCCTTTCATTGTTCCTGTATCAATTGCTGGCTCGACATAAGTGCATTACTGTTTGCAAAAAAAAGGTGAATACAGCAACATTTGTTAAATAACTGATGTCTTCAATATGGTATATATACTTTTACAAGCAGTATTTTGAGTAAACCATCATGTAGTACTTGATGGAATATTGGCACATACAGTTCATTCTTTATTTCTTCTCACTTAATTCAGTGTTTCGGAATGGAGTTATCAGCTGATGACATTCAAATGAATAATTTTTTTCCCCTCCATGTACTTGCATGCTACAAATTGTGCATACAGCTTTATGGCTGACTTGGAGAAGACTGCAGCTTGTAATTGAGAGACATCAAGCTTCAGGGAAAGTTACATAAAACAGGAAAAAAAACCCCTCTGACTTTGTAATAATACATGGAATACAATAGGCTACCCTATTGCCTGGAGCTTAGTGTTTATGTTTCTGTATTGATTGAAATCCTTTAATTTTGCATTATGTCTCAGTTACAACTGTGCATTCAATGCTGCAATTTTGAGGCAGAAAATATTCTAATTAAATGATTTTTTTTAAGGGAAGTGTTTAATGATGCACATGTTTTCATGATTATTTGGATCTCTTAACTTATTATGGAGCTCTAGGAAATGAAAACAAGATAATTTATATCATATAGCGGTGTTCATACAAAGTATCACAAAATGGTTCAGAAAGAAGTTACTATTAAACAACAGGGACAAAACAAGGCTTTAAGGTGTGATTTAAGGAGATAAATTATCTTCGTGTATGAGAAGGGGGGAGAGGATTGAATTACAGACAATATACCTTTACAAATAAAGGAGGAAGAGAAAACAAAAGCTTGACTTTCCCAACTGGGGAGGTGTGAGGGACACCAAAAGGGGTGAATGCAGCACCATGAGAAGAGGGAGTGGCTGAGCATGAGGTCAGAGCGGTCAGAGAAGGTCAACAAGAAGTTCTACATTACAGGAATGTGGTTTTGAAAATAATACAACCTTTTCCCTTTAGATTCAGAGGTAGGCTAAAAGTAGGAGATAAATCATTTTGTCAAACAGAGTAAGGTACGTGTTTGGCCAAGACATTTCTGGTATTTTTAGAGCTGGGGATTGAGAGGTGGGAAGAAAATGAAAAAAAAAATGGTGGTAAGCTGGGATGTGTTGCAGAAGATATGTCTCATTTTCAGCTATTGTATGTAGTTTTCTTTTTTAAATTTGAGGGTGGAAAAATGTAACACCACTCTGATGTTTAGCCATTTATCACAAAAGGCCTCCCATTCCATTCTTGGCTAAAGTGAATGCAATTTGGGAAATATTTAAGCACAGTTTATTTGCTTGTTGTTTCTAGTAAGGCATCCTGTGATAATTTGCTATAGAGCAATTCTTGAAGTAATTTTTATGCTGTCACTTGAAGTTGCTGAGGGAAGCTCAATCTGATGAACTTTGGGAATTGTTGGATTTTTCCAGTTCAATCCAGTAGATGCAGATCGCTGCAGTCCTGTGCGCCTCGGTCCCAGCAGTAGAAAGGCCGAGCGTGTGTCCTCCGTGCGCACACACGGCTGGCCACCAAAGCTGCACACAGAGGAGGTCACTACTGGGTCTGGCACCCATGTGCAGGTGTGTCTGTGCACAGATCTGGATCCTGCTCTTTGCATTTGGCTAGTGGGACTCCGAGCGTGCTAAAACATCACACGCTCTGCACCCGTGCTGACAGGCCTACATGCGCACAGCTGTCTCCGGACCTGTGGTTCCTGAGGATGGTCTGCTTTCAGGTTTTCTAGACCATGCTTTTTTGGGTAGCTGGCTGCCAGACCTTTTACCCTACTCGTTGGCTAGTCCAGTGTGACGTTTGCTAACGTCTCACCCACAGCACAGAAGGCACACTTAAGCGTAGTTACAGAGAAAACAGGTGTAGAATTTACTAAGACAAGGTTAAGTGGTGATCACGTGCTGGGCTTGCCCAGATCTCTGCAGCCTTGGTTATATTTGGTTAGGCCCTTTTATTTCCCCTTCTCTCTATTTTTCCATGCTTGTTCCTTCCCCTCCTGCCTTGTCTCCTTCCCAAATAAAAAACCTGTCCCTAATTATTTTCACCTGCTACTCTCAGTTTCACCACATCCAGAACCAAATTTGATGTTACCAACAGCGTTACCTAGGTCCTCTCAGCCTTAAATGTTATCACTACTATGGCCACCTAAGTGCTCTTGGCCTTACAAGACTCTTCACTTCAGAGGTGCTATTACTCCTCCCTGCTTCTCATCAAAGTTTGGCCATTTTTCACAGCTTCCCCTTACCTAACCGTGCAATTCAGCCATCCTGACTGGCACTGTCTGTAGCTTCTGTCATCTTCTCACTCTGTTGTTGCTGTCCAGAAATTTCTTGTGTCACCGACAGAGTTTCTCCCGTTCTCTTTGCTCGGCTGTGATGGAATGCTTGCATGTCATAAGAACTTCTACAGAAAGTGGATTTACTGCAGGTTCAGGGCCACACAGGGGGGACAAATTTTGGGAGCCTTATTTGTATTAAGCATGTAGTGAGGGTGAATAAACACCCCCGACATGCCCCCAAAGGCATTGCAGCTCTAAACTGCTTGTACTTCTTTTTGCATTTCGTGGGTACCTGGGAGTAACTCCCTTGGAGATATCTGTAGATAGTGATGCTTTTTCTCTTTCACTGACCATTTGAAGGGAGATCCTTTTTAAGAACTTGGTGAGTGGTATAACTTTGTCTTTAATGTATACTGTAATGTATACTATAATGTATAAAGCTTTTTTTCTTAAGGGGCTACAAAACAGTATTTTTTTTTAAATGTAATATGGTAAACCAATGATACTTTTGACAAGTTTCTTTTAAAGTATATTGTGCTCTACTTTGAAAATGAAGTATTTTTGTCATTATCAAAGGGTTATTTTGTCATTATGCAATTTAAATGATGCAGTTTTCCATCACTTTAAATAGTGAGCAGTATATTCTGTAGTATCTGGGAAATTATCTATTCAATGGTCGTCTTTGCAGTTTGCAATACTCTAGAAACTGTTGGTATTTAATATAGTAGAATCTTCTATCCTACTTCATAATAGCTTTTCTTCACACACTTTTGTCATGAAAAACCCAGCACATCAGCATATTCTTTCTGCTGTCCTGTGGTGGAATTTGTAATTTGCCCAGGAAACATACACTGTTTTCTTTTTAATGGACTTTAAATAGGAATCAGACATATGTAGAAGATAAACTTCATCAAGAAACTCTGACCTTGGTCCATCTGGTTAAAAATAAAAGTTCTGCTTCACTACTCAGAGAAACTTAAACAACTTTTACTGTTTTAAGAACATCCCTTGAATTAACTTCACAATGTTTGAGAGCGTTGGCTAGTCCATCAGAAAATATTGAGGAACATTTTGTGACTAAAGGCTGCAAATAATGGTAAAATATCTATTGCATGTGTTTGTTTTGAAACCTAGAGCAGAAACATAAAGAAGTATCCTGAGGTCTACCAATGTCTGTATAGGCTGCTGATGAGAAAACTTCTTTGGAAAATGAAGTCATTAGTCAACTTTTGCTTTCTGAACAAAAATTTTTACATTGCATGAGTGATATAGTAAATCACTCTGACAAGTCATTTTATTGGAGTCAAATTGAAGATTTGTAAATGAATAATAATCTTTACTTAACATAGAGCTTTACTTGCCTCATGAAAAGTTCAGAAAAAAACATCTGTTGTTGAGCTATATTGTTATTGAAACACAACTGACACTTAGCTAGCATTATGGCAGGTTTATTCATAATTGTGTTGTAAGACAAGAATTCCTATCTGCTTAGGAAAGTGAGTGCCCAAGGACATGTATATCAGAAATTTAATGAGAATGATTATTAATTATTAACAGCTCAAGGGTGAAAAATTAGATCTCACCAGTGGGAATCCCAGAGATAGGAAGAGCTGTACTCACTAAAAAAGGAATTTTTCTGCTTGCATTCCTTCAAATAAAATACCAGAAAACCACAGCTGCTGATAGATTTTCTACAGGGATATGTGAACTGCAGTCTCTCTGTCCAGTGTCAAAAGCTTTGGCCACTGTGAACATATTTGATTATGTATAAGAAAGTACAAAATCAGTCGCTTCAGGCCTGTTAAAAACCTAGGTTTCTAGGTCTTAATTTTTAAGGTAGCATAGAGAAGTGCATCTGGAACCTGAATTTTGTATGCTGTACCTGAGTGAAAAATTAAGCCATATCTGTTTCATGTGATTTATGTGAAAAAGACGTGAGAGGTTTTGTTGGGCCTCAGTAGCACAAAAGTGCATTTCCGAAGACCAATGTAAAAGCCTGGCAGAATTCAACAATAAAGATGATCTATGAAGCTTTTTAAATATTCCCTTTATGCTAAATTAGCCTCTTTCTTGTATAATTTGACCTTATTTTGTTACCGTTCTTTGTTGTCATTTTACTCAAGTTCTGAGATGCATTTCTAGCATGACTCTCATGGGTTGTGTAGCTTTCTGTGCATAAGCTGATATTTCCAAGCAGAAAGAGACTTGCTTTATCAGTTGATGATTAATTTTTCTGGTATTAGTTTTCAACCTTCTGTTAAAAGAATGGAAAAGTGGAGGAACGTGTCAAATTGTGGGGATGATGCTTCAAGAGAGGGTTAATGGATCACTGTTGATATTTAAAGAAGAGAATTTTCCAGTCAGATAGGAGAGACTGAGAAAACTGCAATCACAAAACTGAATTATCTTAAATGAATTCTGATAGCTACTGTGGTGCTGCTTTCTGTAATTTTTCTTAAGACAGAAGATAAATTCCAGCAGGGCTCCTCGAAGAAGTGTAGCAGAACCAGGATTCAACCCTGGTGTCACATACATGGAAGAAATGGGAATCAAGTTTCTCTCTATGACTGGGCCACTTAGTGCATCTAGTTATGTTTTAAAAATCAGGTGTTTCATATGCTAATTTTTACAAGAAGTGCAAGACAGACATTGTGTGTGCTTGCCAGTGGAAATGAGAAGCTGCACCTGCTGACATGCTTACATTGGAGCATAGAAGCGAAGCCATCCATATGTGCCTGCCGTTTCCATGCTGTTTCCATGTTTGACTTTCTCTTCCTATGTTGGAAAGTATAGAGAAACTCTCATAAAAACCCCTCAGTGCAGGAAGTGATTGTCTGAAGGCCACAGAGGGGGTACTTCATTTGCTTCTGCCTCAACAACAGAAAAATCCAGGGAAACACTTCTCAGTTAAATGTCTTTCCCTTCTTTTGTTCCAAAGTTGCACATATTCTCTTTCTTTGGTTTAGAAACAGTGGAAGGTTGTCTATATTGCACAGTTTTGGTAACCCTGAGTAGTAAATTCAGATCAAAAATCCTTAAAGCAGTTAATAAAATCACTGCAACAGACCTCCCACTGTATCCTGCTGGGGTCCTGAGAAAAATAATTAATCTCAAGCCTACTTATTTCAACATTGTTCACTCTCTGAACAAATGTGTGGAAAAAAAGACCTCCCTGAAATAATTACCTAGTTCACAGACTATAGATCTGACTGAGAAAAGTACTTAGCCATAATGGAAATGCCAGGCCATTTTTGTTACCATTTTCCTAGTGTAGATTTCCCAAAGTGAAGAGTTAAGCTCAATAGCTGAAGGGCTAAAGGTAAATGAAAAGAGTTATTCATGGCCTTAGTGATTCCTTCACTGACAATGAAGACAGCATGATCAGAAGTAGTAACATTTCTATTGTAGCTGGGCAAGTTGTGGGCCAGGTCATGGCCAAGCCTGTCCACCTGCAGGGAGGGAAGCAGAGCAGTCTCTGCAGCATGGTTGCATTCCCAGTCTGCACCAGTGAACAAGATCTGCAAAAAGTGGGAAACAGGCAGATTCTTGGCTTTCTGGTTGTCACTGTAGGACATAAGAAACCCGTTGCACAATGATTTTCAGAATAAGTGATTGTTGTCCCACTATGGGAGACATAACAGCGACATCTTGCATCAGCTGTAGAAAGAAGGCACTGCTGCCTGATCCAGCACTCTCCTCCAATCCAAGCCTAAGGACTTGGTACTTGGGAACCATTGTTCACTTCCAGTTTCTTATCATTCTCATCTCTCTTCTTGCTGTACTGTCTTTCAGAAATAAAATAAAAATAAAGGGACAGGTTTGTCAGTATGCCCATGTGCCTGTTTGATACCTGCCCTGTGGGGTGTGTGATTTGATTTTTAAGTAAGAGCCTCTATCTCATAGAGCAGGTCTCTGTAGTGAGGAGATCTGTGCCATGTTCTGATGAAGGCAGTAATAAATTTCTCTAGAGTTTGATTTCTCCCTCATCTAAAGAACAGCATGTAACTCTAACTTGGCTGGGGAAGCCTGTAAGGAGTCTTAAAATCACAGAGCAGGCAGCGGTGTAGCAGAGCAGGTTTAAAACCATCACGCAGTGCCTGTTCCCTCAGCAGCAGGAGGTGAGTGGTGTGGTGTGTGGCAGTGCCAGGCTGGTGAAGGCTGCACCATCCTGCACAGGCACTGGCAGCTGTGGCTCTAAGTGTGTGGGACAGTGTTTGTGTGCTGAGGCACCTACAGGCACCCCAGCTGAGGGTAATTCTTCTTTTAATGGGCTCAGCTGTTCTGAAAACAAATTGGACTACACAACAAAAAACCATTTAACTTGGAAATATTTATTTCTGGGCAAGTGAGCTGTTAAAATATAAATCTCTTGATAAACTCTCCCTGCTGTATTGACGTTGATGGTACATGAGGCAGGTTCTCGCTGTGCTCTTTTCTTTCAGGAAAACCAGAAAATCCCAGGAAATACTCTGTTTATCTTTAAAGCACAGCACTAATGATCTTGTTACAAGTTTATATCTGACAGGAACAACTTTGTGTTTGCAAATGTTCCATTCCTCTTGATAAATAAGTTTTAGCTGTAACTTATTTGAAATTGAACAGGAGACCTGTAGCAGCATACTATAAATTAACTATTAATTCAGAAGATCATTTTTTGAATGCTAGAATTTCAAAACAATTAACTTTATAATGATTTTTCATATTGGTTCCATCCTCAATACATAAACTGCTCATTACATCTTCGTGTTGTCTTTTGATCCATCTATTATACCAGTTTATTCCATTTTCCTGCTTACCAATTGCACCCACGAGTCTGAATTTATTGGAACAGTTAAATGACATTTAATGCACTGTAGCTGGGAAACAGATCCAGTAGACAAACCTATTATTATACTAATGGAGTTTTTTGAATTACATTTTGCTAAGCTCAGTATTATCTTCCGTGTTATTCTCAAACCCAGTAACAGGTGGGATATTTTAATATCTTCTGAGCTGTGTACAGTTTTGGTCTGTTTGCTTAATGAGCCCATGGTTTCAATGTTTTCCTTTATTTCTAAAGAAGCTTAAATGTTTAAAACAGTCATAAGCAAAACAAGCAAGCAGCAAAATTGTTCTGGACTATGGAGGCAGTTTTCCTTTCAGAGATTTGAGGAAGCAGCAGTGTACTGCTGAAAAAATTTCTGAAAAAAATCAGAATAAAATTATTTTGAAAAGTCTTTCTAGAAACATAAACCAATACTAATCTAAATGAGGATAGCTCACGTAGTTTCTGTGGAATTATGCAGTTAAAAACTGAATTCTGTCTGTGGATTGAAAGTTAGACCACTTTTGAGAAGTAGGAAAAACCTCGTCCCAGAGGGACCTGCTCTGTCTTTGCTGAGGAGCAACAAATGCCTTAATGTAATTATTAAATAGAAACATTGAATGCCTGATATTCCTGGCTGAAATCACTGATAATTACTTTTAACTAGGACTTCATATAAGTTTGAAGATGGTTAAACAAACCCCAGTCTGCCAAACCTTTTTCAGTTCAGGGAATTCCTCTTCTTATGAAATTCTTCTGGCAGTCTCATTGGAGAACACTTTGCCTCCTGCAGGGTACAGGGTGCAATTCATGCCTTGCCACCATTCTCCTGTAGATAAATAAATGCAGAATGACCAACCACATTCTGTCCAGTGAATAAGGAAGCAGAAGTTGCCAGTCAGCAGAAAACTAGTTTCTCTGCAGTTGAGTAACATCTCTCATGTTCACTGGGCAAACAAGCAATGAAACACTTAGTTATGTTTGGCTTTTTAGTTGTAGGAAGAGATGATGGTTCACCTTATTCTTTGGACCATTAATAAGAAGAAAAATCTCTCTGGGAATAAGGAAATTTGACCTGTAAATATAGTATTAGCAGTATTAGCTTCGTTCTTGCTGTTCTAAGGGATGCAGTCATGCAGTCGAGCTCTGCTGCTGAGGCCCAATATACTATGCAGTTAATAAAATCCATTGCAGAGGTGACAAAACCTCCCCTGAGAGCTGAGCTGTATCCATGCTTTTCCATTGTAACAGAGCTTTTCATTCTTTTGCACTCTGCATTCACGGAAGGGGTTTGAATCCCCCTCCCCTGCATAGCAGCAGGCTCTTGGCTCCTCACTGATGCTGGAGTGGAGAAGCTGCTGAACAAAGGAATTCCAAGAGCTTTTCATTTTCATGATCCAGAGGCACAGTTAATCAGCTCCTCTTCCTTTGATGGACTGGGTTCCTCAAACGAAAGAGGGGTTATCTCATCAGGCACAGCCTACGTGGCACTGTCTGCTTACATCCTTTGTCACACAGCCTGAAAAGAATCTATTACCAGAGTCAACAGTTGTCCTGTATTGCCAGTGAGTCCTCCAGCAGCCTGTTTGGAGAGAGTGAGGCTGGAGAGTCACCTTCCCTCTGTCCCCCGGGCTTTATTCACAAGGAACATTCTGCAGAGGTGTCAAGAGAAACCACAAGCAATATTAGAAAACAGACTGGAGACCTCGCTTAGGATTCATCAATGACCTGAGTGAGACAGCGGAGCTTGATATGCACCTTTCTGAAAATCAAATAAACTTACCTCATGGATCATGTGCTGTTGTGAAGTAGGATACACCTGTCCAAGGATATTTAGTCTTTTCAAAAATCTCTGTAAGTTTTACTTCTGAAATTGTTTCCTTTCCTGTCATGTACTTTTTACTAAAATGACATAGCTACTCTGCCAGTAATAGCTCCCCTGAAGGTATTTCACAAGCTGTTTATTATATGAGGTCTTAGTGTGAGTTGTCCTGGACTTTTTAAGGAATTTACTCCTATGGGACACAGAAATAACCAAAGGAGTTTACGGTCATTCTTTGCAAGCATAGAGAAAGCCAGTCTTTGGGTAAGCTATCTCAAATTAGCATTATTGTGAGCTTGGTGGATATAGTAATGTAATTACCTTTCCCACAATCACCTATACCAATTTAAGTGTATAAAGCTACTTTTTCTCCCCCAAGGAAGACCTCATTATCATCTATGTTGTTGTGTTTTAGGTTTAAAACACTCCAGATTCATTTGCTATTACTTCTTTTAGTTGAAATGTCAAAAAATTAGGTTGCCAGAGCATATATCTTTCCTGTGGTCTGTCATGAGCAATCTTGCTTAATTTTGGGAATATTCAGATGTAGTTCTCGGATTAATTCTCTTTTTTTTTTGAAGTAAGAAAATCCCTCTGGAATTTACACAAAATTTCAGTGCAGTCCAATAGTGGAGGTCATCCAAAATCAGAAGATAGAGTGAGCAGAGACATTAAATAGCTATCTCAGCCTGGTCAAATGGCAGAACAGGTTTGAAAAGCAGGATGCTCTTAGTGGTTATTTTTTGTTTGTTTTCCACTTTGAATTGTTGCAAATCTTGGTCTCATATTTTTTGCAACGTAAATTTCTGTACTGTTAGTGCCACTGGGAACTATTGTTGAGTCAAGAAAATAAAAATGGCTTTTCTGTGACATTTAAGATGACTTTTTAAAAAAGGAGTTACAAACTGTCTGGGAATAGCTATAAACCTCTGTTAGATGAATTATAAAATAGATTTCAGTACCAGGAACTTGGCAGGAGTTTGACCCAAATGATTTCAGTGCAACCTTGGTGATGGAAATCAAAAATATATTTGTCCAGGAGAGGGCTAAATTATTTGTTATGGATGGTTTTATGTAGAGTTTTTTCTTTTTTATGAACAGTTCTCCAGCAGTAAATGTAATGTAGAATTCTGAGTACAGACTTCTGCCTTTGATGACAATACATTTCTTCCACTTGCAGTAAAGCACCTGGTGTGTTTTCCCTTCCCAGTTTTTAAGAAACACTTTCACCAACTTTTTTTATCAAGAGTCATTGATTTTTGGTGGTTGAGATGCTTAGCATGAGGACATGTTTGATACATTCGGGGACTGAGCTATTCCCATAAAGCTAGATTTAAAATGCCTCCTGGGCTTGAGGGGGAGCAATGTATGAGACACGTCCTGGCTGTTGGGTAGATGCTGTAGTCAGCATTCTTCTCTCACATGACCACAGAATGTTTATGTTTGTGTTTGCACAGAGTGCCACTTATGAATGGTGAGTATGGTAATTTCCCTGATGAATTGCCTGAGCACCAGGGCTATTCCGACAACTTTTTAGGTAACTCCTGTATATTCCCTGATTGGCATATCTGATAAATTCAGTAATTAAACTGTATGGTACTATCTGTGCAATCACTTAATTTTATCTGTCCCGTTTGCTCATCTGCGTCTCCGTCAAAGCTCTGAGTGTGGATGAGAGAACTGCTGAGTGTTCAATAAGGAGACACTTATGTGTCTATGAAGTTTACTAAATTTCCATCCTTTCGCTGCTGCCCTTACTCACCTCAATCACAAACCAGTCCATTGCATTTAAGAAAAATAAATGTAATTTGCACTCCCAAATTAGACTTTTTCTGCTATAAATATATCCCTTTCTGCAGTTTATATTGTTTTCCTTACTGCCCTCATGTTGAAATGATATTTAGGTGTTATATTTGAAAAAGATAGTGATTTTGTCAACTCTTCCTACCTTTATATCCCTATCACTTTCAAACACAGTTGGACCAGTCAGGTTAGGATAGACACAGTTTACTTGAATTACAGATATAAGAAAAGTCATATGACTCATTTTTCATCTTTATTCTGCAGTGCTACCTTCCCAAAGCCAGGGGCAACCTGGAGTATGTTCTAAAATAATAGGAGATAACTTCATGTAAGCTTCACTAGTTGACTTCTAGAGAAGGTATTCTGTTCCAACCTTATGGCCAGTAAAAATAATAATTTATCAAAAAAAGGAACAGTTTCATTTTTTATTTGTCACTCATTCACATCTGAAAGTGGTCATAGGAATTTTTTTTTATAAAGACTTTCTGAGGAATAAATACTTAAGAACAAGGCAGGTTCATTTGCCAAGTAACTGGGAAAAATAACTGGGAGATGCAGGGCAATTGAATGTGAATTGCTTATTTATATTGTCTTCTTTTATTTGCATTGTAATTTTACACTTCTTGAAACAGATGTTCAAATTTGGAAGAAGGTGTTCTGTAAGCTAGATGTAGATAGAAACCCACTTCAAAACTGTCTTGCTTTTGGTTCTATTATTATTTTATTTATTAACGCTTAACCGGGTTTGCTTCACTGGTTTTATCTCTTCTTTATGGTAACTATTTTTTGCAATTCTAGCTT
This sequence comes from Vireo altiloquus, assembly GCA_013396875.1. NCBI lineage: Eukaryota > Metazoa > Chordata > Aves > Passeriformes > Vireonidae > Vireo > Vireo altiloquus. The sequence goes on along the minus strand of VZRF01009547.1, from coordinate 250,160 downwards.
TGCAAGACCCATGTGCATGACATCATTTCATATCACTTGCAAAACGGCCATTGTTTTAACTTGTCTTATGCTGAAGTCTTGGACTTTCTTGCTGTCTTTTGTTCCAGCCATGAAGTCTGTGGGATGTGCCAAAATAGGTGAACAGTAATCAGTTTGGCATAGCTCTACTCTACAAGAAAGTGAAGGAATTTGATGAGAGTTGTGAATATGCTGGGACAGCAGTGGAACCACCCTCATGGGCTGCAGTGTGTCTGCTGTGGCCCCTGAGTGAGACCCTTGTGAAGCACCAAAAGCTGCCAGGCTCTGTCACTGTTGAGTTGTGTCACTTGTATTAAAGTCCATCAGGGATAGACTGTTTGGTGCATGGACCATACTGCTCAACATCAGTTTAAAAATGATGGTGACACTGACTTCTGATGGGTAAAGGCATAACAAGGGTAAAGGTTGTGTGAATCTGATCAAAATTTTGAAGGCTGAGAGAAGATACACAAAAAACTACCTCAGTAATAATAGAAGCTCCATAATTTGCGGTGGCAGTGCAGAGGTTTGCTGTTAGCACCTCCCCCAAAACAGGTTATATTTACTTAGGAAAATTAGAGATTTGTGTGGGTGCAACAGAAGAGAAAGCATGAGACAGGTGTAGCAAAACTGTGTGGATGCACAATGTGTAGTATAGCCCTTCCCAACTAATCTAAATGGAATATGCAATGAAAAATAACTTTCAAACTTAGATAGACTGTGACACATACTCTGGTGTTAATATCATGCTGAACTTTCTGAAGTTCATAAAGTGCATTTTTGGAACTAATTAATATGCTGCTTTTTTTTAATACTCCAAAGATGTCAAGTTAGTAGTTTGATAATTAGGCTGTGTTTTGTATTTAGATACAAATTGGGGATAATTAGAAATGCTGAGGTACCATGCAGGTTAAGTTTAGTGGTAGCTGATAAAGTGCAAAGTAAGCTGGACAGAGAGGTTCTTTTCCATTATACATTAAATCTGTAGGCGTAAATAGAGTTACATTTTCTACTCCAGTTAAAGAAGATTGAAACTCTTCATAAGATGCTACAACAAGTAATCGGCTACTGCTGGTAGCAGCATCTCCTCATGACTAGGTATGTTAGACTTTTCAGGAATGAGCTGTCATTTTGTACTTTGAAAATGAAAGGCAGTTTTTAACAAGGCTACACCATGTCAAATTGCTTTCCAGAAATCCCAGGTTTTTAATTTTTATAAGTTTAAATTAAACTGCCTTTATGTTTTGCTGCCTGCTTTCTGTTCCATCTTCCTCTCCTGACAAAAGGTATTTAGCTCTGCCTGAGGTTTGTGTCAAGAAGTGCTTTAATTCAGTCTGATGTCAAATATAGGCTGTGGGATGGACATGCTCTGCAGTAACAGTAGCAACAAAGTTACAGAAATTTTAAAATACAGTAACAAAAATTTCAGAATAATTTGTGTGCTGTCTGTTCCAGACAAGTTTTTGAAATTTTGGACACTCATGCCCTGCCAATGAAATATTTTCAGTATCTCAAATAAAAGAAGTCTTTATAAATGAAGGCAGTAAGGATAACTTGGTATTTTAGAGAATGTTGAGAAAGAATTTTTTTGCCAGCATCTCCAACTATTCCACCTAACAATTGTTTCTAGCAAATTTTCCTTAATGTATTACCTTTTTCTCGTGCTTAGAACATACAAATTTTTCTGAAAGGGCTATGTTGCAAGTCACTATAGGGAGAGAAAAAGATAACAAATTCTCATTTGTTGTAATGGCATTTTTGCCTTTTTTGAAAAGAAAGGAAAACTGATGCTGACCTGTTCTGAAAACAGTAGCTTGCTGAGGAAAGGGAGACCTTCAGCCCTAGGGATATCATAATACAGAAGAAAAGAAAAATTGTTTCCAATATCAAATTGTACAGTATTTAGAAGCAAGTGCCCTTTGGGTAGGTTTTTAATTTAAATTGCTGCATGGGAACGTCTCTTCGCTAGGGAAATAGATCAGGTGTAGACTGTGCTTGAGCAGAATACATTCCTCTTAGGACCTAATGAGGAGAAGCTATTACTGGCTAGTGACAAGTATGAGACAAAGGGAATGAAAAAGTTCTGGTCCTGATCTGAGTATCTTTTGCACTTGTAGAGGGCACTTAACAGAAAAGTTGAACCTAGAGTAGAAGACTTCTGGGATTTGTATATTCAGGGTCAAGTTTATGGACTGTGCTGTCACAGAATGGGTCAGGTTGGAAGGGACTACCGTAGGTCATCTGGTCCAATCTCCCTGCTTGGACAGGGACATGATAGAGCACAGGATTGTATCAGGCAGTTCTTGAGTATCTCCAGTGACGGAGACTCCACCACCTCTCTGGGCAGTCTGTTCCAGTGCACAGTCATCCACACAGTAAAGAAATTCTTCCTCATGTTTGGGTGGAACTTCTGTGCATCAGTTTCTACCCATTGCCTCTTCTGCTATTGGCTGGCACCAGCAAAAAACCTGGATCCAGCCTCTTGACACCCACTCTTAGATATTTATACACATTAATGAGGTCTCCTCTCAGTCACCTCTTTTCAAGGCGGAACAGGCCCAGCCCTCTCACCCTTTCCTTGCAAGAGAGGTTCTCCACACCCATGACCAACTCAGTAACTCTCCACTGGATCTGCTCCAGGAGCTCCATGACTCTTGTCCTGAGGAGCCCAGAACTGCACACAGAACTCCAGATGTGGCCTCACCATGGCTGAGGAGAGGGTCAGGATCACCTCCCTCGACCTACTGGCAATGCCCTTCCTAATGCAGCCCAGGACACCATTGGCCTTCTTGGCCACCAGGACACTGCTGGCTCATGGACAGCTTGTTGTCCACCAGGACCCCCAGGTCCTTCTCTGCAGAGCTGCTGCTTTTATCTTCCAACAGGCGTGTACTGGTTGACATCACACTTGAAAGATACTGAGAAGTTTAACTGTTAACTTTCTTAACAAGTTTTCTTTAACTGTGAGTTCAATAAAACCCAATTTTGTTTTATCCTTGAGAACTTCCGGAAAGAAACAAGTTGTTCCCCTCTTTCTGTGCATAGGAAAAATGAGACCACATGGTCCCAGACTGATCATGGAAAGAAAAACAACTGAGTCTAAAGAGAGTTTTCTAACCCTTTACGTCATGGCATTCTTTGCACTAGTACATTGTGACTCGGACAGTGTATGCATCGTGGTTGATTAAAGAAAGGATTTGTAATTGTGAAGCAGTTGAGAGATATGTCCTGAGGGGAAATCAGTGAATTGCAACTTCTGCAAACCCTTCTTTCATCAAGACTGATCAGCTTTTGTTGTGTGGATACTAACCTTTCTGATGGTAGCTGAGACTGTGCTATCAGTGGAAATGTGGTGGTCAATAATTGCTAAATAGTGATGAGAAATGACTGGAGGTATCCAAAAATGTAAATAGTGGAACAGACTGTGGGATCCATGTAGTTATCCTGAGCTAGGGAAAGAGGAAAACTCTATGCTCTGAAAAAAATTGGAGCAAAAAAGGCTTATCTTCAGGAGCTGAAAGTTGGTGTGGTTTGAGAGGTTGATGTCTTATGTAAAATCAACAAGTGCCAGATCAATGCCATACAAGCACAGATTCTAGATTTCAGTTCTGCTGTCTTACACCTATCAATACAACTTCTACTAAAGGCAAGAAAAAAATTGGAAGAGCATTTACAAATAAATTTTTTTTCTCTTCAAATGAAAGATGTTATTTTGTTTGTTTATTGGGCTTTTTTTCTTTTTTTTGTAAATGAAAAAAATGCTTCAAAGCGTCATGCTTATATTTTCATTGAGTAATTTAAAGTCCATGGGAAAAAACAATTCCTTATCTGTGATTTTTAAAAAAAATCTTCTCCTTGAGATATTTGTTGTTGAAAATATTTGCTCAATAACGTTTAGGGGCAGCAGAAGTGAAAATATCTTGTGTAAACATTGCAGAAATTTGGTAGTGCTCATCAATTTATATATATACGTATTCACATATCTCGATTATATATGTCAATAAGTACTGCCACTCTGACCACAAAAATTCAAATCAAAAGTACAGGTTCTGTTTGCTATTGGTCAATAAGGACTGATACAACCTTTAACCTGTCCTGGTAGTCAGTCTTGTGTATGGGGAGCTCAATGGAAATTGGTAGGACGTAGCAGTCTTGAATTTTGTCAGTCTTGTCAATGTATCTGATTTAAAATTACGATGGGAATTTTGTGTTAGTTATCTGATTTGAAGTTTTCAAAATCACAGTCATGCAATTATATTTGCATAAAGATAATTAGGAAGATGGCTGTATCAATATTTTACTGTTGGATTAATTGAAAAAATGATAAGAATATCCTAGTGCTATTAGTACTATTGTTTGCAAAGTTTTTAGTTGTTCTGTCTACGCATATCTAAGTCAGCAGATTTAGAAAAAAATAATAAATATAATTTAGCTTTTTTATCTCTGTGGTTTATCTCAGTCCTTCCACAGTATTTTGTGTCCTCAGTGATGTGCACAATTCTCTCAAAGTACAGTATCCTGAAGTGTGTAGCTATGTTGGTACAGAAATAAAAGTCAGATCAGGTCATGGGAAGATGTTAGATCTTCTTTCTAATTAAGAACAGAAAGCTGACCTGCTCAGTTTGTTGGACCTTCTGGAGGAGAGTAGTGAGTGACAGGAGAGTTTCCAAATGGTACCTCTGGGAATATTGAGAAGCCACCAAGAAGAACACAATTGAACCTGGGATTTCAATTTATGCCATTCAATTTCCAGTCATTAATAGAGTTTAGTGTACATAAGTAGGACAAATATTATTGTTATTATGGTTTTCATAGGGGAATATTACCTATAAAGGCCTCGGCTGATGTGGTTTTTTTTGAAAATGACGTTTTGAAAAGACTTCCAAACCTAAGATTTCACAGAAAACATGGAGTATTTCTGTCATGGGTCCTTTACTGCTATTTTCCTCTTAACTTACAGTTTTATGACCTATAATGGAGCCAAGCATGGAGTCAGATCCCTATGGAAGCAGAAGAAGTGTGTCAGAGAGAGAATGCCCTCTGTTTTGGTGCCTCATGAATTTCATGGTTGAGTTGGGGCCATGGAGGGAGTCACTGTGCTGCATGAGGATGCAGCTCTAACCTTTTTCTTTTCCACCGTTTCTGATTCTTTGCTAGTCATACACACGAAGATGCTTCCCTTGTCTAAATAGAAAGAAACACATTCATTGAATCTGTCATTGCTGGTATATTCAGTCATGTGTTTAATCAGGTTCTTACTTCTATCTTGCTGTTTCTCAGCCCAATTGAAGCAGCAGAAAGCATTTATCATGTACATAAAAATGTGGAATTGATGCCTGATGGATTGGTCTCTCACCATTCTTCTCAATGTGACAGTTTATTATGTTGCCTTTTGCATTCTTTCCTGTATTTCTCTCTCCCATATGCATGCGCTTCTTAGCTAAAACCAGTGTATATATACTGGATATGTAAAGGAGTTTATTTATATGTATGCTGCATTTTTCCCCATCAAGTGAGGGCATTAAAACAAATTAGAACATTGCTTAATGTGGTGTAAAATTATTGCCATATGAGCAGTCAATTAACAAGATAAAATTCGCAATAATGCCTTAAAGGTGAAATGTGAGAGCTTTTAATAAAAAAGAAAATGAGAAAAAAAAATCTTTCCTGGTCCTCAAATAATTATCAGAATACACAGGCAAACAACCATGACAAGTAGATTTTATTATGTATGCCTTAAAAATGCCTTCCTTCATTACTACTTTCTGAAGGCTTAACTGAGTGCCCATCCTCACTAAAGCTGGTAAAGTTTATGCAGGGAAGATGATTCCAGGAGGGTAGATCCAGAGGAGTACCCCAACACTGGGTGCGAAATTTACCTCTTGCCTTTGGGTATTAGGAATTACCTCATTTTTCTTATCCTGTGCTAAGGACAAAGACGTTTCTGGCTCCAGAATGAGGCTGAGGGCTCCGAATTCACAGATGCAGGCTACACAGGTGTTAAGATGCCAGTTCTCCCAGGAACCATGACAGGGAGCCTCTTCCCTTCAGTGTTTGTAAGGGAAGTGCAGATGCTCACCATCACTTGCTGCTGAGTGCCTGTAAGGTGCCAGAGGTCTGGCAATCCACCTAGGAAGCCTGAAGTCATGCCACTAGCAGTGCCTTCCTTATTGGTGTGTTGGCATTTCCATATTAAATACAACTCATATCATAGTTCCAAAGCGGAAGTTGTACAGAAAGATAAGAAACAGTCATTCCTTGAGGAAACTTAAAGCCTAAAGGATTCATGTAGAAATGATGAAATATAGAGCTCAACAAATTGAAAGCAAATCAACAGTAAACTTTGATTTGTATCTTACTGGACTTAAAATTTAGAGACCCTGACACTGCTGTTGTCCAAGCTCCAGTGACAAGAGAAAAATCAGTTATAGTGGTAGCAAATGTCTGTGTTTAAAGGGATAACTGTAAAGAGTCTGTTACAAAACTGATAGATTTCTTTTGATACTGCTAATAATTTTTAGAACATATATTACATTGCCTTTCCTTTGTAAATGAGATTGCAAATTAAAAATGTATGGCCTCCCTTGACAAGCAAAGTGCTTCCTGGGTGCAAGACTTTGAGCCAGTAATGTATGGTTACTATATCTCTTCGACCTGTACAGGAAATCTGCCTGACTAAGAGAAAGATTTTCATTGCATGACACTAGCTGTGCATATTTATTTATTTTATATTTGGTATTTTTTAACATCTCCCCCACTGAGCCTGTAGAGTTGTGCAATTGTGAACCTATTTGCAGGCGTTACTGTCTGTGGTTTTGGGGATGCACAGTTTGATGTAGTATGCTTGTCTTTGCAGATGTCTTTGTCTGAAGGATTTGATTGAATGAGTTGTCATATCAGGAAACTCAGTAAGTCAATTTGTTATGATATTCCTGTAAAATACATGAGGACTGAGCCAAGAGCTGATGTCTTCCAAGAGGTGTTTCTGTCTGATAAATCAGATTCAGTTAAGTGCTCTATCTTGAATTTCCTTTCACTCTGACTTTAGCTAAACTATGAAGGCAGAGTTATACAAAATCCCATCACAAACCTTGTGGCTTGAAGTATGAGGAAATGGAAAGAAAAGAGACAGAGAAAGAGAGGGATTTACTTGACAGTTATCCATTTTGCAGCCTTTAGTCTTGTCTATCTGTGGAGAGTGTACATGGCTAAAGTCTGAAGAAAACTGCTCCATAAACAGTAGGAATAATTAAAATGTCACCTGTACAAAATTATGTATAGCAACAGCAGTGCCTATTGAAATATACTTAATTATTGCCAGGCACTTGGCAATTTCAGTCCTTTCTGTTGTAAAAACCACAATATCTGAACTATTGGTAGAAGCAGCAGGTAGCTTTACCATGTTAGCTCATATGAAAAAGATCAAATCATATCTGGTAAGGATATTATAAAATGGACTTTATATGTTGTTGCATTATCAGTACATACTGTGAGGGACTGGAGTGCAGAACCGTACTGAAAGTTCTGTAATTCCTTCTTTGCCTGTGAATCAGAATCCAGTGGATAGAATGTGTCCTGAGGAGGGGGTGGTTTTAGGGCTTGCTGACCCTAGAAGCTTTCTGGCCTGTGAGTCTTGGCCTAGAAGTGGGAAGAGAAACAATTTACACATCATCTGAGGAGCATGAAACTGCTTTTTGTGTCTGCAGTCAACCCTTGTGATCCTTTCCTTACTTGTCCTTTGACATTGGCATCTGAAATGCAGTTTTTCAAAGAGGATGTAGGCTTTGGTAATGCAGAACTAACTTTTTGCATTCCTCAGTGAATAAAATTGCTTCAGAAATGAAGTTCAGCACATAAGTGCTTCAGGTTATTCAGTGTTTTACGTAATATAGGTAATTTTGATGATGGGTTTTTAAGATCAACAAGTACTTGAATGGAAGAATATATTTCTGGCTCCTGCTATTAATCATTTTATAGCCTTAAACCTAAAATTGTTATTTATGATTAGGAGAAATTCCACTCATGATGGATAAAGTCTTTGTTGCCTCAGTCATTGTTTAGGCCAGTCACTCTCTGCCTGGAAGAATTCACCCTCTCTTGGGCCTAATCCAAAAGACTTTAATACAGTTTGCGTGCAGCTTTTCTTTAATTTTTGTTACTTTAGGTAAATAATTAAAGCTGATTAGGAATTTTACAATATGGATACTTCGGAATGAGAAGAAGATTGCATTGCTGAAACTGTGTTTTCTTCCAGCAAATACAAGCTGCAGTTTCTCTTGAGAGAGGCTAATTTGACTGTACACATGGAATTAATTGGGTGATAAGGTTGTCTCTTGGGATGTGGGAGGTTCTATCCTTGTCTAGAATTAATCAGAATGGAAGGTTGTGCTGTGGTTTTCCATATCTTGGAGAAGTGTCCTGAACAGAGAACTATTTATTTTACTTATGGAAGGATGAAAAAGGTATTTGGTAGAATAAATCTTTCTGCTCCCTGAACAATATAATGAATAATTTTCAAAAATTTTTTTCCTTTCCTTAAATAGATGCTATTTTTGTCAGATTTTCATGGGATAAGGCTTTGCATTTGTCTTTTCACCAGTTTCCTGCACCTGTGTCATGCCCTACTGCATTTTAGAACTCTCTTGACTATATTTAGAACTGTGTTCTTACCATGGCTTTCCATTGTGGTCTCGATCCTGTTTATAGCCGTATGCCACCGAAGAAGCTGTACATTTAATTAGTAATGATGCTGGTAGATTTTACCTCATCAGGCAAGCCTTCCTCCTATTTTTGTTTCTGAATGGCTTTCAGAAGAATGCTGTTTTCTTAAGTAAGAAAGTTGAACATGTCTTAAGCATATGGAAAGTATCTTATCTGAATGAGAGAAAAACAGCTAGCTACTGTAAGTGGGAAAAATCCATTTCTTTTGAATGGAACTAAACCAGTTTATGCCAGCAGAATTTCTGGTGTAACATAATTTTTTCTGTTTATACATTCTCCTCGTTGTAGAAGAATGTGGAATTACCAAGCCTGAATATTTAATGCCACGTAAGTGGACCTGCATGGGTGTTCTCAGTGGTTGTATATTTTCCCTGCACTCCCTGCTTTCCAGTGCAGAAAGATCATTTTTGCAAGGTACAATACCATTTTGACCTTGTGTACCCATCTAATTTCTGCCCTCTCCAATGAGATTTCCAGCAGGCCTGCCAGGTGTGGATTAGATTTTCTTTCATTATCGAGAATAAAGCAAGCATTGTTACATCAGTAACAGATCATCAGACAGCTACCATGTAGAAGGTACACTGGGCTTTTACTGTCTTTTGTCACTGCACCCTAGTGACCCAAAAGCAAAATGGTTTGTTTTGCTATAAAGCCATTCAGCATCTTCCCTTTGCCTTTCAGCTCTGGTGAATGAAATCATGGGCCACATTTAGAGCTCATCACTGTTGACCAGGTGGTTGCCCACAGCCAGCTGTTCTTCGTAAAGCTGCAGCAGGATGGCTTTACCCCTGCAGCCCAGGGGTGCTGTGTCTCTGTCAGCAGCACGTGCTGCTCCGTGGGTAGGGAGGCTGCAGGGGCACGCAGGGGAATAGCCCTGGTCCCTTGGCCTGGCTACCCAGACATGAAACAAAGAGGGATCCTTCCTAAAGGGTTCTCTCCAGGAAAAGAAAAGTTTCAAAAAATATTTTTATGATTGAATGGTTGTTGGAGAGATAGGAATGCAACAAGGTCAGGAGTATGCCCAGAACAGGAAAGTCACAGATGTCTCCCCAGTAAATCTGAGTTTTGCCTAAGTCGGATGGGCTGTGGAGCTTTTGATTAAGCCTTTTCTGTGGAATTGCTTTTTAATAAAGCTTCAGGCAGGTGCCTGAGTACAGCTAATACCTCATTTTCAATTCTTCTGGTAGCACAGCTTCTAGAGGAGATCAGAAGAAAATGTGACTTCTTATACCATTGGTTTTCACTGGCACCCCTCACCCACAGAGACACAGTATATCACACTCCTCCAGCCTCCAAGCCTAGTGCAAATCTTTAATGTGCCCTTCCTCTTTTTTTTAAGGTATCTTTCTGATCTCTGCTGTGGAAAAATAGGTGGTGCCTCTGCCAGGTACTCACTAAAGTACTGTGAATGAAGGTTGAATCCCCCCAAACTGGGCCAAGAGACACTTCAGAGACAAAGTCAGAGAAGTGGGTATTTGCTTTATTCAGCGCCAGGTGTGTGGGGGATCACTCCTCCAAACACACACACAGAGCACTCCATACAGTCCAGTATTATTGGTAGCATTCATGAATATTCATCACATTCCTTGGGACAGGAGTGGCTATACAAATGACTTCTCGGAAGTCTTTAATCTATTAGCCCATGGGTCACACATGCGCAGTGTATCCTGGTGGTCACCCTGAGGAAGCTCCTCTTCTTCCTTGCGGGTCTCTGTGATGAAGATTAGTTGTTTTCATCACAATGCACTTTTCACCTTTGTAGAGTGATTCAGCAGTTCCTATGTTGGTTTGAAACAAATTCTTGTTCTTCTTTCTTATCTTAACAAGATTAAGGCGAATCCTGCTTCCTAGGTTTTGTGATTAACATTTGCTGTCTCCTTATACTTAACTGTGCTTACGTGAGTTAACTATTGATCAGTACCTATCAAGGTGCTTTGTTGTGACCATTCTATTACCTTGAATGAGTTTTGGCGTGAATGTGCTATTTCTCTTATACTTATTTGTCCCTTCTTCTTTCATTTGGCTGGGACTGCTTATGACTTTTCTAATCTACCATTCTTCCCTCTTCCCAGTTTCTTCAGTATTTTGCTGAATTTCTACTTCCTTCTCCTCTCCCTCCTCATTCAGAATATTCTTTAATGGAGCCCTGTGACTAAGAAAGAATTTTAGAAAGAATAAGTGGAGTTATTTGCCCTTTTTACATTTAATTTTTTCCTTTTTTACTTTTTTTTTTCTCTTTGTGGAATTAGAATTAATAATTTATCACTCTCACTTGCCTTTCTTCTCACAGAAGTTATTTATTTGAAAACAGAGAGAATTTAGAAAAGCAGGTATTTTTAATTGTTGCAAGAGGCAGATAATTACCCATGTCTTACACTGCACATGATAGGTTTGGCTTGGGAAATCCTGAGTTAGGGCTGGAGATGTTCTGTCATCTGGAGCACATAATAGCAGGTCTAGATGCTTCTATTACTCCTGCATCTCCCCAGGAAGTTGTTCAGAAACCTTTGTAGTTGAAGCCTTTGTTTACTCCTTGTTCTTAGCATTTGAAAAACAAATATATTTTTTTACTTGCTTTTAGCCTTTTTGAACTGGGGCATGCTCTCTCTTTCTTAGTCTGCCCAGTTACTTGGCTTGTTTTAAAGAAACCTTTATGCTATTTACATATTGAAGATTGTTTTTCTTGTTGTTGGCATCACCTCTGAAGTTTTGTTTCCATTATAGATGGCCTCTCATTTTATATCCTGTTGTTCTCAGCTCTGAAATACTAGGAGGAGTTTGAGTTTGTCCTCTCTGCTCCTAGAAGACATTTAGAGAAGATTTTTTTTCCCTTACCGATCCTTTAAATAACACTTTCTCTCCAGTCCATGCAGTTTAGCTGATCAATGGTGTGGCACAACAGCTGTAATCTGTGAGTTTCTAAGAAACCCACATGCTAGAAATGGTTTGTCTAGCCTACTCTCCAGTTTTTACATATAACCTCTTCTCAAATAATCCACAAACCACTGAGACAGTATTCATGGGAGAAAATCCAATTGACTCAATTTCTTCTGCATCATTAACAGACTAAGCACACACAATATTTGTTTAAATCAAACAGCATTTTTTATAACAAAACCAAACAGTGATGTTCTCTACAGAGCAATGACAACAGTCCTTCAGAACACACAGAGTCCCCCAACATATGCAGGGTGGAATTCTAATTGCACTCAAATCAGCCACCGTGCTCTCATCCTCAGTATCATGAAGGGTTTGCTTACTAAGTATATTTTTAGTGCTTTATTAAGATATGTATTGTCAATATAGCCCTGAAGGCTGAAGCCTTTTAAATTTTGAAAATGCAGCCTTTGTTTAGCAGTGTATTTGTCGTCAGGTTTTGAAGATCTGGTGCTATAAAATGAACCATTTTAAGGCAAATATGGTCCCTGAAAATCACCTCCAATACAGTTTTATATGCAAGGTGAGAGCCTTCCAAAAAGACTGAATCAAATTAATTAGCTCAAGCTATGTAGCACTGCCCCTGCCTCACTGAACTGAGAGCTGAACTAAAAGGCATGGTCAGACTCCACAGTGCTGTTACATTATTCTGCACCTCTGGAGAAGTCTCTAGGGTCATAACCAAAGAATATCTCTGTTGTCAAAGGAAAAAATGGGCGGAACTTTCTGCTTTCTGAAAGTTCCTAATGTCATTTTGCACTTTGACACATAAAATGAGGATTATTCTCAAGTTGCAAAGGGTTACAGACTTGGATATATTATGCTGCAAATTTAACATTGTTACTGCCCTTATGCAGCTAATGAGCAAAATTGTGGGAATCAGGACACCATTTGGGCCAGAATTTTGTTAAGTTTCTTCCAAAAGCTTTTTCTGTCTTACTAAATGAATAGCCCCTGCCAGTGAATACCCACTGCAGTTTGATTGGTGCTTGCTGCCTTCAGAGTTGGCCTAGCCACTGACTGTATGGGAAGAAATTTCACCTGGAAATGCTACACATGCAGTTGGTGCACCTGCCAACACCAAATTGTGGGTTAAAATGCCTTTTCAGCCAGCACAAAGATTAGTGACCTGTGAAAAGAAAAAGCTGTGAGATGTAAGTCACTTCAGGTGCAAAAAGCCATTCAGTTTCAGCAAGAAGAAACAAGAGAATGATACAAAATTGAAAGTTGAAGAATTACTTGTAGTGAACTTTTGGGAGATATGCACATATTTCTCACTGTGCTGTGCATGTGTATGTAGACAAATAACCTGAATCCTAATGCATTCAGAGTTTGTGTGCTGTGGTTTAGCCATCACACAAGTCTTATAGGACAAATACAATTTTTCTTTGACATTTGCTTCTGTACTCAGTATGGAAATGAATTATTTTTTATAGGCATTTTTCATTTTCTGAACTTTTTGTGTGGTTAAAATCCAGCAGGGAAAAAAAGAAAGAAAAAAAAAAAAGAATGGAATTATGTACCAGTCTCGTTCATGAAAGTGCTGTGTAGTTCTGAGGGAAACTATTTTGGCAGTGATTATATGGCTGAATGTTTTTCAATGGTGAAAAAAATACATCTGAGACTTTTGTGACCTTTTTTTTAGTAAAGCAGAACAGAATATCTCTAGAAGAGTCTAATATCCTAAATATTTGGAATTGCTTCGTGAAGTACAGAAGCCAAGCAACAAAGAGAGCTGCACTGTATAGCAGAGAATGGATCATGAACAGAAGCGTGAAAACACAAATATTATACAGGGCCATTTGCTTTGGCCAGAACAGTTTCTGTAGGGCAGAGGGAGAAGAGAGGCTTTTACCAAGGCCTGCAGTGATGATGATTTTACACTGAAAAAGGGTACATTTAGATGACACAGGAAGAAATTTGTCACAATAAGGGTGGGCAGACACTGGAACAGTCTGCCCTAGTGGCTTCTTCATCCCCGAACGAAGGCCAGTTTGGAAGGGGCTTTACCTGCTCTAGTAAAAGATGTCCTTGTCCGTGGCAGGTGGGTTGGAATAGATGATCTTAAAGGTCCCTTCTAACCAAAGTAATTTTGTGGTTCTAATGTTCTGTGAACACGAGTTGTTGATTTCATCAGAGACACTGAAGGAACAGAGAGACATAGAAGAATGGTCATAGTGCTGGGGCACTGTATTGAAAAGCTCCCTCACAGCACTTCAATATTGAAGGACAATAATAATCAACATATATATGAAGCTATGAATCACAGCTATATAGCAGAAGATCTTGCCAAGATTTTCTTTCCTCTTTGGCTGAATAAAACTGGAATTACTGGACCACTTGGATAGAAACAGAATGCTTAATTTTTTTTTTTTAGTTAATGAAAGAAGAGTTAATGACAGACTAAAGTTGATAGCACTTCTGAAAATTTGTTCCAGTGGGAGTTAGTTTTGAATAAAACTAGTTACCAGTTATGATTTTTTCCCCCTTTTTTAAGATCTTGTCATAATAAAGGCCAGGCTGATAAAACAGAAGAGATTATGCCATATCTACATTCACTGGGCCCTCACAGTTTTTTGTGGAACAGAGAATTAGCAGCCATCTCAACAGATAGATAATTGCTATATTGCATTCAGAGGCAGTTAAATAATAGAGAGCCACCCTACTGGCAGACACCTTAAACTCCATTTGCCAGGAAATCTGTAAAATGCCTTCAAAAGACAAGCCTAAAATTCATAGACCTAGTACAAACATTAGTTTGGACACATACAATTTCCCAGTGCCTTTCTCCCAGCTGCAGTGGTCCTGTGTTGCAGTTGGTAATTGCCTCTCTCTTTTCTCCCTGTCCCACAGGGACAAACAAGCTTTTCATCTGTCTCCTTGCTCTGCTTCACAGATGCTAGCCATACTCTTTTTGCAATCAGTTATCTAAATGATTAACATAATTAAGTTAAACTCAGTGAAATTTTCCCCTAATTGTATTTAGCTTGAGGGTTGTTTTGGCTTGGAAGTGGAGCTGGCATTTCCAAACCTCACTTTGTCTTTTTTTCTTTAGTTTAGGTGTAATTATACCGGTTGTATTCCTTTGATTTCCTGTTTTCTTTATAGATTATAACTTTAGATCACTGTAACTCATTTCATGGACGTGTAAAAACTCAAGTTCATAGGTAGTGCCTTACTTAAAAGCACAAAGTCCCTTTTCTCTGAGCAGCGTATGGAGTTCTTGATGAGATTGTTAAGTTTCTAATAACTGATCAGCAGTATAGCAACTCAGCCAATGCAAGCAAATGCGGCTGTCTTTAGAGAGCAAACATTTTTTCTGAGCATTCTTTTGTATTTCTTTATGGGCAGAGAACAGGGAAAACAGTTTTTTTAAACCTGTAGTTGAATAAAATTATTGCTTCTCCGAACTGTCTGCTTAGCTGAAGAAGCGCAATCAAAATGAATTTGAGAACAGTGACATCAGTAAACAACCCATCCCTTTTTTCTTCTCCTATTGACACAGATTTAGATTAGCCTAGTTGTCCCTATTTTTCATAATCACTTGTCTTTCAGATGTGTTTCTAGTCCAGAAGTACCACAATGCTTCAGTAAATCATAGTAATGCTGTATTAGAAACTGAACAGAGCTGTACTGAGACAGTCTCTGACCTGTCATGAAATTTTTTGCTAGTTTAGCCATTTCACATGTGTAAGCTGTGCAGATAGATGACTCTTTGCACTGATAGAGCAAAGTATTTTTAATTGCAAAATTAATTACAAGAACAGAGTGTTGCATTTAATTTCACCATGTAGGATCGCTGAGAATGAGCAACCACATGGGAGAATATGGAATAGGAGCAAAAAAAAGGGTCTGGAGAAAAAATGTAGCGGCAATTTGGACTTGCTTCGTACTAGTTAGTCACTATTTCCAAACAGGGGTGTGCTTGGGGTTTGTTTTGTTTTGTTTGGAGTTTTTTTCTTGACATGTGAATGATGCTGCTAATTGTCTTGGCTGCCTGCTCAGTCAGGCTGGGCTTGTCTCTCCCCAAGTGCCACTGTTTGGTGTTACTGTGCAGAAGTTGCATTCAATTTTTTTGCAGTAATTTGGGGCACAGCACATCTTCGAGATGATTCTTTATGCCACAGGTGTTGAAGTGGTTCCTTTTGTTTAGGAAGACAAAACTGAATTCTAATGAAAAAGTTAATGTATTGGAAAACTGCACCAAATGGAATAAAATTGCATTTTGCTAACTAATTAAACTTTTTTCATCCTTTAACATAAAAATATAATCATTTAAAGATCCTGGTATTGCTTTGCTTTCAAGGCCTTCAGGGGATGTATTGGCACTCTCTCACTCTCTATCTTGCTCTCCATTCAAAAGTTTGTTTCAAATTACAGACCAGCATCCTCTGTAACAAGGATTCCTACACTTCTCTTTTTGTTGTCTGTTTTCTTTGTGTTAAGGATTCTTGCTTTCCTTTGAAATGTGTAGTACATTTGTGCTATAAATCTTTTTTGTTTCGCTGCACCATTGGAATGGTTGAATAATAAGTTGAATCAGGCAGCAGTAAAACATTTGAGTTTTACCTGATTCTAAGTTCTTGTGTTGGAGGGAATTCTGCAGAGTTCAAGGTTTTTGTTACATTTGTTATAGCTTACTGCGAGCTTTGATTTCACCTTGTAGTTATTTACTTGAAGAAATAAGAACATGGGATAAGAGGTCTACTGAGAGACTTGGAATTGCCTTTATGATATGAGAGCTTCTATATCACCTGGTATACAAATGGGTGGCTTTTGTCAATGTTCTTGCTGGGGCAGAAAGGCTTTCAGGTAGCTCTGCTGTTAAAATTATTGCTACCTCTAGTAGTTCCTTTAAAATTACCAAAACATCTAACACTTTATTCCATTCCATTTTTGGGGTGTTCAAGTTCAGAGAGCCTGACAGGCAAAAAAGAAAAAAAGACTATGTGGGAATTTCACCTCTCTTTTGTGAATATGACAGAGTAATTAATGTAGCTGTGTATGAGTTGCTGTTTTAATTAGTGGCCTGTTACCACACATGTAATGAGTGTAGATGGAAAGAATTCAACCTTGCTATTATCATGTACATTGGGCTGAACAGTTCTCTGAAGTCAGCCTAAGACCTGGGCCTTCTGAGTTTTAAAAAAGAATACCTACTTGGGGCAGCAGTCAATTAAAGTGGAGCAAAGTATTTTTAACAGGACAAAGCACCATCTTTACTGCCATTTAGAGCTTTTTATAACACCAGTGTCAATCTGTTAAAGACCACCCTCTGATCAAGCATGCAGTATCAGGCATGATGGCCAAATTATTAGCACCAGCCTGACCACAGCATCACTGCTTGTGTGTGTGACTAGTAATTTGCATTGGAAGTAAAAGCCAGGAAGCTGTCATAAGAATAGCAGGGTTTAGTTTGTTGAGCAGTAGAATCACAGGGGTTGTTTCATTGGTGCCTAATAGCCACTTCTTCCTTTAAGAACAGGATGACCAATGCACGAGTATTTATAATTTCAAAATTGATTTTAGCTGTGCCACCATATTAAAAGTCCCAGTAAAATTTAGGCTATGTCCTTCTTAATCATCCAGATTGTGCTAGACCCTGGATAAGGAATATCAACAGGCTTTGAATCCTGGTCACTAATTTTTAATGCAGGTGCGTTTTTACCCTGACCTGAGACATCAGAGTTAATTTCTACCTGTGTGTTTTGAACTGAATTAAGGAAAAAAAAACCCATTAAAAACATTGAGCAGAGGAAGTATAGAGCAGAATAGAACGAGCAGAGATGTCTCAAAGAAGTGGTGGATGGATTTCAGTAGCAGCAGTTGTGGTTGTAGGACCTTTGTGGGGAAGATGGCAGCTGTGCATACAACGTGTGTATCAATGCCAAAGAACTCTTGTGTCAAAGAGTAACTCAGGAGAGTAATGTCACTTGCAATACATGAGCACTAAGTGGTAGTTAGTATCCGTGTGGTAGTCCTGTTCTTTCCTGTGGCTTTGGCATGTCATTCTGGTACTTTGCTGTTCCTCAAGAACTGCTGGATAGCTTTTAGTCACACTGGCTTGCTAAACTTTGGAGAGCCCTTGCAGATAGATGGGAAAAAACACAGATTAAATACAAAATGTAAGACTCAAGTTCTTCTTTAACCCTAGTTGAAGCTATTTGGATATCATGTGAGTAAAAATATCTAGTGTTTAGCACTCTGTCTGAGCAATGTCTTGAACATTTAAAGAATAATCATATACACTTCAATACTGGGAAATAAAAATAGAAATACCATGCCCAGGCAGATCATGTAAGGTCAAGGAAAAAGCCACAGATAGAATTGCTGCCCCTGCTTTCTCTTCTCTTCTCTGTTAGAACACTGCCTGTAGTTTCCAGGAAAATAAGAGCCACTAAAGAAAATCTGAACAGGGCTGTCAGTCCTGGCAAAAGTCAGTGGAGGGAATAGAGAAAGGATGAAGGGCTCAAGGGCTGATACTGTGAAATAATATTTATATGCTGAGATCTGTAGGTTGCTTTAGTTATGGTGACATGGGAGAGGTATCAATTAGAGAAAATTTCCGTAACATAATTAAGAGATAACACTTTGCTGCTCTCTTATTTTTTTCTTTCACTTGAAAATTCTCCATTGATTTTAATTAAGCTCGTCTTGGACTCATGACCATAATCAATGTGATTTTTCCCCCCAATTTAACAGCTAGCTTTGCTCATCAAGGAACTTTTCCCAGGTGTAACATGCTCTAGTTAAGAAGTTCCATTTTAAGCTATTCAACTACTAGTTCCCAGAATGACTTAAAAATCCTTTCAGAATATAGAGCTGGGGCATGAATGAGTGCAATTTTTCCAAATTAGTAAGTGCATATTCTCAATTTGTTGGGAGCGCTTTACTTTCCACAAAAAGCAGATACTTTAAGTACTAGGTTCCTAGTGGAAATCAGTCAAATTAAGCTTTTTTTTGTATGCCATCTTATTAAGAGAAAGGGAAAAAGGGGCACTTGGTAAACGCTTACTTGTAAATTTGAATAATCATTGTAATTTTTGTTATAACAATTTGAGCAATCTACTTGTTTCTGGAATCAACATAAAGGCTTTTAATCTTGCATAGTAGATAGAATAATCCTGCCAAAGGAACCATTCTGAGTTGTTAGTTAAACCAAATTGCATATGCTTGAATGCTGAAGAAAAAAAAGTTTCTTTTACAAGGGATTTTTCAGTTTCCTTTGTGAGGGGTTTTTGATTCCTTGTGGATGTTTCCACTGAGACTCAGAATCTGATCTCTATTTCTGTAGAGGCTCATCCTTCCTATAGCAGGAAGTAGCATCTAATTCCACTGACTTTCAATAGTTTGCTTTGTTGCTTGGTGAATTTCAGGCAGTGACCCTTAGTATGGGCTCATGTCCTTCGTGTCTGATTAAATTTAGCTAAGAGACAAAGGATCCAGTAGATGTGCAGATAGTCAACAACTGTGTAATGGAGGGCAGCATGCTAATAAAGCCCTTTTGCAAGTAGTACTCAGTTCTTTTGAATATGTGGTTATTAATTTCCTCGTGGAAATTCTCAAGAGCACTTATCTGCCTTTTCAGTGCCTTACAAATATTAACTGATTTCTTCTGACAAACCTTTAGTAGGAGTTATTTTCCATTTTTTTTTCAGTAGGATAGATATTTCCTTCTGTTGGAAAGTTCTTGTTACTTAAATAAAATACAACTTGTGAGTTTTTCATCTGACAAACAAACACAGAAAGTGTAAGTGTAAGTCATGACCTTGAAAAATTTAGATTAAGTTGCTTCCAAGAATATCCTTTAATTCAGATGCTTTTAAAGTTCTGAATATTGTCTGTAACATTCTTTTGTAATATACAGTGATTTGAAGTTTCTTATGTTCACAGACTGAAAATCTGAATAATTTTTCATATGCACAGTTTAATAGCACTGTGAAATAAGGAAGTGCAGTTATTCCCATTTCAAAGACTGTGAAGTATCAGACTCTTAGCTAATGGATTTACATTGCTCTGGGATCTGAGCTGGCATCTCTGCTTGGTAATCCACTTCCGTATCCACTGCGCTATACCCTAACTTTCATCCAGTCTTACTCTTAACACTTGCTGAAGTGCTTCAGCAACAAAAGTCTAATCTTACTCTTCAGTCAGTGGGTAATTAGAGATCTAGATTGTTACATTGCAATTAGAGATCTAGTTGTTCTAGATATAGTACAACACATTACATGCGGTGTGTGAGGTGCCTAAATACAAATTAAAATTAAAATATGTACTTCTCTAGTGCCACTGACTGCAGAGGGAGACTATTGTCTTCCCTTAGATTTAGCTATACTTAATACCTGAGTTGCATCAGCAAGTAACCCAAAACCAGCAAGGCTGTAAGGAGCAGAGACTGACAGCCAGCCGTGGGCTAGAGCTATTAGTGTGAGACCTTTGCCCTTGTCTTCTCATACAGCTTTTGTTTAGTGTAAATACAAGGAGTGTCTATATGAAGATTGCAAAATAGATCTGTCTAAATAAACAAGGAAGAAAATAAATCCCCGTGACCCTGACGTATTTCTGCAGGCCCCAGAAGCTCTTTCATTAAGTAAAACTGTCACCTACCAGTGTTATCTTTCCACTTTCATTTTACTCATTAATCTTCAGTACTGCTAACAATAAGACATATTTAATGTGTACGTTAAGTCATTTGTAGCACTTTTATCTGTAGATTGCTGGCTCTATTCCAGCTGCTGTAGAAGTGATTAAAATGTGTTATCATCTCATGGCTGCTCAGAGGCTGAGACAGTCCAAGTACTCTGCCAGCGTATGAATTCCCACATTAGCTTGGCTAAAAGCAGTCTTCATCCAGTTTCTACAAAACTCAGGGTCTGATTCTAACATGTGGAAACAGATCAGTGATGCTGCATGCTTCAACTCCCATGCTTCAACTTTCTGTTCTCTGTCTGCTCTGTGAGGAGCTCCTTGGTCTTCAAGATCCTCAGTCAAGGAACTTCTGCAGGCTGAATGTTACCTGATTATAATCCTTTGCAAATCCAGAAAAACTTAACTTTTACCTTTTAATAGTCAGGAATGATATCTCACTTAAATTTCAGTCTGGTCCCACTGTCATGGAGGTTTTTCTGATTGTTTAGGATCCTCAGGGCTGCCTCGTGGAGTGTCCAGCGTTCAGTCCTTTACTTGGGGGCTGCTGCTGTGAGATCAGAGAGCTGAGGCTGGCAAAGCTGGGCATTTGTGCGTTGGATGGATCTTGGCTCCTGGCTCTTAGCAAAATTCCAGTTGAATCAAAGCGTTAGAACAGGGAGGCTGGAGGCACTTAAATTGATGATTTTACGATTTCCGGCTTACCTACCATGAATTTAAGAGCATGGGAAGCTAGGGAGCTTTCTGAGAGGCTTGACCATCCTAACAAAGGGGAATGGCTTGATCAACCAGATAAGTTAAAATTTCTGGGTTTGTAATTTTCATGATGAGAATCTGAGGATTTGGTTCTGTGTAGCTTTACTGTAATTACCTGTTCATCACCTTCTGAACTTTAAAGTGGCCAAGAAATGGCCTTTTTTACCATGATTTTGATGTTAAAGTTCAGTTCACTTAATTTTATTCTTTTTAGGCTCTTGTAAGTGCAGTAATAGTTTTATTTCTGTATCTTTCTGCTATGAGTTTATAATTTCTCTTTGACTTCCAGCTAAGGGAGAATGTGCAGAGGAATCATAGTTGTTCGGGTGGAAGAAAAGTACGTATGAACTGTCTGAATACAAAAAGTATTAATTAAGAATATGCATTATAGATACACTTTTTTCCTAGAAGCCCATGAAATTGGTTGGTTGAAGTAAATTATTTTTTTCTTTGCAGTGGGAGTTACGAAGCAGTGTAGATTTTAGCACTCAATGTACTGTAGGATTAATTATAGTCCTAAACCCATCAGACTTTCAGGAAACAGAACCTGATCCCTGAAAAGGGTGAATGGTTCCAAAGAGAGTGCAATTTGGGTATGCTGGTAAGAGGTTGAAAAAGAAGAGCTTAGTCTCTCAGTATCTCACAGGATTAGGCTCTTTATTCTTATTAAGGATATGCATCTTGAACAGTGAAAGTGAATTGAGATCTGGCGTGGTTGGGAGCAGGTAATATATTCAGAAGCCTGTTGAAAGGCATGAAGCTTAGTTTAAAAATAATTTAGATAAAGTTTTATTAAAAAAGAAAGAGTTGAAACATTTATAACATTTGCAGAAACATTTTAGTATATTAAGTTAAAAAAGTTGTGCTGCTTGTTTAACCTCTTGATTATGCAAAACAAAGCACCACTTTATAATATTCATTGAACCATTAAATGGAGTCCAGCAAGTGATTAAAATTAATTGGTCAGCATGAAACTTGGGTGGATACAGAGGAAAAAGCCTGAGTGGCTTGCTGTTAAAATGCTGCATCTGTTTGTCAAAGTTAATGGTGTAGCCCATTTTTTTTAATAACAGGCTTCCTATCTGGGCTTTATTATGATTCATTGTAATCTTTCTTCCAAAAATTTTGATTTCTTATTCAGTGGCAATATTTTTTTGAAGTAACAGGTAAGGCATAATAGGTAAGTTATGTTTGCAATAAAGACCTACACAGAGGTTTGCCAGCTTGAAAGCTGTAAAAGAGGTTGTAGAGCCAGAGGAAACATAGAGGAGAAGAAAAGGAAACAGCCAAATGTGTTTTGCACTCAGTAGAAATGAATAAAATGGAGTAGTGTGGTCACAGTTCCCAATTCTATCTGAATAGATTGATGCTTTGGCAAATGAGAAATACGTACTATCAGGCAGGAGGATGTGGTGGGTGGCTGCTTTCCTCATTTATATGTTTTGTTTCTGAGAAGATCAGTGGAGTTCCTGCGAATTAAGAGTTTTTAACTCATTTGCTTCAGAAAAAATGGCAGATATGTTGTTATGAATGGATGATGTAGGTTTAAATCAGCCCTTGCCTATTGCCCAGGACTCTGGTAGCAGTCAGCAGCTGTATTGAGGTGGCCAGCACCCCAAAATCCACTCTGATTTGCAAGTTTTTAATAACAGCTGACTCGGTCTGTTATAAAACGGATTATTTATTAATTGACACAAAACTAACGGACATAAGACTTAAACAGACTATTACTACACAGGGCAAAAAACAAAAAGGCCATACTAGTACATATACGTGGAATTAAAGGTACCATAAAATTACAGCTAGCTAAGGATTAGTACAACTTAGGATCCAGTGTTTCTTACCACCAGCCTCCTGAAGGGGGTCGACATCCTATCTCTCAATCCCCGGGGATTTAACTTAAAGTTGCATCCAGCTCCAAGGAGAAATCACTTTCCTCAAGGAAGGTGTAAGAGACTTCTGCTCTGTGATACTTTGTGTGGGCTTTTATAGACATAAAAACCATGTCTCTTGGTCACCCATGTTTATTTTCCTTTATCTCTTTCCACATCACTCCTCATACCAAGATGTGTACTGGGTCTTTGCCCCAGGCTCTCAGGAGCTTGGGGGTGACCTCCTACAGGGCTGCCTGGCTCCTGCTGGGCTCTCTGGCTCCTGCTGGGCCATTAACCTGGCCTGAGTTATCTCTTCCAAATGCCCCAGCCATGAGAGAAGGGGGAACGTCCTGCCACATAGTCTTTTGGATTGCACCACATTGTGGTGCTGAGTCCCAGTGGCCACCACTTTTGGTGAAACACTAATGGAACACCTGGAGCACAGCAGGGAGCAGGCTGGGCACCCAGTAAAGTGATTATACTTTGCTGCAGGTTCTGATCCTAGCTGGTGAGTGCTTTGAAGTTGTAGCTCCCTTGCTTTTCTCATTTATTACAGTAGACAGCTTTCCTATTTCTAGTATATCTTGTTATGGCTAAGCTTTACATATGTGATGTCAATAACTCCTTTGCATTCCAGGGACTTCAATTAAACTTTTGGTATGAGTAATAAGTATATTTTGAATTAAAATTAAAGAGCATCGGTGAGACACTGAATGTTTTTATATTATGTTCTAAGCTGGCAATCTGAAATGGCAATAAATTGTAAAAAGCCTGATGACATAGTTTAATCCGTTAGTAACAAAAAAAAGGCACACAGCTCCATATCTGGCTTTAACTGCATTGAAATGGCAAGACTGGATTCTTATCACAGTTAAGCAAGTATGAGTATGAAATAACTTTTCTGACAGTGTTATTGTGGATTTACACCAGCATAATGGGGAATTGAATATGGATTTTGAATTTAAATCCTTTCACCTCTCACTTAAATTTAAAAGTAATTTACCTGAGCCTTTTGCTATGCCAGTTCTTAAGTCTGGACAGCTCATGCTAAGTGCATGATCCTTTTGAGTGACAGCAGAAATACTATCAGGAAGTTAGGCAAGGATGTTTAGAGATGTGGTTAGTAGTAACTTAACTCATGTTGAAACCTTCTCTCAATGCACCTGCCCCACACATTAACTCCTCTTGAGTCACCACAATATTCCTTCCTAATGCAGTGAACTTTCTTTGTTTCAAATAATGTATATTGCCTTCCACAGGAAACCACAGACTGTTGGTGTTAACAGGGAGGATTGGTGGTGGATTGATTATTGGTTTGACCTAATTAACTCCGTGATGTTAAACAACAGTCAGTGTTAGAAATAGCTTACAAGTCTGTCTTTATTAAAGAAAGTAATTGGATGCAGATCCTGTAAAATTAACAGGTTCATCTTACCATTCAGGTTCATCTTAGGACCCACTGTGGCCCTTATCCCATGTGATTCTGTCGTTCTGTAACCTGAGAAGCCAGGCTGCACTGCTGGTAGGAGGTGGACAGGAGCCTTTTGAGGCACAAGTCCTGAAGTCTTCCCTTCCCCTAGAGAAATTTTCCTAACTGCAGAACTGGCATGCAGGAGGGAGGGTGTGATGTTTTGAGGAGCAGAGCTGTACAGAGCTGCACCTGGCCTCACCTTGTGCACAGCGTGGTGTGCCATCTTGGTGGGGGACCACTGCGAATCCCTGCAGCCGTGCAGGAGAAAGAAGACTGAATTTGTTTCAGGGAATTCACCATTTTTGTTGGTTGGAGTATTTAACTTCTGAGGAAACAGGAAGACCTAAGTGTGGCTGTGGAACTGCCTTAACTCAGGTAATCTTGATGGGATGAATTTATAGACATAGCAGTAAACCTGCTTTTGTTAAAACACGTAGCGTGGACATGGGTAATGGAGAATGTGGCCTTTAATGAATATTTAATCTTCATTATCCAGCTGCTTCATGCATGTATATATAGATATATATTTACATACATACAATCCTTATGTTAAGGATGCTTATACTAATGTTCCTTAACAGCTCTTAAGGAGCTCAGAAAAGGCTTACGCACAGCTTACCTACAGCCTGGCTGAATGAGTGTGCCTCTTATTTTCAGGCATGTCTTCTCTTATCTCCAATATCTGCTTTATTTCCCACCTTTGTAAATCCTGTCTTTAAAAATCACCTAGGAGGGTACAATACTATCACTTTATCAGTTTAGCTCAGCTGAAATCCAGGATGCTATACATAGGTACAAAAATCTAACAGAGTTTATCCTTTCAGATATGCATTAGCCCTGCAACAGACTTAATGAAGTAAGAATTCATTAGGCAGAGGTACGGTAATTAGGAAGGGAATTATCTGTGCCTTGCAAAAGAAGTTTCCAAGCTTTCTCATTTCTTTTTAAAGTGCATTTGGTATTGGTAAAGAAATAAAATAATTTCTGACTGGGAACATTATGCTTCTCCAAAAAATAATAAAAATGTGGATTATATTCCTATACAGTCTGTGCTTTATTAAGGGTAAAAATAATCCTGTCTAATTGTGTAGTTCCTTTTTAATAGAAACCACAAAATTATTTGTGAAAGTGATTATGTTTTGAAAGACTAGAAAGTTAAGGACAGAGGTGTATGGAGTGTTTTAGGAGTGTGAAGCATTTAGAGTTCTACATGAAGTCATGGTGAGCTCTAAGTGTTCAGCACCTGTGAAGCTCAAATTCGCCCAACTAGTCAGCCAACCCAAGAGTAGAATTCAATCTCTTCACCCCCTTGTCTATGCTCAGTCCCTTAGGCCACATGTATGTTCCAATATATATTAAATTACTAAAATAATAATTACAAATCCATATGGTAATTGGTTTTCTTTCTCTTTGATGTGGATTTTGCAGAATTATGGGTGTGTCTTGGGAGAGTCATGGCTGGACTCATGGGGCTGTCACTATGGCAACACTGAGGGATGCAGAATTTCCAAGCAATGGATTTACAAAGGAGGGGGAAAAAAGGACTCTTGTGCATTATTCAGGCTGTCAATATCTGTTCAAACACATGGAATACAGATGGAATTCTTCTTAATACAGTTATTACTCTATTGTCTCAGCATAATAATGATAGAGTAAAAACTATTGATTAGCAGCTGAAATCTAGAAATAAACATTCTGCCATATCCTAATTTTCTTAGCAGTTCCTATTCTATCTGTCCTGCGACTGCTCTGGTGTGTCTGCGCAGCTAAAGGAAGTAATTTTGTGTAAAAAATGTTATGTTTGTGATTTCATTTGTATTTTGGTAGTGAGCAAGTGGCCAAGTCTTCAAGTGGTCACTTATTTCCTGCTGGGATGGTTAACCTCATGTAGAGATGGGCAGGAACTCCTTGACAAAGTCTAAGTCTTCAAAGGCACCAGTTTATTGAAGCCTAAATATTTACACACATTTACAAACTTTCAGTACAATGCAAGTATGAACCTTCTGAGTTTTCTAATTTCCAGGAAGCTGTCCTAGGTGCATTTCCTCCGAGTCAGTGATTTTCAGCCTCTAGTCTGCTTCCTGAGCTGGGAATCTGGGAGAGCCTGAGCTCCAAAGAGGGCTCTTGTAGATTCAACTCTGGCTCTGGAGCAGGAGGCTCCAAATCCCACCCCCAATCCCTGTTACAGGTGTCTCAGGGCTCCCAGGCAACTCTGGTTGGAGGACTTGAGAAGTATCTGATGGTGCAACTCTGGAGCTGGAGGACTTGAGAAGTATCAGTAATCCTGCCTGGGGTCAGAGCTGACAGACCTGCTGTGTTCCTGCACAGTTGGTCCAGGGTGCTGCAAAATCTGGCAGTCCTCCCTCTCAGTTAGAGGCTGTGGTTTGAATAGAATAATTTTTTTTTTCTCCTTTGTGGAGTTTCAAAAAGTCTGGTTTCTGTTTTGTGTCGGAATACATTTTGTCATGGTTCTGCATGCAGATCTCCCATTTTCTCCTAAGCCAGGTTTCTTTGTTCTGCCTTCTGCACTGTCTGCTTTGAGGGAGAGGGAGAGAGGGGGAGGAAGCGAGCAGAGCAATAGCTTCATCTTTATAAGTGGAGAACTCCCATATCACTGTGAAAGGAATCTCTTAAATGACCTAAAACAAAGAACTGGGTAAGTAGGGTACAAGCTCCCATTTACTAGCTTTGGATTTGGAGTTTCCCCGTGCTGAAGTAAAAGTGCAAGCTCCAGCCACAAAGTGTAAAGAAAAACTCATTGCAGAATATGAGCTGAAGTCTTCCTTATTTTATTTATTCACACAGAGCTGCGCTTGTCAATCTACAATGCATAACTTTGGTTACCGTGAATCTAAATGGTGACTGTAATGTTTTCTTTGTTGTTTTGCTTCTGCTGCTTTAGATTTCACTCTTTTGTCGTGAGCTCTATATCTCTAGGGACCAGCCAAGAACTGTTTATCTGAGATCCCCTATTATAAAGATAATGTGCAGTTTTAAAGTGCACTGTATTTAGAGATATTTGGACCAGTGATTATCTACACATTAAAGGCATAAAAGAAGAAAATGAAGAGATAAACACTGCAGGAGGTGTATAAATGGATACTTAAAGGCTTAAAATGGCCCTTCTTGCTTTCATATTCATATGTCTTAGCACTTTTATAACTTACAGCTGGCAAAATGGTTGTCATAGAATGTTTTGCTAAGGGTTCAATCCATCTAACCCTCTGATGAAGCCTCCTGAACTAGTAAATGTTAAGTCCTCTAGAAAGCATATTTGGCAGGGCACAGCCTTTATTGTTTGTTTTTACTTCTGCGCACAAAACTGTCACTTCTTTATTTGCCTTTCTGTTTTTCATGCATTGTCTGAAATCTAGCTGTTATAAAGCTAAAGGTAGAGGACTTTTTGCTTCAGTAAAACCTTGGGAGTATCAAATATGCCCTAATGCTCTAATCCTGAGTATAATGTGTGCCACCCTGTGAACTGGGATGTTTATGTATTGGAGATAGTGTCACTGCTTGTTTCATCTACATTGTAGGGCTGCAAACTGTTGCCCTTTGAAATGACTACTGTAAAGATTTGGATTTTAAAAAGAATCCCATGTGAGTCTGTGGAATCATAAGAAGGGATTGAAAGGCTCCATCTACTCTGTCTATTGGGTATGATTCAGGACCAAGTATGCTTGCTCTCTTCTTGATAGGTATTTGCTTAGTGTGCTCTGGAAACATCCAAAGCTGGTAATTCTACAAAGCTGTCATAAAGTCTGCATCATTGTTTGACTGTGTTTGTCTTCCCCTCAAGTCTTTTCTTCTTGGCCCCTGATGCTTTTTAAGCCATCGCTTCTCTATCCATATTCTGAGCAACTAGGGAGATTAAAACATCCTCTTTCTTTTTATGACTGCCCTTTGTATATTTTTATATTATTCTGCCTCCCCTCAGTCTGAGCTGAGTCTTGATTTTTCTCATTCTTTTGATCAAGTTTTCTAGGTTTGATCATTCTTGCTGTTGCTTCTTCATACCTTTTGGTATGTCCACATCTTTCCTGAACTACCATGCTCAAAACTGTGCAGGACTCCAGAACAGATTTTACCCATGCACAGGAGCAGGAGATTGATTAATTTTGAGGATCTCACAGGTGCTAATCCTCATTTATACATTCCAGGTAAGGTCAAACTGTTAGCAGAAGGAGAAGGGAAAGAGGAGCTCTTAAAGGCCAAATGTCTTTCACCTTTCTCAGAGGAGTGGTCCATCAAACAGCATCGAGCTAATCGCACAAGTAAGACATGCAGGATTCTGACTTCAATAAATGCTATCATTTTATGTCATCTCAACATTTTAAAATGCATTGAGAGAGTTTTAATGCATTTTCCTATCTGATTTTAATTTAATATAGTTTCACATCTGGCTAGGTAGAGATAAGTATGCTGGTTATTTCAAAGTTTACAAAGTTGCTAGGTCGTCAGTATTTTGCAACCAGGGTTTCATAGTAGTCATCCTAACACCAGAGTTCTAACAAAGTGGAATATGCAGCTGTAACCCATGGAGAATCATATTAGCATTTCTGCATTGCTAATTCTGACAATGGTAACATATTTCGGTTTGATAAGAATATGATTAATGCAGCACAGGCCTGTGTCCTAGTTTCACATTGCTTTAATATTAATGGCAACATGCCTGAGACTAGATCACATCTAAATGTCACTAGAATTGGTGAGTGGACCAAGATGAGAATAAATAATTCACATAAAAACAAGTTCATTAATGATTTTATGTAAGACTTTTAACTTTTGGGAATGGCACTTGTATACCTGACAAGAAATACTAAGTATGTCTGGCAGGAGAAAACTGCAATATGGCTGGGATTTTTTTGCCAATCTACAGGATTAACAGATGTCTATTTAGCCTTTTTTATGTAAAGATGTAATTTAAGTCTAACCTCAGACTGTAAATATCAAAGATATTTTAAACAAAACAGGAGTGGTTTTTTGTTAATTCAGGGAAAGGTCACCTATAAATATTTCATTAGCAAATTCATTAATTTCAATTACACATAGATTGTATCTAATCCAATCACTCTTCATCTCAACTACAATTAAAATATAAATGTGCTGAATCCACTCTGGAATATGCAAAGCCAACAATTAATAAAGTAATATTTCAAATGAATTTTACAGGCTTGCTGTTTATATGAAATTCATTGAAATTAATAGACAGGTCAATTCCTATTCAGTCTTACTAGTCTTGGAAAGATATGTTTGGCCTGAATATGATATTTGACCTGGTTTTCTTCTGTTTTCCTTTGATGTAACAATACACATTATGCAAAGAGAAAAGTGAAAGAATGATGCAAAGATTTTTCTGTGCTAGAAAATCTAACAGAAAAGATGAAATACTGAAGACCTGTGAATGAAAGACAAGACAGGCTTCTTTCTTGCACACCTCCCAGTCCCCTCTAACTCATTCTTTGTCTGAATGAGTTGTTAGTTTCTCCCTGAGTTCCCTTCCTCTGAGTGACACACTGCATGTATAAGATATCAGGAATGTGAATCAAAATGTAGAATTTGCCTATTGAAATTATGCATCTGTGTTCAGGTTTTGGGTTTTTTTTATGTTCAGATTTTGTGTTTAGATTTTCTCAGTCTGCCTGTCATGTGTGGCTGTCACTGAATTGTCACCATTGCCTGGATAAGTGTTTTAATTCACTCTCTGTCCGAGAAAGTGGAAATTTCAAATACTACAGTTTTGAGAAGGCCAGCTCTGGACTGCAGGTACATCCCCAAAGTTCTCAGCTTGAGAGCTGGAGGAGACTCTTCTAGAAGCCATCTGAACTATTTTGAACAAGAAGGAGGTTATGAATTTTCAAAGATGCTACATGTAATGCATATTTACTTCATATATTGCTCGAAACTGTGTTGCTCTGTTGATGAGATTATGAAAAGTGTGATGGAAAATGCACTAAAGTCGATGGGAGCCTCACTGTTGGTTTAAGATCAGACCTTTAATAAGAACATTCCGCCATGCAGGAAATATTGACCTCCCTCTCCAAAATCCCAGTTATTGTGGTACTGTAGTTCTGGGATCCAGTCCTGAAGGTGATGGAGCTGATGTGCTGCTGCACCATAAACCCAGGTTTTATAAAATCTCCTTGCTCCATGAGTATGTCATGGCACTGGTTCCTGAGAGGAATGAGACAGATATAATTACTAATGCACTGTGTGTGAATGGCATCAGGCTTCTCATTAGCACTGAGTTTTGTTTAGCCTGCAGGTGTGCTCCTGAGAAGATACACCTCAGTCTACAGTGCCAGCTTTGTAAGGGATGAAGCAGGCACTAGTGCTGATGTGGAGGTTTCCTGCTTTCTCTGGGAGCTGTCACAGGACTCCAGACAGCACTAATGGTGACTGGAAATTAAGTAGGTGAAAGAGGGTCAGGATAAGCTCTGCAGTCAGCCAGTTGGAACTGAGTTTCAGAAAGGAACCAGCTGGTCTTCAAACTTCTCATACAACTGTTAGGAAAACCCTCTGTTACTCTCATTCCTGCCTTTATTTTGACATTTCTCTGTTGTGTTTTAGAATGAAGCCTTCATTGTCTTTTCAGTGATCAGCTTTGATAGAAGTATTTGACTTTGCCAGCAGCTTGGTCTGTAAAGGCCTGTCGGACAGGACTTCCTTTATTCCTGACCTTTGAGTTGCAAATGTCTTCCTGTGCTCAATGACTTGTCTTGCTACATTCAGAAATATCTGTTGGGAAATGAATGCGGTTCCAGGGGTCTCCTCCAGCTTCATATGTATTGCTTAGTTATGCACATATAACTAAATAGTCTCCAATGGTCATGCTGATTATGGCAATAATTTCTCATTAGAATGTTGATATTTCAATCTTTCTGAATTAGGTAAAGAGCCAGGAGTGATGCAAAGGAAAAATAAAAATAATTATTGTCAGTTAAGCCACATAAATACCTTAAGAAGTATATACTTATATTGCAGAAATCTTGATTCAGCCAGCAAAGTGTAAAAAAAATAAACACGTAGTATGCCATGAGGAGTAAATCAAATTAAAAAAAAATCTGGTTTAATGTTTCAGAATTAGATTAGCACAGGGAAGAAGACTTTTAAACATGATTATAAGCTAGCTGTTATGGGTTATTTACTTGATTTGGGATGTTGAGGAGAACGTGATATTAATCTTAAATATAGTTTAAATGTTGTGGAGGAAGTTCAAATAGTTATGGCACTAAGAGTGTAAAAAAAAGGCTTTATCCGGTATGTAAGTTAAAAACTGTGTTTAGCATAGGTTAAAACTTCTGCAATTTTAATGAAATACTTGCATAAAAGAAAGCTGAGCTGAAAGACACTGAAAAGTGTGATGAGTTCTCAATTACATGTCTTAGGTCTGGGAGATTGATACCTACAGTATTTGTATTTGTCTACAAACAGAAACCAACATAAAGTTTGCCCTTAGTCTAGAGTCTTGATATAACTGTAACTATTTCAGTTTGAAATTTGAACTCTTTCCCTTGGAAGCATAAATTCAAGACTAATTACGCTAGGCTGAAAGAATACTCTGTTGATGAACGTGACAAGAAATTCATGTTTCCTTCACTGGGTTGATGATTTTGTTTCTTGTGTAGTTAAAGACTCCAACTCCAGAAAAGTAAAAACTCAACCCTACCAAACAAAGGTATATTTGTTGATATCTTTATGATGATTCATGAACTGACTGAATCTTACTTGAAAGGCCTGGAAGTATGATCAGGCCTGGGTTGTGTCTAATTACAGAACTGAGGTGTATACAGTTTATCCATGGAGAATTTCTTCTGTTCTGAGTGCAGCTTTTGTCTGTATAGTTTACTTCTATAATGGACTATTACTCTTCTGAAAGCACTTAGAGTTAAAAAAATGCAGACTACCTGACAGAAATATTCTTTGAGCTGGGTTTTTTTCTAGGCTGAGATGCTACATCCAACTCAGTAGATTTCTGTCTCTAAATCATCACCAAAATCCAACATATTTAGTTTTTAATCTTAAGTACATCTTCAACTGAACATAAATATTTCTGAGTTTTTGGTTTTCCTAAAATATTGGCATAGTAAATAGATTTGCCTCTTTCTTCCCCAGCTAGAAGGCCTGATGGAAAGACTGGAGGTGAAAATGGTGAGCCCAAGAGTAAGCAAAGACTGTGAGAAGTTGCAGGCAATATCCGAGAGATCCACGCATTTTTAAGATGCTAGTCTGTGTTTAAGAGTGCTTAAGCTTATGTAGTGGAAATATGGGTTAACCAAGTAAGTTAATGGTTTCAAAACTAGTTTTACTCTTTACGTGTGTAAGAGACAATGTCTAGAGCAAAACAACAAATGTCAGGGATGCCCATTTAATTATCTGTTAAACTTCAGCTGTGAGGTTCAGCCTATTCTCGATATTGTGTCACTTTTGCATGTAAAGAGGCTATTACAGTTTCACCGTGGCACAGTGCTTGCCTGCAGATTAGAATCCTCTTGAGGAAGGAGTCTGTTTGAAGGGGAAGAATGGGGAGTTCACAGTGCTGCTTGTAAATTTAGCAGCTTTTTCTGTTCTGGGTAATGTTTTGTGTCAAGTTAAGTCCACCAGTATGTTTCTGACAGTAGGAGCCAGTGAAGGATCTCTAGAAGGTGTGGTGAAGAACTGTGTACATGAAGGAGCTGCTTTATTTTGAGAGGGACTGCTGTGTGCTATCTGTAAGGAAGAATCTCTCTGTACAAGTCACGCTAGGCTGCTCAATGGTCAGACATAAGTCCTACCAGGCTGAGGAGGTTTCAGTCACATTTCGGATGAGTAACCAGTGCGGGTTCTAGGGTGTTGTTTAGGCTGATGACAGCCCTTCTGATAATGTTTTTTTGAGGGAACACAGCAGGAAGACTGAGGAATGCCCTTCTGTTTAAGCTGCATAACTGTGTAGCAAGTATTGTATCATTGGATCTGAAATAAATCAGTGATTCATGCCCAGGAAGAGGGAGATATGGTGTTGTAGACCCAGAATGTGAATACTAAGGCTGAAAGCAGAAATAGCCTGGAGAGAGGGATAATGTTTTTTGTAGCTTTAATCAGCACAATTTTTTGATCCACACTACAAAATTTTGCTGGTGCAAGAAGCCGCAGGGTTAGATCATTATTTGCGCAGTATAATGGCTGATATTCTTTGCTGCTGTTCCTGAAAAAGGTACATTCTACAGGTAGTAAAATGCATCTCCCTATTCAAAGTCCTGGTTAAGCAAGAGCATACTTTGTTTCCTCTGTTCTACTGTGTTAATGGATATTTTTTGTTTTATGCTTTCTCACGGAGAAATTAGGTATTTTTCTTTGAAGTTCTGCTGAATGGTCAGCACTGTGTGTAACTTTTGCTCATCAGCAATGTCTGAGCTCTCTTCAGTAGCCAACATGGCTAATGTTTGTCATATATTTCCTCAGTGGATGCTTTATCCTCAGCTAATGAAGCAAGGGGTCAGCCATATATTTCAGTCATTTCACTGTCTATGGTGATTGAAGCTTGCTAGTTTTGTTTTTTGATTAAGTTCCTTTAAAGGAATATTGTCTTTGTGTCTAGTTGATATCAAAGCAGTAACCTCTGTTCTAGGAAGACAAAGTAGCAAGACCTGTAAATTTTTGTAGCTATTCAGAAAGTTCTTGCCCAAATTCCAAACCACATTCCCGGTTTACGTCAATTTTGTCTCCTCAGCCTTGTCTTGTACTACCCCAGATGCTTTCATTAAGCCCAATTGTCATCTTAAGTCTTAAACTTGAAGAGATAAGACAAGACCTTGCACCTGATTTGCAATTTCGTGGAAATTAGTAACAGACAACAAGAAAATAGCTTGATTACATCATAGTAACATATTCTGCAGAGGAGATGCGTTGTACTGATCTTTGCTAGTTGGCAATTGCTAAGCATTGGGGGTGGTGTGTCCATCTGTGTCTCATTACCGTGGTCCAGACAAGACACGATGAAAATGTGAACATGAGTCATGTCAAGGGTCATCCATGTTACAGTGGCCAATCCTGTGTTTCTAGGAAGGGCAAAAAACATTTTCTACTATAGGGAAAGTTAGTTTCAGGAAAGAAACCAGGACTGGGCATCCGAAAAGGTAACCAAGAGAGTATGTAGTGCCTGCTCTTTCTCGTGTCCATAGCAGTTTCATTTGGGGGAGTCTGAGAAAGGAAATTTTAAAACTTTTCTTCCTGTGCTTCCAAATTTCTTAGGCTCTCATTATCACTTCAGAGAAGATCTGTACATTTTTCCTCTTGAGAAGAAACCAGTAAAATGAAATGCAATGCTCCAAAAATTATTTTGCTTTTCTGAATGTCGTGTCTAAAATACTCCATAAATGTTGAATAAAGCCACCATTGTCTATGTTGAGGTTGTTCCAAAAAAAAGCAGAAACTCTCACGCTGCTGATGTTGAAAGGATACTTCTAAGACTCTGTTAGTATTTTATAAATAACTGTGTAAATAATGCTTAAATTTTTTTACATGATTGAATACCTGAAAATAAGTATCTATTTCTGATTTTTAGATATATATGTAAGTACATTGGACAGTGTTTGTTAGAGAGCATCAGATGTTGTATCATTCTCTGGTGTTACCAGGAAGAAACTGAATGCTGGTTCAGTGAGATTTAGTGAATTGTCTATACTACTTTGAGAAAGGGATTCAGGCATCATGTTCTCACCTGACCACACTAAATCATTGTATTTTTTTTCGATACTATTTGGTAGATGGAAGAGTAAAAACAGGTGGGACCACCTGCAGTGAAAGCAGCAGTCCCTTCATTATACTTGTGTCAGCCCTGGAATTTGTGTTTGAAATAGATTAAGGGAAGTTAATTTATGGGAATTTTTATATGATATAGAGGAAGCAACAATAGAAAAATCAACACAAGAAAATCAAATTACTTTCTTTTACTAGACTGACATTAATTTGTAATAAATATAAATTTCTCTACTGGAGAGTCAGTTTGATATTAGGTGAGGATAGAAACATGTACTGACCAGTTAGACAAACTCAGCAGCAGCAATGGTAGTCTCCATGGTGACAGAAGAGCTAACAACAGACCAGTTATGTAAAAGGGAAAATAATGCTTTTTGTTGCCTTTAAAATAAAGGACTTTCTCTGTGACAGTTTGATCAGTTTTGCATCTCTGTTCACCTTTGGACAAGTAAGAATGCAGTACATTGCTACTCTTTCTTAATTTTTTCTTCTTTTTTTTACATCCCTTCCTCCTCCTCTACATTTCTTTGTCAAGACCCTGTCTGGCAGACTGTTAAATGTACTTATAAAGCACAATTCACTATTGGGTTTCAGATAATCTATTAAAAGTCTTGAAACAGTTTCTAATTTGGAGAGAAGGTTTTCTCTGGAAAAAAAATATTTAGGCTGTAATCATACCTTTGTGGAAAACGTGAGCAATCTCAGTCTCATAGCTTCCAAACTAGGGAACTTAAAAATAACTACTTAAATCCATCCTGAAGCTTGCTAAATACTTGAAATTATTCATGTCATAACTGTACACAGCATACTTGGTGCCTTTGCAAGGGTGTCTTGCTAGAAGCAAGTAAATGAAGGGAAGAACCTGTGTGCATAGTTTTGGAGTCTTGGCAGTAGTGAACTGCCTGTGACTTAAGAGGTAGCATTTCCAACGCACAAATACTGAGGTTATTATTTCATTGCAAAGTGCATGACTGGTTGGTGTCATGTGATGCTGATAGGGCTGTTTAATGACACAACTTCATCGTGTTCCCTCATATTTGCACAAATTACATTTGAGTAGAGGATCATTTCTGGTTGGTGGATTCATAGCCTCTGCTATATGACAACAGTGCAATCCTGGAAATCAGGATGATTTCCTTTATCAGATAATAAAGGACAGGCCTGCCTCTAAATAGAGGCAAATTAGGCACACTGCTTATGGTGGAGCAAAGCAGACAGACCACTTTATCTAATCAGGAACCCTGAAAAGTCAGATTGTCAGCTAGTGTTACCATTACCTTCAATTAGTGGGTGAATGAGGTGTTACCATCTGCTGAAGGAAGGACAGAGAAAGGGACAGAGGTTATTTCAGGTATCCTTTTACATCACAACAAATGCCTGCTGCATTTGAAGGTCCTCTTCTCCTTTCCCAACAACAACTTACCTAAAAGGAATAGCCCACTCCTCACTCAGGTCATAAGGCATCTTCCTTCCTGGCAGGCTCATCTCAGAAGCCTTAAGCTGGCTCTTAGCAAAGAAGAACATAGCACTCTTGTATCTCAGTCTTACTGACTATGGCAGCATCACTGTTTGTCATATTAATAGCAAAGACAAATCATTCTAGCCACAAAACAATTTTATCTTTATTTCTCTAACCTAGTTGGAAATACTGGTTGGATTATGAAGACCAGGTTTAGAGATACTGACCTCAAATACTTCAAAAGATAAATTATGAATGCAGTTTTCAGAACTTCAGTTACTATCCCTGAACCTGTGTTTGGAAGAGGACCAAGGCAGGAATTTTTTTGGATGCAGAGACATACTGTGGCAAAACTAACTAGCACAACTCTTTTCTAACCACTTCTGAGTTCATACTTGCATACTTTCATCCACAATTTTGCAAAAGCTTGATCAGTTTTCTATTTTTTTCATACAGATGTCTGTTCCCTCCCATCCACTATTCTGGCAGAAGTCTTATATCAATTCACCACTAATCCTAGGAACATTACTACCTGAAACTTTGGGTCTTACTCTAGCTAAGATTCTCCTCCACAGCTAGTATTGAACAACTTGGACGTTTCTCCCTCTTATTCATATGCTGGCTGGCATGGGATCGTTCTCAGTCTGTCAGAGTCACAGGCTGAGGTCTGAACACTGCCCTGCAAGGCACTCAGGTAAATGTTCATTAATTGAGATTTCACTGGTGAAATCTGTTCTGCACTGTTTGAAATCCGCATGTTCTGTTTGTGGTCCAGCTAGGAGATATCTCTGCCTGGACATCTCCCTATTCCCAAGAAGTGTTTGTGTTTCTTGAGTGAGCTAGGGGTCAGCTGACTGCCTTGGGGAAGAAGTGTGATATTGTAATTAATTATCACATGTATGAATCATGGTTAATCTTCAAGAAAGTATGACTACAAAAAAGAATTCCTAAGGGAAAATGGGTATATACTTATAAATCCATTTGGAGATGGTCCTCACTCAGTGAAAGGGGTTCATGAGATGGAGATCACAGCCAAGAATTGCATCCAACTGTCCAAGAATCTCAACAGCTTTTTAACTAGATGGAACAGAAAGGAATGCTCTGGGGGACAAATTGAAAAATAGATGGGTTTAAACAGAATTTTTTTACATTTACCTAAAAAGAAAACTTTTAAAAATTCTGTTTTAGATCTGACACCAGAAATTTGTAAGTAAATAGTTGATAAAATACTTTTATTATTTGTTTTTCATTTTAATAAATTTAAAAAGGAGATTTAAGGCACGGAGTTATGCAGTAGCATTGCAAGGAGACTAATATGCTGCAATAGTATCCTGCTATAATTGTGCTAGTAAACTGTCGTGTCATATGAGCTCAGAAATATTGAGTAGTAGTGTTCTCTGAAGGTGTGTGGGCTGTTTCAGCATCTGGTAGAACAGATTTCTTTTTTGGGAGAGAGAAGGACAAGCATTAGCCAGACAAGGGCTGTGAAGAATGTAGGAAAATGCTTGATCCCTTGGGATCTCCTACTTACTTATCACTAATTAGGTGATGTATTACAAATGTGGTGTGGATAACTGTGGTTTATCATCAGCAAAGTTAATGAGTCCTATCTAGGTGACTGCTAGACTATTCTATCTACTCACAGATGTCAGCTCTGAGGGAAGAAACTAATCAAACAAAACCACCACAAGTGTCCGGAGCTTAATCATAAGAATAATGAAAGTAATATTTGTAAAAGGACAAACAAGGACTTTGAGGTGTGCTTAGTGCTTTCACAAAATGAAGTGCAGGTGCAAACTTTAATGCTATCAGGATTCTTCTTAGGAACAGAGCACAACAGAAATGGATGCAAGAAGAATAGACAGTATCTCTCTTGCATGTATATCTCTCAGTTTGAAGATTTTGGCAACACAACTTATGTTGACAATGATGTTGAGTTGAATAGCTCTGACTTCAGATGCCATATCAATTGCTCTCTCAAAGAATGGATAATGAAAGACATTTAGTTCTTTAAAATTTTGAGTATGCAGTTAGAATTTCTGATGTGCCTACACTCTAATTTTTCCCCCCCCCCACATTTAAAGGTGTCCAAAGTTAAAATTCTGTGAAAACACTTATGGAGTAGTATAAATAATTGGTCAGTTTTCAATTTTAATGACATTGACATAAAAGGAACAAAGAGTGTAGAAAAGTAGAATAGAATAGCAAAACCACATGAGATTGGTATAAACTGAGTAGTGTTCTCAGAACATCATTGTGGTTAAATAAACATTTTAATAACATTTTCTGTCTTCTTTTTGGTGTGTCAAACACATTCAAGGCAAGCTTCTCTGCAAACTCTGGTCAGCTTCAGAGTTCTGTACTGAGTCCTTGAGTTTGCCATTGCTGACATGTAAGAGGCAAGAGTGCAACAGCTGAATGTGCAAGTCCACAGTTTCCAATCAGACACAGTAAAGATTTTGGAAGGTATCTGATTGTCTGTGATTATCGTCTCCATAGTATTTTACTTGAAACCACTGTTTGCTTGTATTATATCAGCGACAATATTTTTTGTATTCGGGTAACTTGACATCAGAATCTCATTTATTTTCTGCTAATGTTGTTGGTGATTGGTGTTGTTGGTGAATACTGACACTAGCAGTGGCTTAGAGCTCTAATTATCTTGTTTTAGACATTCAAAAAAATTTGAAACAACTTTTATCAAAAAGAGTGAATTAATGTTTTCTTCAAAATATCACCTTTCTGATTATAGTTGACAAGTAATTTCCTTAGATAATGCAAGAAACGCCAGTACTTTTGTGTAGCTCTACTCACAAATAGAAGCAAATGAATGTGATGCTCAAAAAAGTACAAATTGTTTTCTTAATGGCAAATGCCATGTGATGATAGATTTATTTCAACTCTTTGTGTCATGACTTGACAGACTATTCATCAAAATTGACACTTGGAATAGAGTACTATTTGGAGATATAATTTAATCATTCTTGAATGACCACCAGCATTGTTCTCATGATAAATCAGAGGTACAGTAGGTTCAGAAACTCATCGAAAAATAGCATTTATGGTCTGTACAGGATATGCTAGGACCTTATACATTCTCAGAGTCAGCTCTGAGAACAAAGTCCAGCTGAGTACTTTAATCTAGTTTAATCTTCAAGTTTGACTTTTCTTCCCAGAGACCTTGTCTCTGTTTGAGTGTCTACTCAAGCCAGCATAACTCGAAGAAGAATTTTCAAAGCATATGCCTGACCAAGATTACTTTCCCATATCTCTGCAAATATTTTTAATGAACTGCTTCTGTGTCAAAAGGAGATGATGCCATGCCTTTTAATTTGGTGACCCAGAAAACTCTGTGATGTTGATGTGACCCAAGGGCTCGTGCATTAAAATTAATCTGTGACAGACACTGCATATTAACATGATACTTGATACCTTGTCATAATAGTTTCAGACTTCATACTTTTCATGCTGTCTCTGATCCTTTCTGGAGAGCAGAGTTCATGGCTGGGAATAGCACCCTTAAAGGAAATGCAAGTATGCAGCATGAGTATTGCAGACCAGGACAAAATTGCTTTCATTTCTGTAAAAGTGAAATGGAATTTCTTCTGGTTTCTGAAATTACAGAATGGATAATTCTAAATTTGAGTAAATGTCAGCTTCAAACCTGCTCCTGCTGTTTAAGATGTTTAATGAGACACAGATAAACAGGATGCTTGTTGCTTGCAAGTTTTCCTTTAACAAGCATTTATGATGTTGTTCTAAAGCAAGACTCAAGTTTCATGCTCATGAATTGACTTCTAATTCAATTTACAGTTGCTGTCTTTATTTTCCCACCCCTGCCCAGCTTGACATCCTCATGTGGTTTCAATTGGAAGGTGCCTTTCTTTTCACTTTGTACTGTAGACCTACAAGATGGATGAGGTAACAAAGGTGAACAGATCCTACCCATTTTTAGTAGGTGCAACACAGAATTGTCCTCATTTGGCAGCCGTGACTAAGTTCAGCTCACTGATAAGGCATAGAATTAACTCCCCATAATGAAAAACATCATAGTTTGATACTAGCTCAGTGAACTGAGCGGGCTAAGAGTATGTCAGAGGAGCTTCAGCCAGTAAGTACACAAGAAAAGGACTGAGTGTGCCTGAAATACCTGCAGACCCACAGCCTAAAGCCAGCGTGCTCAACCCATGTTCACAGTCAGGATGACTGTGGCATTAGTTGGGAGTCAGCAGCTCTCAGCAGG
Organism: Vireo altiloquus; assembly: GCA_013396875.1. Classification (NCBI taxonomy): domain Eukaryota; kingdom Metazoa; phylum Chordata; class Aves; order Passeriformes; family Vireonidae; genus Vireo; species Vireo altiloquus. Next base: position 209,298 of record VZRF01009547.1, on the reverse strand, counting down.
TGTGTTAAGTATCAGCTTGCTAATTCAAATGGCAGGAGGATTCATGGTGATATCTTTACAAGAAGAACGTTGAAATGGTAGTGGTGAACCCCTTGATACTAACTTTTTGGGATTCCAAATGTTGTATAACTGTGTGCTGGCCTTCTTTTTGCATTGATTTTGTCTGCACAGCCAGGCAGTGGACTGGCATGCTGTGTGCACATAGACCAATGTCACAGTTGAGTCTGGGGATGGCAACAAATGTGGCATGAACTTCAGATGAAGGAAGCCATTTATTAAGAAAATCTTGCCCTTTATATATCTAGGGTCTCTAGAGCAGGACACTATCATTGTGAATACCTCTTCAGCATCATTGGCTAGTTTCAGAATAACAAGTTGGAATAACAAGATGTAAAAAACACCACCTGCAACATGTAGTTTGCAAAAACACATGAGATGGTTTACACAAATTTCTCCTGGTTCTCAGCTCTGCTTGTGAGAAAGCAACTTCTTCTCACAAACAGGGGCGAGAGCTGGAAAATTTCTCTCTGACTAAACTTGTCAGTGTCCACAGACCAAAGAGGAGGAGCTGTGGAAACAAGCAGCACATGCAGTGTGAGCACTTGCAGTGCCCAAGCTCCTTTACCCTGTGAATGCAGCATGGATCTTGGCCTCTAACCTTTACTAACGCCTTAGCCTTTGGGAACTCATGCTCTTGCACAATTTGTGGTGGGCATTTAAAAAGACAAAGCTAGGTGTCATTCTGTCAGGCTATTGTGTGGTATGTTCTTCCACATGAAATTGAAGTTTAGCCATTAAATAAAGATTGCATTGTAAAAGACAATCTCAATGTTCCTTGTTATTTCTGGTGGGGTTTATTTAAAGACACATAAGAAAACCAGTATGTTAACACATAACAACAGATTGGAGATTTTATTTTGGGATTGTTAGCTTTATTTATTTTATTGGTAATTCTCTTTTATACTTAGAAAATATCTTATGAAAGAGTTTAAGGACTTTTGTTTATTTTTACCATTGCAGAGGATGTCTGGAGGAGTGTTTTCAAGAAGAAAATTTACAGTTTTGAAAGTTCAAGTCAAAATACAGCTGAGTCACCATATTTTTACTCATTTGTTACATATAAAGTCCTCTTGAGAAATGCTGGTTTGGGATACATAAAATACTTTAAAAAAACCCAAAACAGTGGTGTCTAAACTGTATATTTTTTTTGGAAAGGATAGATCACTCAAAATGGTAGAAACGCCATTCTAATTCCTATTCAGCTCCAGAATCCATATGCATAGGTGCAGTGGGTGAGATGCAGTCATCACCATTCCCACCTCAGAGGTAAATTCATGGTGCAGCTGGGTGGGTGCACACTGGGGGAGTGGAGTGTGGCCAGCACACTCTATCTCATAACCCACAAATTCAGATTTTGTTTCTTAGCATTCTGTGAACTTGTGAGGGATGTAACTCAGGTGCCTTACGGGTACCTATTGATTATGATCTTTGTGCAGTAATGATCTATATCCACTTGTATGGCACTATCACTTGTTTCCTTTTTATGCAAGTGAAATACATTTTCATAATTTAATCTTTTATGTCACTGTTTCCATGATCTATTTACATTGTGAACTGTATATCTGTGATGCACAAAGATGACATTGGTTTTTAAATGAGAAAATCAGCTTATTTTTGGAATGAAGAGCCTAATAACTTTGAGAATGAAGTGAACAAATCAGGCACTGGAAAGCTGAGATGGCAACATCAAACAATATAATGAACAGAGCAATCATTCTAGGAACAACAAAAGAACAGATAAGAGGGAAGTTTATCTTTGCCCCTAGGGAAGCACGATGAAACAAAATACAAGATTGCCTGTTTTCATTAGTGAGTTAAAAAAAACCCCAAAACACAGCAAAATACCCCTTATCAATAATAGGAAAGAAAATTTGTTTTGCTTTTTAGATTACATTTCCTGAGATCAGGAAAGTATATAATGTATATTAATCTTAGCACTTACTGGATTTTTTTCAGTGCACAGTCTTTATTTATGTTTGTTAAAATGATGAGATTGTAATACTGAACTTTTATTACTAGATTCTATAGCTGTTCGCTATATCTCCACAGCTGTATGTTGGAAGAAACTTTAGGGATGAAAGACTGTAGGACTTGATGGGTTAATTAGATAGACTGATGGATTTTAGGTCCAAATCACTGAGAATCTGCAAAATCATGTACATTAATGTATTAATGCAGAAAAACTGCGCATGGATGAGTTTTGACAAAATTTCTCTGAAACCTAAATTTCAGACTTAAATCACTGGTTTGAATTTTCTTGGGTCCAAGCTAAAAGAACAGTTTAGACAAACCTCTAAAAGGTAAGCCATATTCATTCACATAATGGTGTACTGCACTTCTTTGCTGACTGGTGACACATCAGCTCTTCTCTCTGAGCTCTGGTGTAGCTTGCAAGCTACAGCAGGTATCTCTGTAGTAGACCATGTCTAAACATCATAATTAAATCAGCACTGCACAGCCAAGCAGGCTCCTGAAAGTGCTTCTCTGGCTATGTTTCAACAGCCATAATTCAGGAGAGTGGTTTCCTCTAAGTTATATTTGATCTAATTTACTTTTATTAATTATTATACAATTAGTGCATGAAGAAATGCTGAGTTCTTGCCTCACGCGTCTCCCAGCTGAAAGGCCTAACAAGTTCTTGCTCAAATCAGTGAAAGGTTACCACCGGTTCTGATTTAATTTGTTTAGAATTTGAAGACAGCGTTTCTGGGATTATTGGAATGAAGAGATGCTAAAATGGAGAGCTGGCAGCCTTCTCAGGCTTCTTAAGGGGTGAGAGGATGGGAGTGCCAAGAGCGTGGGTGAGACCAAGGCTCCTCGGTGCCAGGTTTCGTAAGGCCTGTCATCCTTATCAGTAACTGTGTTGATACTGATCCCATTCCTAATACTGTTTCCTTCCTTGAGTTTTGAAACATGCCCAGACTGATATTAGATAACTTCATCTTCTGTATTGATACAGGATAACAACATCCTTTATTATATGCCTGCATAGAATTAGTTACAAGAAAAGCACATGTAACGGCTTAAAATCATTCCCAGGATTCTTCTGATTTTGTGCTTCCCCTTCCTTTTCTCTGTAATTTTCACCTTGGTGCTGGGATCCTCTCTTGCTTTATGTTGGTAACTTTTTACCATTCCAGCAGACTGAAAAGGAGCCCAACTTTCATCTGTGCCTGCAGATGTGGCAGTAAGAGCATGCTTTTTCAAATCCTACCTTTACACAGTGAGAGCTGAAGATGGTAACTATATCCAGAACATTATCCATGAATATTTTTATAAATAGAAACAGTGAAATCCATTCGATGAGTTTTCAAATCCTGCACTCAGTCATTGTTCATAAATTTTTGAATGGATGAAGAGTCATTTGAATATATTAAAATATTAATGAACATTGACTAAGTTAACATGAAAGTATGGGGAAATGTTTCATAAATGAAGAGGCACTCATTTATATGTGAATACTATTTTTCTTGTCCAGTAATGTGTCCCTGCTAGAACATGTAAGAATGACAATTTGTCATCATGTCAGGAGATAAAATACCATTATTTTAATAAGTAACATGAAAGCATAAATAGCAAATGTGAATAACATTGCTAGGAGTAAGATGTAAATTTAATAATATTGCATAAGCATTTGTAATATTTTTACAAAAATGGTACACTAAGCTCTTTTATTTTAGAAAAAAATATTAAAAATAATTTGTAGAATTGTATATATGAATTTGTAAGCAGTCTTTGGAAAAAGAAAAAAGCAGCAGAGTGTAGTCAATAAATTTTATTTTTAATAATCTTTACTATTCTCAAATTTGAAAAAGATTGTCAAAAAAAGAAAAAAAGAGCATTATGGGGTTAAGTGGATACAGTGAGGAAAAATTGTAGAGAGATTTTTAAAAAAAACCATGCTTATAAAAGATGGTTTGTTCATACCGAAAGTTTTGACTCATAACAATTTGCTGCATAAAGAAAGTGTCACTCAGCATACTCTTTCTGAGATGTTTACAGTAATCCTGATTGTCTAATTGTTCTTCTCTTGTTGCAGTGAAAGATTCAAGTGATATGGTTGCCTCCAGATTTTAGACTAGCTTGTGAATGCTGTAAACAAAAATTTTTGTTTTCAGTGACATTTATGTTCCTCTCTTCATAAGAACTTTTGCCAACTTCGTATGTTCTCTAGTAAAATCTTCTTTTATTTCCTTGTCCCTTAGCTGAGTGTCGAGTTAGATCTCTAGAGGGTAGAAAAACAGGGAACAGTGTGGAAGATGCTTTTCTGAAAGGTGTGTAAGGTCTTAAGAATTTACAAAACAGCTTTTCTTCATTTGGGAAAACTTAGTTATCCTTTTATTTATCCTCCTTTACTGGTCACAAACAGGGCTCAGAAGATTAACAGTTCAAAATGTTACATTTTTATGACACTTTCTAGCTGATTAAATGTACTTAATATTCTTCAGGTAATTAGGAAAACCTCAACAAAAGCAAACACCATTTCCTGCCTCCCCTGCAAACCTAGCAGCCAGGCAAAGCAAAGCTAAGCATTATACTTTCCTGCAGTATATTGATCAGTATCAATACATTATACTTCCTTTATTTGAAAGAAAACCTAAAGCCTCATGACCTCATCTTCACTTCAAATTCACTTCTTGGTGACATGGGTGGCAGATGACACTTGTGAATACTTCTGAAAATTAGACCATGTGTTAGTACCAAAATTGTAGTTGTATGAAAAGATGCTTTTAATGTGTTAAGTATTCTTTAAGAAATCATCAAGCTTTTTTATTTTTCTTTTCTTTTTTTAGTGTTTCTTCTGTCTTGGGAAAAGAGGCACATCCTTTCCCCTTGGAACTAGCAGTGTAGCTGCAAAAGCACATACCAGAAATACAGGACTCAAATAATTCCTACCCACTTACCCACTGAACTAGGAGCAAGGGTGAATAATCCTCAGTTTCTACTATTTATAGCCATCTATTTTTGTATCAATAATTAAACACTGACTAAATCTAGAAACCAGGACAGGGAATTCCAGCATCCCAAAGACGGTAGGAGACCTCACTATCTCACTGTCTTTAGCTGAAACATTTTCATTTTACTATTAAAGCATGTGAGACAGGCACCATGGTCCAGGCACGTGGGCACACCAGACTCGTATTCCCACCCCAGTGAAGAGTTCATTAATCATACAAGGTGGAACAGGTCATCCCACCCACAATGACCACTAACTTGACTGCAAGAGCATGCCCATGGGCCTTGAAGACTAATTGAACAGTTTGTAGCCTGTGTTGCACAAATTTTCATGTACTCATTTTTCATGAGTATTTTAATTTTTTTATCATAATGGCTGTACAGGGTAATTTGTCTCTAACCCTGCTGTGGACACAGCTGGAAAAAAGCCGCAGCAAAATGGAATTAATGTTCTTGCAGAGTTTCATTTTCATCAGATTGGCTTCTTTCTGGAACAATGTCTTCTGGAAAATGTTTCTGAAAGCAAGCCCTGGATACTTGGGTGAATCCTGCATGAATTGAAATCGCCCTGGAGGGTGGGCTGGGTTTTGTAGCAATCTCTGGGGCAAAGGAGAGGGAGTTACATCTCTGTCAAGTTTGTGGCTAACTTAGTAATAGTAGATGGATTTTTGACTACGGAACACTCAGTGAAGATTTAGCAGGTGGTGAGAAGTGACATTAACATTAATTGCTTTGTGCTCACCCTATGCTGCCCCAGAGGTTTTTGGAGGCCTCCATCTGCTACTCCCCACATTACGGATGGACCTCCCTGGGGCAGTGGTTACCTTTCCATGATACATCGGCTTTGCATTATACCAAAGAACTAAGCAAACCCCAATGGTGGCTTTTACATGCATCTGAAAAATAAATAATTCAGCCCCAATAGTAAAAAGTATTTTCTGCTGGGACTATTTGCTGGTGATACGAGAAATCTCATTACAACAATGCCATGGGAGCTATTCTGTTCTGCCTCTGCATCTTTCCTCTCTCCAGTCTGTGAGAAGCACAGCTTGTCTCAGATTTGCAAAGTGATTCAGTGGTTTGCTGATATTTGTACAATGGGCCAGGGACAAAACATGAGAAATAAAAAGTAGGTTTCTCTGCTCCCAAGGTATTGCCTTTACAGTACATCTCTCTCCTCATCACTTCTCTCCTTTTCCCTACATTAGTTACTCTTTCCCTCATGCAGTTTAGCTCAGCTGACCTTTTTCTCGTGTTTCTTGGGAATATGGCATCTATTAAAACTGAAACAGAGGCATAGAAATATCTGAGTTCCTTCTGTTTTGACATCATGTTTCTGATCATGGGATTTAAAAAAGTGAATAGACTGTTCTTTTTCTGTACAAAGGTATATTTTCTCCTTTCAAGTATGACTTGCATTGCAGCTTCAGGATGGCTTACTCTGTTGAGTGTTTTCTGATTCTCTGTTTTTGATTTTATAATTTCTCTGCTTCCTTCAGGTTTTACTTTAGATTTTTCTTTAAGCCCTAACTTTATTTTGTCCTTTCTCCAGGTTTCCCTGTCACGTAAAAATAATATTCTTCCCTCTGTACCTTAGCTGGTGTTGCGGCTTTCAGGTGGGTTGGGTGAAGAAAGCCACGTGGTCTTTAGTTGTTTAACGTATCTGTAGCTGAACAATATGGTCAAAAAAGACAAGCCTATGCTTTACAGATATGCTTGTTAGTAGACATGCTCATGACTAAAACCCAACTCCCCTCTAAAACTGACTTTTAATCAGGGCAGAGGCCAAATTTTCTTCCCATTTGTTATATTTGGGTTTTTTTCCCAAAACTCCTTCTCAGAACAGGCACAGGGTTTCACACTGCTTGGATGCTAACAGGCAGAGCTTGTAAGGCTCTATGCAATGGTATCATGTGGGAAATTTCACCTAAATTTTAACTTCAGAACTTGAGTTAAAAATATTTCAAAATTCTCTTAGCCTGTTCCTTCTTTTCCAGCTAAACACAACTTTGCTATCTGGCTAAGACCTGACTTCAAGACGCTTTGTTCATAGGAAATAGTTTTGATATGTCAAATACATTATTGAATATCTGACCTGAAATCTTCTGTGTTGCCGGTCTTCGCCATGCAATGCTTGACATGTTTGTATAGTCAGCATGATAAAAAAAGGTAAAAAGTGATATCGAACAGAGTTGTATTAAATGAAAATCGATTTCTGCTAGGATTTGTTATTTTACTGACCATGTGCAAAGGCAGACCCTGTGGAGACAATACAGTCAAGATGTCTAACACCATACTATTCTGGGATAAGGTTCTTGGCAACAATGTACATCTTCCATTTAAGTGTCAGGAGTTGCCAAATAGTGACAGGTAGACTTGGAGAAGAATTAGAGAAGTGGGAAAGCATGTTTTAGAGGGTTTTTTATGTAAGAGATTGCATTATCTTTATAATCAAAACTGTGAAGCAATGCTCATTTGTTATGTGAAGACAGGTTTATTTTTGTTCTATCACTGTGAATGATAGATGTAAATTGGATGCAGTCTGATATCTTGATTTTTCTTCTTACATGAAAAGGAAAGTTAAAATTTTAATATAATTTGCATGATGAGTAATAAAGTGACATGGGAAGCAGAGAGCAAAGAACTGTCATATGAAAGGAAATTTTATTTAGTCAGGTTATGATCTAATTTTGCATCTAATCAATAATGACATGATCCCTGAGGATAGGCAAAAAGCTAAAGTATGAAAGAAATTTCTTATACACAAAGATCTCTTTTCACCAGGAGACAGTTGGTATAATGCCCAGCTGTATGTCCGCATGATTCAGACCCATCAGTCATGGTTTGGTCAGCGCTTGTGTTCAAAATCAAACCAGGTGTATTTTAACATGGAAAGCATTTAACCATAAATGGATAAACGTGAACAAGGCCATTGGTGCTTGAGACGGGACCATGCTGGGAGAGACTGGAGCTGCATTGTCTGGGCACATTCTGCCTGCAGATGACATGTGGCTGAAAGGATATCCATGTGGGCAATGAGGAGGTGCCACAAAGAGCATAACAGCTACTTTAACTGTGAAAAATACTTCTACTGACTTCGCAATCCGCTCGCTACGTCAAGTGGGTGGGGTAGGCAGAAGGGATAACAATGAATTTCATGTTTTTGTCCCCTTGGACATCCAAGCTTCCTGTAGCAAGATTTATTCTCTCCCCTTGGCCCTGGTCTCTCCTACGTTTTTCCCTTCACCTTCATGAGAATGATTTTTCCAGCATCTGGCTAAAAGTGGAGGAGAGGACAGTTGCCTGTGGGGTGACCTCAGCTGCACGCAAGGCCCAGGGCCAGCCTTCTGCCTGCCCTGGCTGTGCCCTGTCCCTGCTTTGCCATGGTGGAGACTCAGCTTGTGCTCTGTGCAGCTGGGTGCCCGCCTTTGCTTTTTGCTCTGTAAACAACTCTGAGACTGGTCTTGTCTCCTGTTGAGCTTATGCGTGAATTTTCTGTACAGCCTTGTGGATATTGGGCAATATATCCTGTCCTTAGCAATAGCCTCTGGCTGCCAACTTAAGGAGCTGATTATCATGGTGATTGAGTCTTTCTTAATTGTCACTGTACATGTTAGCAGACAAATGAAATCTGTTACCCGTGATATTCAAAATCAGGATGGCAGGATGTACTGCAAAGACTGACGAAGAATTTGTCACGGAATTTCATTTGTGCTATTTGTTTGCTTCTTTGGGGAATTGTGCAAAAACTATTCTTCAGGAGAGATGAAAAGACCAGGGCTATGAAAAGACCAGTAAATCAGTATGAAATGTAAGGTGCAATGAACAAGAGGAACTGACAAAGCAGGAGAAAAACTTGTTGAGGCTTATTTCATTGGCAGGGTTTATTAGTGAAGGGGAGGTAGAGGATGAAATATGATGGCCTCTGATATTCATCCTGTAATTTAGTGTGTGCATGTGCACCGCTCTGTTTTCCTTTTCCCCACATTATGCATAATTCAAATATTCTATTCCTTGCTGATGGGAATTCAGATTTATAACAGTTTTAATTTCTGATCTACTCCTGGTACGTGCTATGTTTATATATTATGTCCATATATTAGGCCTATTATAAAAAGCCCTTTCTCTCAAAGCCTGCATAATTCTTGTTCATAATGTGTATTCCAAACATCTCTTGACACAATTACAAAATAGGGTTTCCAGCTCCTGACTGAACACATCTAGTGCATTCTGACACTTAATGCGTGAAAGTTCATCATTCAGGCTGAATGCAGTGTATGACCTTGCAGGCTTTAAATGACCAAGTAAATATTTACTGCAAGATCATCCAGTAACGGGTGTAAATTGGCTGAATGACCTTTTCCAGCATTTGTTAGTTAACTAGCTCTATTTAACATTGGGAGCATGAGTAAAACAATATTCTATAATTGATATGCAGATTATCAAACATTAGTGTACAATTTTATTTCCTCTTGTTTCTGCAAGTCCTTAGGATCGCATTTTCCTTATCTCTTAGGGCAGTAGGGAGTATCTCCCATGGCTTAATTGAAGGGACCATTTGAATGGCATCTATGTTCTCAAAGTTGAGAGGTAATCCTGGGTGTGTCATGGGAACTAGGGAAGTTACTTAAAGACCTTTGGATGGGTGCATATTATTTAAGTACACGTGTTGCAGCCCTCCCTGAAAGACTATGTCAAATGTGGATAGGAAAATAGTAATTTTTTCATAATCTCATGGGATAATGATTAGAATTTGTTCAGTACCTGGTTTAAAGGGAGAAAATACACTTTTTAACATAACCATTGTAAATGAAATGAAGTATGTATGAAGTTCAAAAACTCAAATATATTATTACACTGACAGATTCAGGAATCCTAATGGAATTCAATACAACTATATGCAATTTCAGGCATTTAAAATATTGAATGTAAAACTACAAAGACATAAAGGAATAATTTGTGTAAGCTGTCAGTCAGAGAAGAAATACATGTTGTACAATTTTTTCCATTTGTCATAACTGAAGGAAAAGAGATGTCAAGGCACAGTTTTGGAAATGTGGTTTATTTTAAGGGCAAGATAAATGAGTTAGGAATCACATGGTTGCTAATGAAAAAGAATCTTTCACCTCAAAGTCCTTCATTTAAATCCCAGTCCACGTTACTGTTGTCACCTGAAGACTGCTGGGATTCTTTTTATCCAGATGATAAAAGCCAGCGTGAGGTACTTGAAACAGGAAGATAAAGTGGATAGATGTAAAGACTTTGTTGCTCTCTGATGTCCTGCAGTAAGCTAAAACTCTTTGAGTATCACACTGCTACCTTTCTGATACGCATTCTGTTTGTCCAGACCTTTTTTTTTGCCAGGATTTCAACATCATAGTCTTTATCACAGTCACTGTGAGACCAGAGGTCATCAATAAATGTGAATTATTCGTACCATGAGTGAGACTATATACAGTACTTATTGCAGGCCATTTGGAGCCAATCACTTTTTTATACAGCCTTTCTTTTCCTTTCTCTGGCATGGTATAAAGAAGATTATTATGAGCAGAAGTGATGTTTCTTTTCTTCCATCTAAGGTTTGAATTCATGGGTTTGAAGTTTTTCGAAAATCCAGCTAAATGAAAGAAAGCCAAAGCTTTCATTTAATCAGCCAAGCTGTTAATTTAATCTACAATTAAAACTTTCAATTTTCTAAGAATGTTTCTGTCGTCGTGATCTGCTGCTTTAGGCAACTTGCTGTATTCTGGTTTCTTTACAGTTTAGACTGGAAGTATTAACTAATTAGAAAAGCATAAAATATCTAAAGTCTATAAGGCACTACAAACTCCAAAATGCTCAATTCCATAGATGTGACATTACACTGAGTTTAGCTACAGTCAGAATAGCTGTTCTGTTATAGTTCAGTGACGTCCCACACAGAAGTAAAAATAAACTTTGGAATATACCATCCCAGTCTTCCATTCTCACCTGCTTTTGGATAATGCATGTTTTATTCCAAAAACCAGAGATTTACTGCAATCCATAATGAGTGACTGAAAATGGTTGAACTGGAAGTACACCTTGGAAAAGCTCTAAATGCCTCCACTCATTTGGCTCTTGCTGTTTCTGTATCTTGCCGAGCTGTTTGTATGAGGTGAAATATTTTTATTTAACTGAAGAGGAGACTAAGTCAACCTAAGGTTATGAGACTTCCATTTGGGCCTGAAGGAAATTCATTAATGTCCACAGCATGTGGTCCTCTCATGCTAGGACTGCCACCTGTCATCAGCTTAGCATGAAAGCTTTGACTAGCAGAAAAGTGTGGGAGGGTATGTATATAAGCTGCAGAATAAAAAAGAGTATTACTGTCCCAAGGGAAAAAGTGGGGAGGATATTTGAATAAAATTGTCTTTTAGATTTCCCTCAATGACTAGTTAAAGCATATTTAGAATTTTGTAGCTTTTCATTTTCCTTATCTGCAGTCTCTTCTTGTGCTGGCTCTTTGGGCTAAGTTGCCTGGAGTTCAGAAAACATAAAAGGTAGTGGCTTAAAATGTGTAAGGGCCTAATAAAGAAAAATGAAGAGGAATTAAATGGGATTTTAGTAAGCCTCACCAACGTGGAGGAGTCCCCTATTAATAAATCAGAAGACCAGAGGGTTCAAGAAATGAATCAAAAGATGTGTCCTGTGCCATTGCTAAGAACACTGCTTGAAGGATGGGATTTTGTAATAGAAAGTATTGTTAATAAAGAAGGCTCTTTGCAGCCACTGGGATTTTTTTTTGTTAGTAACTGTGGTGCCAGTTGGCCTGGGATTTATATTCCGCATTTCTAACGAAGTAATATATTGAAGCTACTGTAGGGATGTGCACACTCAGGTTTTTGTAGCTGTTGTTTGTTCAATTACCCTTTTTAATGTAAAAGGTCAAAGGATAAATACTTGACTTGACTGAATCTCCTGTGAGTCCACAGTGGAAGTTCCAGCATGTTTCTTTCCAGAACTGGATTCCGAGAAGCTCTTATCTGTGGTTGCCAGATTGCACACGTGGAGGTGTAACACGTGGGAGAGGATGTTGTGGCTGTCTTGGCACGGGGGTTTGCGGGAGTGAGGTTCTTTTCCCAAATCATGGAAGGTTCAGGTGCTAGGCCAGACTCAACTGGTGCAAATCCATATTGCTCCAGTCATACCGTGAAGGTAGAATGACATGTGCCAGCAGAGGTTCTTCCTCGTGGATGTCAGGAGAGGGCTGATGGACCTGCAGCCTCCTGCTGGCCCATCCAGGCCGTTCCTGCTGAGAGTTGGTGGCCCTGACGTGGTTCTCAGAGCTGTGTCAGAGCCTCAGCCGCAGCATTTCTCCACTCTGCTGCAAGGCAGTGTGCCTCCTTTCAGTCCCACAAAGTAACTTGCTTTGTCATTCTTCAAGATGCAAACTGATGTGTTCTGCTCCTTTAGCATAAGTCCCAACAGGGGATTTTGGGAGCTTCAACAGAAACTCTGTTGCACTCGTGAGTTGCTGACCTGCCAAAATTGAGGTTGGGCTGTATGAGTTGTACCACTATTTGCAGACTTTTCTACCAACAGAAGTAGAATTTGATCTGATTTAATTAAGACAAAAAATATTTTGTATCTTGTTAAAATTGGTAGTTAGTCTTATGTGGTGATGGAAACTGACTGTTTCTATCATCTTGACCCTTTCTACTCTTTAAGAGCCTCTTGTCTTCCGATTTCATCGCTACCTGAGGAGATAAGAAGTGATCATATGTGAGAACTGAAAACAAGGCAGACACAGTCAGTCCTTTTGTTGCTTAAAAAGGCTGTTCTCAGAATTTCTAGTTCACTGGAAAATTATTTGGAAGGAAAAAAAGGTTCAAGTTGGATTAAAAACAAATTCTGAACAAACATAAGTGTTTAGTGAAAAAGCAATTCTGCATTTTTAGCCAGCTTTGTTCTGAGTAGATACCCCTTATTCATTATATAATCACTTGAATCTCATATTTTTTTGTACATTGAGGGTAAAAGCCAAAACCTTGGTTAATTGGCTTCAGTGACATTAGTGAAGGTACAAATCAAAGCATATTGTGTGTACTTGAGAACTTCTATTTAAATCATTCACTCACTCTACCAAATAGTGCAGTTCAAGCAGAAAAAGAGGAGAAAGCTGCTGTTTTCTTCTGCATTTTCTTTTTTTTTTTCCTGAGAGTATGAGCTGGCTGTTAATCTCTGACACAGAAATGTCTGAATATTTAAACAGAAGAAAAGGTTGTTTACATGCTTCTCCGATTAAGATTTTTTTGCTTTAATTTTTCTGTCCTGTTTAATTTCTTGCAAAGAAATTTTCTTTTGAGTTTCTTTCACATGGCATAGAAGAACTAGCATGACAGTTTATTAACTTTACAACATTTCTTGGCCTGATTTCAAATATGAAGAAGAGGCATTTTTTGATCATGTAATTTAATAGCCATTGGCTTTAGACTTACCTGAGTATGAAGTACAATATGCCTTCATATTTCAACATCATTTAATCAATAGCCCCCTATGTGATAATTATTTTGGAATAGATTATTCCATGTTTTCAGTTTGAGTTGTATGTTAGAGAAAAGAAGCCCTGTTTGGAGGAATATCTTACCTTATTGAAATGACTAAGATATTTGAGAAAAGGAGCTTAGGTCAACACAAAATAATGGTAGAGTGAGTCATTAGGAGAGAATCACAGTGTTTTTACACCAACAGCTTGTTAAGAAGATTTGTTTGGCAGCACACCATGACTTAAGAGTTATTCCTCCTGAAAAATAACTAAAAAAAATTTACTGTCCATTGAAAAACTCTGCATCCTTCAATGTTTGGAACAATGTGATTATTATCTTTTTCAGATTCTTACTTAGATCTGGTTTTGGCTAAATATAAAACTATATATATGTAAATGTGGACTCCAGGTCTTCTTTCATATGACAAAATAAAATACTTATATAGGTGTTTTTCATAAAAATTGCATTCTGCTTCTCACTAAGAAGTCTTGCCACCTCACTGTAGCTATATTTCATACAATGGTCACAGGAAGAATTTGTCCCTAATTCTTCTTTTCACCAAGGAATCACAGTTTACATAAGGCAAAGAAATATTTAAAACCTAGCAGATTACCTTATATTTCAAAATAGTTTATTTCATTAATAGAATAAAAATTTGCCCTTTGCTCATGTGCATAACATGTACTGGTGCCTTGTCATTTCTCTGTGTTAGACAAATGCCCAGAAACCACCTGAGTAACTGCAGTATTTTCACTATTGATCACATAGTGATTTTCTGTCCCTTTTGTTTGGTTTATATCTCTATGAGAAGTTTAGAAATAAACCACATCTATTTAACTCTATTTACAGGCAGTGCAGTTGTAAAAAAATTTCAGTAATTGTATATGGATCTGTCTGTACACTGGAATTTGACTGTTATGATTTAACTTTATTTTTCTGTCTATTAAAAGCTGACTATATAAGTCATTCACTGAGTTTAGATTTCAGGCAGGAAAAAGGCTAAAGAGAAATATGAGGGTTCTAATGTCAAGGAGTTGGTGGAGGTAGTGTTTGTAAGGTGTGCCAGTGTGCAGATATGTAGTTATCCTGCTGTTCTCAGATTTCTGGTAACATCTCCTTGTATGATTTTTCACTAGTCACAATCACTTTGTCAAAATGCACAAAAGTGCATTTCACACAGCACCTTGATCTGAGACAACTGTGACATATTAGTGGTTGGTTTTTCCTTCCGTGCACTTTTATCATGCCCAAGTGTTCTTAAAACATTTGATGCAGATTCAGATTTACTCCGTGAATCACTTTTCCTCCCCCCAGTTCTTAGTGAACTGGGTTTCTTGGGAAAATTACATCAATCAGCAATTGACAGCGTGAAGGTCAACATAGAAGAAAGGCAAGTGTTGAATCAAGAGCTTTATCACATTTTAATCTTGTTATTATGACTTATTTCGACTTCTTTGAAGTGAATCTGAACATATTAATAATGATGTTATATTTTTAGTAATTACGGAAATTTCTTGAAAAAGGCTTGAAAATACTAAAGAGAATGTTGGGGAATATCTTTATGTGTGCATATTTGACCAAGCATCTCTGCAATTTCCCACATTCTTAATTGCATTCTGAAAAGAAATGCTTTGATACAATAGGTCAGAAGTTCCCTTCTTCACATTACTTAATTGCAAGAGAAGAAAAGGTTTTCTGAGTGTCTTATTTTCAGGTTTGTGTGTGGTTTTTCTTCTTTTCTTGTTGATACTTTTTTATTTCACCAAATGCCCAGCGAGCCTTTTAGTCCAATCATGTAGAAGAGTTCTTTGCTCTGTAAGTGGTAGCTTTTACTGCTCCCCTGGTAAGAAAGTATAATTGCAGTGAAGGATGATGAGAGCTGAGGGTGCTGTAAAATATCAAAAGAAGTTTCAAAAGGCTTTGGAGCAGAATGAAGGTGTCTCTCATGGTTGTTGACTGAATCTGCATCTTGGAAATGCTACCAAGAACTCTTCCCAGTAGTTGTGTGATAAGTAGTCAGAATGAGAAATGAGTTAGCAGTCTGCCCATAATAACAAGTCTGTTTTGTGGCGTTCAATGCTTTCTGGATATTGTAATTTATTGTTGGCCAGTGCTTTGCTGCTGAAGGATGCCTACTCCATTTTTGTGGAATTTTTCATGAAAGAAGTTGTAGCAAGGGCGGTAGACAAACAGCGGAGAGAGAAATGCATATGAAAACTTTGCTCCCAAGTGTTTTCCTAATAATTTAATATGAATCAGCCATATATTAAGGAGTTAAGAATTTCTCTGGAGCTGGAGTGTATTTATCAGTATGCAGGGAGAAGTCATGAAATGGGGGTGAAATATTATGGGCAGCTGATGAAGAGAAGGGTAAGGAGCAGAGAAGAGTGATAGGGAAAGCTGGTGTAATGAAGAAAGGTGTTTCTTAGAGACAGCTGTGAGAACTGTAAGCATGATATGGATGAGAGACGAAGCTAAAGGATATTCAGAAATTGGAATGGCTTATTGGTTATGAATATAAACAAGAAATTCAGAAAAAACCCTATATTACATATAAATCGTAGAATCATACAATTGATGTTGGAGGAGATGTCTGCAGATCATTTAGTCCACCACCCTCTCCACCCTGTGCTCAAAGCAGGATCAACTAGAGCAGACTTCTTGGGACACTGTCCAGTCAGTTTTTTGATAGCTTCATAGATGGAGACTCTACAACTCTTCCAGACATCCTATTCTGGTGTTTGACCACCCTCACACTATGAAAGTGTTCAGGGTTGAGATAGAATTTCTTATTTTTTAATTTATTCCCACTGTATATTGTCCTCCCACTGGACACCACTGAGAAGAGTTTGGCTTCATCTTCCTTGGTTGCCTCATTACTTGGTGGCAGAGAAGGAAAATGAGAAGGGAAGTTAGTGGGACAGCTCTTGAGCTGAACACTTAAATAAAGAGTGCTGAAGCCATCAGCAAAGTATTGCCTACTGAATTCAGAGTAACAGGTCTTGGTGTAGTCTTTGTAGGGTCACATCAAACACACCAGACCCCTCCATTAATGTCTCCTCAAAATGCAAACATTTTAGAGAGCTCTGGAATTTGGCTAGCATCCAAAGTTAAAAAAAAAAATAACCTGAATGTCCTTTGCAATATGCTTTGTTGTTTTTCTTCAAAACAGCTAATTGATATTTTGATATTCTTTTATAAAAATTACACTGGATAAATTATACATTGGACAAAATTAATTTATGATATAATTCTACTAGAATAGCTTGACTACAATGAAATAATAAGAGGTGCATTTGACTGATAATATTTACATACTCTCACAAGGACCTGAAGTTTTTCAAGCTGTGTAATGGGAAACCAAACAATTACTACAATAGGTCAACAACTGTCTATTCTACGAAGTGTACATCATCTTGCTAGAGAAATTATGGAAGATTTTCCATGCTGCTGCACAGTGCTTTGTGAGATTAAGCAAGGTCACAGAATATGAAAATATGGAAAAGCTTGTGTGGCTTTTCTTATCTCTACAGCACTTTCATAATGAATTTTAGCACTTGAAATGTAAATGTTTGGTTTGGGTTGGTTTTTTTTTCTTGCTAGTTCTATTTTCAAATTGTTTGAGAGGATCTCTTCTTGCAAATTTGGTTTTTACAGAAGCAAAATATATGGCTGACATAGTAAAAGAAGAATTTTATAAGAAAATTATTTTAAATTTCCTCTAACTGCACGTTTTCAGTCCCTCATAGATTAGTAATTTTATCCCACTACAGACTAAATGAAAAGACTAAATAACAGAGACTTCTCCTCAGCCTAAAATATTTTTTCTTCTTTTAGTCTGTTTCACTCAAAAGTTGAATAAGTTAACTCATGACAAAATTCAGTATGTATTAGGAGACTGCCACCAGGGTTGAATATATTCATATATTTTAATTCTGAGGGAATTTCCTCATGATACACAAGTCTTTCTTTCATGCTTTTTAGACCAAGTCTTTAAAAACCAAGAAGGAGGTAATGATAAACTCTAGTAGTGTCAACAAGGAAATGGCAGGAAAAAAGAGATTTGTTAGAATGGGCCATAATATTTATCATATTTCTACAGAAAAAAATGAACAAATGTCTAAGAAGCAAAAGAAGGCTAATGACCTAAATGACTCCTGTGTGCCATTATTAAATTGTCATTTCTGGCCTTTTGTTTCTGAATGGGGACTGCAAAACAGCAGATGGAATTCAAGGTTTGAAACTAAAGCAAGAAAATCTGTCTTAAGTGCAGTCCAGATTATGAGAAAGAAAACTGTAAAAAAAAAAAAATTACCAAAGTGCTTACTTTCTTAAAAAATATTAAAAAAAACTTCATTGCTTTTAATGTCTTGACTTCCCAGCAGAGTCTGAATTTTGTTATGAAGAAACATGTTTGCTTAATTTTTAATGAGGAGGTTGAACTGTTCTTGAGAAGGTCTTGAGTTGAAATGGGGTTAACTATGATACATGAAGATCTCAAGTTGGATATTTTGGTCATGCAGGACGTAAACAGCATTTTTTTAGGTTTGTAACACAAACAGCTGTAGCTTAGAGGTCAGAGGATGGCTGAGGAGTAAAAAGCTGTAAAGAACATGCTATCAGCAGGAAGAGTACAGGGAAGTGTTTAGTAACAAAACCAGTTATTATGTAATAGTATGTGATGAATTTATTAGTAAGTTTGTTCTGTAATAATCCAAACAAATCAGAAAAGTATTTTTCAACACCACCTCCCCCTAGAAAATTATGCTCCTATTGGTCGCATAGTCCAACATATACAGTGCTTCCAAGTTTATTCTTAGCAAACCACTTATCCTCTTGAGAAACTAACTGGTTCAAAGCTGATGCTCTTTTTTCCTGGAGACACATGCCAGCCAGACTAGGGAACAGGAGATTTGTGGTGAAGGAGTATCTCCCCAAAAGATAAAGAACTACTTCGTATATTGAACTTGCTGCAGGGAATCCTGATCAAGGACAGTTCAGCAAAAATTCAATTGAATCTAATGTTACTTCATATGATTTTTGTATCACAGTGAAATGTTAAGATTGTTGTTTTACTAATGGTTTAACAACATATTGTGTTGAAATTCCCAACATAGAATTTAAATGATTTTTGATACTTTACGTAGAAACAGGAGTGCAAAGTGTTTGCCCACCTAGAGTATACTGCTACCAAAACCATCTGATTCCGGCAAGAGCTAGTACATAAGAACCCTTCTCATCTAATTTAATGCACAGATGAATTTGCACTTGCCTTTCTTAACCTCTAACCATTTTTAAGTGAGTAGCTAGGAAAAAAAATTTCCATGTATTAAAATATGTAAGTCTTGTTTCATTGAACTGTAGAAGGCATCAGTTCCTTTAGGCTAGAGTTAGGCTGGTCCCCCAGATCTAACATCCTCACTATCCATTTCCTAAGCTTCTTCAGGCAAAAACTGGTCTTTGCTTCCTTGTCTGTGAGTCCTCAGTGGGCCACTCTACCAAATATAAAGGGAGGAAATAACATGGACAGAGGCTTTTTTAGGATTTTTGCACCGTAACTGTTTTCATTTGTCACTTGCACAGTTTAGACCACAGATGTGAGGAGGAGAGGCCCAGAACTCACCAGGTTATGCAGAGCTTACTAAACATCTTCTTAAGACTGCTTGATGTCTGGGGAGGGTCTGGGGTTCCATAGCACATGTTGGTGGGGGTATTGGTCCTCAGATCTGACTGACCTTGTTTTCCTAAGCTTTTATGACCCTTCTCTGCTAAGGAGCTATTCTTTCCTTCAGATCCATCAGCTATTTAATCCAACTGTTTTTGCTTCTACAAGATACTTGACTTGAGGCCAGGACGATAATGGGAGCTCGCAAACTGGGAACAGGAATTGTGGAATGCCCTGGATCAAGAGTAATTTGGGTCCATAACGTGACAGTGACAGCTGAGGTAGAATGTCAAGCAAAATCAAGTTCCCACAGGGACAATATTTCCAAGCAACGTCATTTGTAGCTCATTACCTGTACTCTGCTTTGCAAACTTCTTGTGGAATTTGCTTATTCTTATATTATTTATGGTCCTAAGAAGAGAAAGGGAGAATATTTTCCCATTAGTCAATTTTAAAAGACACGGTGAAAGCTTATTTAAACTAAACAAGAAAAAAAGGTTGATGTAGAATAATACTGATTGTTACAAAAGAAAAGTCTACATGATCGGTGATTACTACTATCAAATTTCCACAGCAAAAGCAGGAGTCACTTCTAAGTTGTGCCAACAAATGCTCAAATTCTGATAAATTCTGGGATTTACTATACTGGAAAGGTCTTTCCTACTTGTATTCCACTGTGTCAGATGAATCTTGCATTAACATTCTACATTTTGCATACAAAGAACCTTGTCTTTTACCTAATCAGGGAATCGATTCAAAACTTGTTCTTTACACATGGCTGATTACCTCAATAGATTGTAAGGTATTAAATGTGTGAAATAGTCTATAAAACAGCTCCAGCCAATTAATCCTAATTTCACAACTCCAAAGAGGAGTTTTTGAAAATACCTGCAAATACTTTATTAGCGACCTTTCTGATATGTGCATCCTACCTGTCAATACCATTTATTACTCCTGCTATTTAATTGCTCTTTTATTCAAATTAAATACCTTCCAGCCATTTAAAAAACTGAATTATGTTGCTTCTTCTTGCAATTGTCACACTAGTTAATTAGCTCTTGGCATGCCTGAGTGTCTGAAGAAATTGCTAAAATGATTTGTAATTGTTCACTGAAGTACAAAGAGACACTTTAATAAAGCCACATAAATGCAGCAGAATAGATGCGTATTTCTGCCTAATTTAGGTGAAAGTTTTTATTTTATCAGCAAAAATTAGAAAAGCTCATTCATTTTATTTGTAAGCTATTTGCTCCTCATCTCTGCCTATACCTGCACTTAGCAAGGTTATAAAACATAGTGAAAACACTGAAAATATAAAATGGGGTTTTATAGAAAAAAACTGCCAAATAAAATTTTAAGGAGTTCCTCCTGTCCAACCTCTGACATTAAGTTGATTTTTAATGCCAGCTTATATCATAACTGAGATATTTGGAGAAATCTGAATATTACAGCAGTTGGTACCTCAAGATGTGTGAAGTCCCGAGCTCCCAGCTCTGTGGTACACTTAAGGTAGCCTTAGTACTCTTCACTGGCACAAAGCAGCACTAAAGCCAAACCAAGAAGAGAATTTCCCTGTAGCCTTCCTTCTGGTAGCTGTGAGAAATACAAAGGTATTAGACAACACTTCTGCTTTCATCAGTCATGTTCCTTGCACTGGAGGGGAGACCCAACAAGATTTTGGTGACCCCCCCTGAGTGATTTTGCCCTCCCTGTTGCACAGGGTGACAAGGCTTTAAACAGTGTCATGTTTGCAATGGCCGTGTCTAATTGTAAACCAACACACAACCAAAGTTAATTTAGTCAAAGAAGAGGATTACACTGGTCCAGACGTGGGGTAGTTCAGTGTGATTATTCTCCTTCAGAGGAAATCCCAGGGCACCTCAGTTTAGAAAGGTAGTTTACTCCACCTGCTTGTTAGCTCATTTTTCCTTCCCCATGTAGGACACACAGTGTGCACAGGGAGAAGCATAGTGTATGCACACTGAGAGGGAAATGGATCCTGGGAAGCAGGAATTTCAGAAGTGCTGTTTAGCAAATGTTCAGTCTCCCAAGGAGTCACATACCTACTAATGAGGATGCCAAGTGCCTTGTTACTGCAGAATTTAATGTACTGCAACACTAGTGTCAGATAATTAGCTTGACAGACCAATAGATTTTCCAATAAAACTGTAAACCTTTTTTTAGTGTTATTATTTAGAACAGTCATTGTAGCCTTTTGATGAAATTAAAATCAATCCAGAAATAAAGACTCAGAGTCCGTTGGCTTTCTTGTAATTTTGGTCACCTTGTCTAAGAATTAGCTCTGGATGACTTCCTCTCACTGCTTCCATGCTCACTGTAATTCAGCATTCTTTGAGAAAAATAATATATAATTTGATCAAGAAAGGTAATACAGTGTGGAAAATTAATTTTCAGAAACAATAGGCATTTCAAATAACTGCAGTATTTACAGATTAAGTTCTTCAACTAACAAACTCTAGTCTTTCCTAACACTCTTAATTTTAGTCACTCCTACTCACTTTATGACTCTTTTCTGAACAAAATTACTGTATAAAATATCGCAAACATGCTTTTTATTTACAGTCTCTGCTTCAAAACATGATTAAAATGTTGTCGTTTTTGAGGATACTTGCTGCTGAAGCTGGGCTGGAGTGCTGCAGTCGAGACCTTCTGGGGTACATCTCAAGACTCAGCTCATCCTGATCACATCAGAGATGAAAGTCAGTTGTAATAAAACCCCTGTGATAAATGACCACAAGTGATATTTATTCTCTGCTACCTCATTAGCTGTTGCACTTTA
Source organism: Vireo altiloquus (assembly GCA_013396875.1). Lineage (NCBI taxonomy): Eukaryota > Metazoa > Chordata > Aves > Passeriformes > Vireonidae > Vireo > Vireo altiloquus. Next base: position 187,310 of record VZRF01009547.1, on the reverse strand, counting down.
TCTGCATGGCATAGGAAGAATGTTTTGCATTAGGAGAAGAGTGAATTGCTTTCCAGGAGGCATATTTGTGCCACACTGGATGTTCAGGGTAGGGGTGGATGCAGGTCAGCTGTGGGTGTGGTGCCTTAGCAGGGAGTCGTGTGTGACAGTGAGCTGGGGAGCTCAAACCTGTTCACATTGTTAGTTCTGCCCAAAATAATTGTCAGTTACCTAGAGTCTTAACTGGGCATTACTTAGATAAGCAATATATTCCAGCTAGATTTGAGATACAAATAGAGCACGGCAAGGAACTGTGAAAGGAAACATCAAAATTGCTGTGTGGTTGGTGAAAATGCAAATGTTTCTTCAGACCCCCTCTTGTAGCTGCTGAAGGGAGTGGAGGCATCACAGTAAAATGTCCCATTACTATGTCTGGCTTAAGGAAAAAATAACCAGCAGATGCTTTTATTTGAATTACATGGCCCAGGACAGTTTTATCTCTGTTTTTCTTCCTAGTATTACTTCTAGTGTGAATCACGTTTCAAAAGCATGTCTGTGCCTTTGTGGTGACCTGCAGAGTGGAGTGGGAAGGTGGACGATTGCCCTGAGGGAGCACGAGCTCCCTTCCATGGGCAGGTGTTCTCTGCAGGTGGTGGGGGATTTTGCCTCACTACATAAAGCAGAAAGTCTCAAACTTAGGCCTTTCCTCACTCTGTCTCATCTTTTTTTTTTACCCAAGATTACACATAATATGCCTTTTTCTTCCCCTGTGCAGTCTAACGGGGTCGCAGACACTTTAAAATGGATTGCAGCACCGCTATGGGAGACAAAGGAGAACACTCTGATGGAAGGATAAAATGACATGTGGTTTGGCTACCAGTGCAGACACAGCTTTGATTGAAGTGAAGCACAGGAAAGGCATAAGAGCAATCACAGGGAACTATTACAGATCTCTGAGGGGAGAATAAAAAGGCAGACTAGGAAATGTTTATGCAGATGGAGGCAGAGGCTTTGTGGAAAGGCTAAGGACACTAAGCACAGAGGATATGTTCAACTGTCCTTTGAGTCAAAATTGTAGTGTTCCCTGTAGGATTTTAGTGGGAACAATTTCAGAAAGGATTTTTGTGAGCTGCATGAAATCTTTAAAATGTTTCTGATAGACATGAGATAGATGATGTGTTATCACTGCATTAATAGATAAAAAAATTTGTTAGCAAGGATGATGTGCAAGACGAAACCCAATGTATGCAGCTTTTCTGCTGGGCATGAGCGGAGCAGTGTTGGGGCAAAACTGTGGCGGCTGCGTTTGCTGGATACAGCTGCTTCATCAGTCTGCCCCGTATGCAAATCCTCAGATATCTCAGTGCCTTTCACAGGCTAGGAGAACTTGGAGTCCAAAGCCTCCTCCTTTAGGTGAGCCCGCAACACCCCTAGGGCAGCTGAATGCTCGTGGAATTCCATCTGTACAATTTACTTCTGCTCAGAGTTTGCCACCTTTGCTGTGAAATGTCTGGTGAGCAATTTCTGAAGCAGTTAATATAGCAAGGGATGGTAGCTAGTGGCTGCAGTGAGCCCATGAAGAAAATAAATAAATGTAAAAGGTCCAAGGCAGTTGGTCTGTTCAGAAGGAACATTTGTGAAAGAAATAAAAGACAGAAGGGAAATCAGGCTTGGTGAAGCTTCTGCATATGTTTTCAATAATACAGAATGAACTGTTATATTTGGCAGGGAGCCATGGAAATCAGAGGGTATAATCTTATAACTAGGAAATTAGGAACTATCAAATGTTTTAAGTATACAAGAGGGAATAAACATATGTACTAAATTACTGTTCAAACGAGGAGAGCTACCAACACAGCTCTTAGGCAAAGGGTGAGAATGAGATAAAAAGAAGGAAAACAAACTGAATGTTTGTATTTCCTGCAGAATTTTCCAAACCAGGCTCTTACAGGTATTTAGGAAACTTTTGAAAAAAAGCCCCCAACATTTATCAATGGCTTGTGTAGCTTAAAAAAGAAGATCTCTTTCACTGCAGTTCCTGTCGGAGCAATGCAAAGGATTTTGAGTTTAAAGAGATGTACAGATAAGGCATATATTTACCATCTCACTCTATTTTACTGAGGTGAGACACAACATCAGTTCAGAAGCTGTAGGTAGTTATGTGGCTGTCTTTATAGCAGAGGCCCTTGTGGCCAAGGGATGTATTTTTTCTTGTTAAGGGTGGTTAATAAGGAGCTACTTCCAGAAAAAAAGTTTGGAATGCATACTGTAATCTGAGGAATAATAAAAGCTAAGGGAATTCTGTGTGCTGCCACTATTTCTGAGTTTTGTGCTTCAGGTACTTCTCTGATTCCTTTTTGTAAGAGCTTGTGGCACACTGCAGAAAAAAAGCTAAGTCAGACTGGCAAGTTGTGTACTGTGAGACAGATTGACTGTGTTGTGGGGTTAATTCCACTGAAGTCTCTGATTATTTGCAGAAAAGAAGATATAAACAATGTGTAAAATGGGAAACTGAGCTACTTTGAGGATGTGTGCTAATTCAAGTGCTGGATGAAGTAGCCTGGAGTACAGGTGTTGTGTTTCTGCCTTCCATCTCTCACACAGACTCCTCAGTTAGCTCTTTCTGTCTGTCTGATGGTGGTCAAATAGAAAAAATTTGCTGTTTTGGGGGGAGAAATGCATCAGAGTAATGTTGTTGACCACAGTTTGACTAAAGCAGTAGGAGCTTCTCAGAACAAAGCAGAATATTATTTTAAGATGGTAATTGGCAGAACAATCTTAGAAAATTACAATATAGTATCATCTTTAGCTCTTTCTAGTGGGAGGCATTCTAGCAAAGAGTGTTAGCTTTTATATTATGGCTCCTTAGATTTGGAATGGAACGGTAAAGATACTTCATGCAAATTTCTCTGAGACAAGGCTCTTTTCATGTCGTCTTGGTAAATAAAGGCAGAGAAAGGTTTGCACTACTTCTGCTGCTTTCATTTTACAATTTTTGGTCTAGTGGCTTCTCTCAGTTCCCCAGTTCAAGCAGCAATTCCCCTTTCTGTGGTGCATGTGAGAGCTGAAGCAATGTTTTAAGCATGAAAATACTTGTTAAGTGCACTGTGCTGACCTCAGTGTATATCTTGGTGAACAAAATTCCTTGTGAGTTGCAGTCTGTGTGGTCAAGTCTTATATGTAAATAAAGGCAAAGAAGAAAATTTGAGTCCATTTGTGGACTTCACACATGATCGAGCATCTGATTAAATACTTGTCTGTATCAGGGCTAGATTGTCCAAATATGTTGGACATCTTTCTATCATGTTTATGGTTAAATAGATATATTTACTTGACACAGTAGTTTTTAAGTAGAGGCTAAGTTCTGTAAAAGCATATGCTAACCATTATCACAAATATAAATACTGATTTCAGTGAAAAACAAGATACGCTTCTTAAATATTGTCTAATTTTTTGAATTCCGAAAGAGTCATTTAATGATGAACTCAATAATGATGCTGTCTTAATGTTGCAACTTGGAACCCTGTCCTCTGGTGTTGATGATGGACTCTGTGTTATTCCGATCAGCTTCAACCTATCGTTTTATAGTGTTTCATGCCCTACTTCAAATTATATATGGAGTTGGAGGGAGAAATGAAGGCAATAAAGCAGTCAGAGAGGGTTGGAGTCCTACAGAAAAGAACTTTTCTGTGATGTTTTTAACAGGGTGGAGTAAGCAGTTAAAAAATTACTTACTAGCTAGAAAAGCCAACTTTTTGACTAATGGTCCACCTTCATAATTTCTCACCATGGTCCACCTTCATAATTTCTCACCAGCTTTGTCGTAATCATGTGAAAGTGAGGAGTTTGTGAATGGTGTTGATAATTCAGACTGCAAACTCATGTAGGACTTTTTACTGAGGTGTCATGAGCTGGGACTGCAGTCTGGTCTTTTCTGTTTTGTGCTAACAATTTGGACTATAAGCTCAAGAACTGATTTTATTTAAATTGAAGACAAAATTGAAGCTGTACTAAAGATCTGAGTTTGGAGCACAAGGTGATTATAGAACTTTTGTGAGGTGTTTGCTACAACAACAGCAACAACAATATTAATAATCATAATAATATAGTAGGGAATCATATTTTTTGCTGGTTTTATCTAAATGTGTGGAACACTAGAGTGTTAAAACTAGTCTGCATAAATGCAAATAGTCCATAGTATTTTAACAATATACTACTTCTTTAAAGGTGGGTAAAAAACACCAAAATAAAACTGACTGCAATGCTTGTTTTTTTGGTCCATGTTTTTAAAACATTTTAAAATAAAAAAGTATTTCATTAATATTATTTATAATTTTTTTTTATATTTTTACAGGAATAAAAAGAAAATCTATAAAAGTACCCAGTTTAGCGGTACATATTTTGCATTTACACATACATCTTTTTGCTTTAAAATGTTGTCCCATATGTGATCTCTCCGATCAACTACAATATAACTCAATTCATGAATAATAACTAGGAAGTATTAGTATGTGCCTGGTTTTATCCCTTTAGACGTTAAAAAATGGCATAAACATTGAAAACTGTACACATTTAAAAGAAATCTCCTGGCATAAATGCCTTAGACAATAGACAGATTAAGCTTCTATAATAATATAATCACTCAGAATTACTTGTCTCATCCTTCTCATTGTACAATGTTGCTGATAGAATATTCTGTTGCATAAAACATGCTACTACTTTCTTTTTATATTATAGCAGTTAGCCTAGATCTCTTGGGAGAAATAAAAATAGATATTTATTTATATTTTGACTTTTGAACAGGCAGAAAGAAGCTCTGTAAACCAGGTATGCACCCTTTGATTAATTGTAATGTAAGTAGAAGTACAGAAAATGCTGGTTTAGCTTAACTCAGTTCAGAGGCTTGTACTTTTGGATGCCAGGAGCAACAATAGAGGAATGGCATGTCAGAAATATGCTTGAAAGATTTAGGTATAAAAAATTATGATTTAAAAAAAATTGTGGCCTCTCTAAACGGACAAGGAGTAGTTTACTGGTACAACAATTGAAAGTGGGGCAAAACAGGAGTATGAAATAATGAAATTTTGCAGTGAAGGAGACAGAACATTTTGTTGGATTCTACTATTCCAGCTAAAGCTCAGAACTCTCCATATGGTCAGAAATATAATCTCTACCATATGTTAGAAGAGTTTCAGCAAAAGATGGCCAAAGAAATGAGAATGTAGAGTAGAGGCAGCTCATAGCAGCAAGAGAGGAAGTCGAAATAAATGATTGTCATCCCAAAGCACTGTCTTGAGACTTTGGTCTCTTGGGTTCTGTGGTGTTCATCACAGCTCAGCTTTAGAAGGAATCAGACATGTATTCTGAGTGAATTCATGAATTACAGTTTAGCCGATGAAAAGGAAAATCAGACTTTATAAGGTAGTTGGCAGAACAAAATCTAATATCCTTCACTGCAGTTTTAAACCAGTGCCTAGTCCAAGAAATAATTCTTAGGTATTCTACAGTGATAAAATTAAGCTGTAGTTCAAGCAGAAAATACCAGCTCATCTTGATTGCAGGAAGCGATCACAAAGGCATGGAATCAGCCTAATCAGCACCTACAGCCTCTGAAATATTTTTTCCCCTGGACATTTATTTAACCCCTTACTCCTAGGCAGGAACGGCTCAGAGATCACAGGGCTGCAGCAGTGGTACACGCTGTTCTGTGCACAGCATCTGGCTCCTGGAGTAACCTGGCAGCTGCTTCCTTCATTCTCCATATCACCCTCCCTGCGGCTCCTGCCTTTATTCCTCCCTGTGTCTGGCAGCCAGCGCGGCGTGCTCACGCTGTGCACATCTGGCGTGGAGCAGCACCCCCTCCCCTCATCAGCCTGGCACAGCTGCTGCTTCTAAATGGGGCCTGGCCAGGCAACTGCTCCTAATGATTCCCCCAACAGCTTTTTTCCACTTACTGATCCAGATTTCCTATTCACCACCTGCTTGATTTCCCTTCCCCAAACACCCTGGTTGCTCAAACCTGCATATTGAATCCTCTGCTCCTGGCAGCCTGCAGGCTAAAGCCATGCTAATGCCGTTCTCCCTGGGCTGATTCCCTACACCTCCAGCTCCACTGTTATTGTTACTGTCATTCCTGGATTTAAAATAGCAAACCAGTGCATGGAAGATTAGTTCTCTTGCTCCGTGTTCTACTGTGTTTTGATTCAGATCTTATGTCTGCAGGTTAATACTAGAAATAGGACAAAGCAGCACCAAGGTTCTGAGTTACAACCTAAAGTTTGGAAACTGGGGGCTTGAACTGACTTTTGGGCCACCACTATCTCTTATGATGTGAAAAAGATAGTTCTAGTGGTTGTGTCCTTGTGTTGTGGTGGGGACTGTCTCGTAGGTGCAGTCAGTCTTATAGTTCACTTCTGTAGTAACAGCTTGGGCAGCGCAACTATGAAACACCGAGTCAACCACCTAACCACTTTAGAAGACTGGAAACTGCTGCAGACTTTGTTTTGGAAATAATCTGTTTACTGTTTTACCAGAAACCACAACTAGTGAAGAATTTTATAATAATGGGTTTCTTTCCCTTTTGGTAGGAGCTGCTTTCCTTTCTCTTTTCCATTTAGAGAGAAAACTGAGTCTATTGTTTTTTTTCTCAAAAGCAGAGAAACCCAAGACCCCAGAAATACCTGCAGCCTGGGAAGTTCATCCAGGATGTGGGGATCTGATGTTTAGTACGGGGAACTTGGACTAGGGAAAAAATATCTTATTCTGTATGAAACCCATCACTTCAGACTAAAAACTTAGGATATTCTTTATGTCTTATCTTTTCCACTTAAAAATAAAAAAAAAGTGCTAGACCACAGATGTATTTAATCTCTGTTAGGACAGTTCCTGTGGATGCAGAACAGCGAAATCTAATTCTTGAATCTGAATCAGGTCAAATCCAAATATGTGTTCAGCTCTCATATCCCAGGCTAATTCCCAGGCTGCTAGATGACCACTAGC